>BSYO01000005.1:13007995-13048730 GCA_033239525.1 Nepenthes gracilis | reverse complement strand
CAGAGAAGGGCACCATAGGGCTGAAGAGCGGGAGTCGGGAAGAGGATCGGGTTTTGGGGGAGATGCGGGTCGAGAAATGTAAGGGAGAAAACCAACAAAGGGAGTGGATTTGTGATGGCAGAGAGAAGTCTTTGAAGGAGAGGAGAAAGGGAAAAGGTGGTCTGGCGCCATGAGGCGCCGGCAAGGAGACTGGAGAGGTGGGATAGGAACAGGATGGCAAATTTGAAAAGCAGAGAAGAGAGAAGATGGAGCTTCTCTCTCTACATTTTGTCCTTCCACCGTAATATCCTAAAACTTCCTAAGAGTATCACTGCTACAATATATGGTCAGGACAATCATTGAGTCTTCACTATCATACCAATGGCATGTCAAGGGATATTACCCTCCAAAATATGATTTTGTAGTCCTAGTTTTAGGATTTCTTATTCTTTCTAAGGTAAGGTCCACCATACTTCTTTTATAATATCTTCATCTGGGAGAACAAATCAATCATATAACTAATTGTGGAATTTTTCTCTGAATACTCGCATAATTTTTATCTTGCTTTCGGATTCAAGTCTTTTCACAACTTAGCTTATGTACATAAACATGGTAAAGCATAGGAAAGAATAGGAATTCTTACCACTGAGAGATAAAACTTTTAGGGTTATGGATAATATTTTCTTCACAAACGGATCATAAACATATTTTTCTAGATCACATAAATATACGTATGCAAATAAACAAAGCATACATAATAATTAAATAAGGTGGAATCATGCAAAATTCTAGATTGCCTTGGGTGAATAGTAACAGTGCACTTTTAGAGCTTTCGAACATGCCAAATGGGTCAATATTTGAGAAATCGGCTACCGAACCGATGATATACATATTTAGGACATCGGTAATTCATAATTAAGGGCAAAACATGCATAAAATTCAAAATGCAAGGGGGCTACTCGAGCTGGGCGTAGGTCGAGGGTTTGACAAATTCAAACCATGCGAATTGAAGGGAAAATCGGGCATTAAGCAACAAATACTTCAAGCAATAATCATTGGTTCCATGTTTTATATGATTAGGTGGGTATTGGAACGAAAAAATTTGAGAGAAAATGAATAAAAATTAAAAGAGAGAATAAAAAGGGTATGAGAGCACTTACCTCGACTTGATCTACCAACTAGCTCGAGCTTGGAATCGGACCTGAGGATCTCGATTTCCTCCTTTCTCCCTTCTCCCACCCTCTCTTTTTTTTGGATAAGTAATGAAATTGTATTAAAAAGAAAGGAAAGAAAATACAACACCTATGTTCTATTCCAAGTGTTTTGCCGACTTGGAGATAGAACATAGTAACTATGGTAGCTCAAAGCACCTTGACTCAAGTCAAGAAAGCAAGAATACAATCAAAACATCATAGAGCATGTGACATGGTAGTAATGTCTCCAACTCAGTCGTCTAAACATCAGATCGCCACATATATCAACACAGGATCAATCAGCCCCCATACCGGGAACATAGAAGAGAGGGAACTAGGTAACCTAGTAGAGCAACAGGCCTCCCAAACCCAAACCGAAGACGAAGCCAGCAACAAAACCAAATCAGCACGCCCTCCCAGACAATCCTGTAGTCCGGCATGTCGCATCAACCCAGCTAGCTACTAGTCATAGATCTGTGCCGGAACCGTCGCAAAGGCATAAACCACACATGTCCGACAGGAGACGGATTCGGCACCATCCATCAAGATCGTCCAAGCAGGAGGAAGCCGATCGTGCGTTGGCAGGATAACATACTAGCCAATGTAGAGAATTCACACCCATAAAAGCAGCAAGAAGCCTCATACTCTAACAGTTGGATTGCTTTATGAACAACAGAACTCAGCACCATTCTCAACAGAACATAGCAAGGAGAGACTACTTCTTGCGGCAGCGGCACCATCCAGTTTGTGTGAAGGCCCCAAGATTGTTAAACCAAATTGACTTCTGATAACAGAACACCACACCACACCAGCACCTGCAGCAGCTACAACCGTCCACTTCAACTCCACAACATTCTGCCCCCAAGATCAACCTCAGCAATGGGAGAATGGAAGTCCTCACTGGCAAAGGGACGCAGATGGACTTTGACAAATGTCCCCTATAATCGCCGACTGCTTCTCCTCTCTCCCCTTCTGGTGGTTGCGCTGACCAGTGTAGGAGCCTGCTATGAACTGGTTCCTTGGCTGTCCTTGGACCTGAGCCGTCGTCTGTGACTGTTCCCTCTGCTCTTGCTAGAGGTCCCGCTTTCTCAAGAGTGATTCCTGATGAGGTTCAGGTAAGACCTGCCCCAAATGAAATTTTGCTTTTTAATTCTGGGAATTTTTAGACCAATCCTAGCTCTTGGTCTAGAGTTGTTGAGGGCAAGAGCATCAATTCTTTAGCTCCCCTCAAATATTTTTCTCCCCAATCTTCGGATGGAGTTGAAACCCCTATTTCTCCTCCTGCTGAGGTTATTTAGCAGTGCTAGGAATTTTGGGGTTCCACACTAGTCGGTCATTTCTACGAAAAACCAACACATTTCCTAGTGGTAAATACCATTGCTAGGAAAATCTGGGCAAAATTTTGGCTCTGTCATGTCTTCTTCTTTTGTTTTGGTTCTGATGCTCAATTAGATGCCTGCTTGGCTAATGGTCCCTGGGCCTTTAGAAGGAAATCCATTTTCCTTAAGAGCCATCAGGAATTGCATATAACATTCCCTGTTTGGATCAACTTGGTCAATGTTTCAATTGAATATTGGACCCCCTTAGGCCTAAGTTGGATTTCTAGTAGGGTTGGTAAACCTATCCATCTTGAACCTCGAACAGCTAGAATGGATCATGTGAAATTTGCTCGGATTTGTGTTGAGGTGGGTTGGGATGACCCTCTCCCTGCAAAAATTCGATTAACATCTGGAGCTTCTATGTCATCAAAGATTGTTGAGGTTGAGGTTGTCTATCAATGGAAGCTAGCACATCGTATGTTTGGATGTACTGTCAACCAGAGCAGTCCTGACCGGGATTTCAATGGTATGAAGGTTGAGCAGAATGATAAACCTAAGAACCTGGCCCCTGGTGTTGACGGGGTTGGGAGTGGGACTTCCCCTCTGGGTTCCCATTCTGCTAACCACAAAGCTCTATGTGTGAAGCTTAGGCCTGAAATTGAACAACCTTCCTGTCATACATTTGGTTCCGATGCAAATTCTCTTGGTTCGGTAATGGATAATCAGGAGGTGAGGCTGTCGGCTGTTGGCATGTCTGAGGCATGTCTTGTGGCGCCTATAAGGGTAGTTTGCCTTGCTGAAGGCGACCATAGCCTTCCTTCGCAAGACCCTGCCTTTGATGAGCAAATGGCTCCAGCTTCTGGAACTTCTAGTGAAGTGGAGGAGCTTTCATCTGTTCGGGATTTGACTGTGATGGCTCAGGAGGTCACCTGCGTTGCTTCTGGTGAAAACTCATCTAGCAGGCTCGGGCTGATTTCACAGTCTCCCCTAATGATGCAAGTAACTGCAACAGTTCCGTCTGATGTTTGTTTTGACGCTAGTTCAATTGGTATGCCAAATGAAGTTGAATTGGCAGGCTCTACTCACAGCTCTCATGCGGCCCCAAATGACCAGCATGGTAAGGATCCTGATAGGGCTCAAATTGTCCTAGGAAATCCTATGTTTGATTTAGTTCAGATTGATGGGCTTAAGAAAAGCGACCCTCGTATGTGGAGTGCTTAGCCAATGGTGTTTATCTTAATCTAACACTCAACTCAATCACGCGACTTTCCAGCAAGTATTCCCTGGATGATTCAGTCTATGTTAAGCCTACTTCAGTGAGCCCGAGGGGTTCACCGGATGGTGGTTGGGAGGGCTGGGCACAGGATGCCCCTAGGGAGATGCAGATCCAACCAGCATCAGGCGACCATTTGTTCCTGGCTAGCAGTCCCATGATTTTGTCTTCTCAGACTGAGGAGGCTACGGCAGCTGAGGCTGGTTGTCATGAACCAATGCTTCATGCCCTCCAATTGTTAGTGGAGGCAGAAGATTCTCTTCAACTTATTGCCTCCTTCACTCTGAAGCAAAGGTACATTGTGCTTTTTTTCATGGAAAGCTGCTGGTGCGCTGTAACCGAAGCAACAAAGAATGAGTTCAAATCATCCCTTTCTTTGACTGCGGTGGATCAGGACTTTTCTTCTAGTGCCTTTTTTGAAGCCCTCAAACTGTTGGTGGTTGCCAAAACTTCTCAACCTCACATTGCTTCCTTATCTCCCGATGGAAAGAAGGTAGTATTTGGGTTCCTTACTACTCTGTTGAAAATGAAAACGGATTTCCCGACTTATCAATATAGCAATCTAGATGACTTAATGGCTAGCCTCCGTAAATTTGATGCATCTAAGTTCTCTTCACCGTTGTCTGATCGAAGAGTAAAGGAAGTGGATCACAATCAGTTTTCTTCTGTGCAAGATGGAACCTGGCAGCTTGCCAAGTCTCGGAGACTGAGAAAATCTGCCTACAAGACCTCTAAGGGCTCCTCAAACATCATTGTCAACCGAAATGCCGTCTGAGAGCAAATTTGGCTTAAGGGTTTGGGTTTGGCAGGAATGGAATCTATTTCTAACTGACATTTTGCTTCTAAAACATGCTGCTGGTTCTTGGGTGTTGCTTTTGCCTGGGTATATTACCTATGCTGATGGGGTCTGTTTGGAGTTGTTGATGCTCTACTTTCCTTGGTTTTTGTTTGGATGATGCCACGTAGCCTTCTGCTGCTGTTCAATGCAGCTTTTTTTGGTGTCAGCCGGTTTGTTGTCCAGTTTGGTGGCTTTCCAGTTTGGTTCTGGCTGCTTTCTTCATTGTTTAAGCAGCTAAGTGCTATATAGCTTTAAGCTGATGCTGCAGCAGTCCAAAGATGGCTTCTAGCCATGCAAATTTGCTGCTGCTATTGAGTAACGGGAAGCAGTTGATGGAAATGCCCTGCTGATGGATGCTAATGCTGGAAATGCTGAATCTGGTTCTTGGAGCCTTGCTAATGCTGATGAGAAGCAGCTCCTGATGTTGGTGGCTATTCTGCTTATTTCGTGCTGATATTGCAGTAGATGGTGAACTTCGGAAGTAGCTAATGGGTGTGGAATGCAGCAGGTGCCCTCCCTGATGGGCTGTAAAGTCTAGTGTAGAGCCATAATTTCCATTTCCTCCTGTTGGATAGTGCTGGGGTATAACATCCCAAAATTCCGAAATTATTTTTATTGGATCAAATTAGAATTATTTATTTAATTTTGGGTTATTTTGGGAAATTCAAGCGTGAGAAAAAAAATTAAATAAATATTATGAAATTTTGGGAGAATATTTGGAATTGTTGGGCCGGTGCCGGGGTGTACCCACTCGACGTTTGGGGTATCAAATTAAATTTGGGATTAAAAGAAAACGTAATATATATAATATAATAATAATAATAATAATAATAATAATAATAATAATAATAATAATAACAAAGTTAAAAAGGGAGGGGAGGCAGATTCGGGGGGAGGGGATTTGTGAAGAGAGAGAAGGGGGAGGGTTAGGGTTCATCGGTGAGAGAGAGAGGCGGACGGCCCCAGCGCCGGCGGCGCACCGGTCGGCGTCGCGGTGGAGCAGCGGCAGCACCCGTGGGAGCCCGGTGAGAGGAGCTCGCAAAGGAGAGGAGGGGAAAATGGAGGCCTTCGGGTCCGATTCCAAGCTCGAGCTAGTTGAAGAAAATGTAGAGTACGTCGAGGCAAGTATTCTCATACTCACTCTTTGTTATCTTATAATTTTTGCTCGTTCTCCATCGGGTATTATCGTTCCGATACCCACCCAAATTCTGAAAAATGTGTAGCCCATAAATTATGTTCAATGAATATGTAGTTCTTTGTCCAAATTGTGGTTTGAATCGACCGATTTGGTAACGTAAAACCCTAACCCACGCCCAGATTCGGGTTCACTATTTTCCCCTCTGAATTATGTTATTTTGACCTCAAAATATGAATCCCCACGTCCTAAATGCATATTTACGTTGGCCACGGGTTTGATTGCACACGTTTCAACCCGTTCGTGGTGTCCGGGGCCTCTAAATTGCGGCTGACACTATTCATCCGAATATAAAATGGAAAATTGCATGTTTCCAACCTTGTATTACGTTGAATCAAACCTAAAAGATGAATAACCGTGTCCCAATTATGCGTATGTATCAACCGGATGTCCGATCTCACAAGCAGCAAACCGTTCGTGGCATCCGGATGTTCCGAATGAGCCCTAGCATTGTTCATCCGAAAATAAATGGGAAATTTACATGATTTGCCTCTATTTAATTATGATGAAACTTATGTTAGATATTGTGTTAAAGTGTGAGCCCCTAAAATGTGTATTTAGGCACCAGAAGCAAGGAAACGAGTCCAGGAGACTTCTAAAATGATACGTGATTATCAAAGGTATAAAATTCGAAATTCTCTTGTGAACATGAATTGAATTGTAATAACAGGATTGAGCTCCACAAAATGTTGCGAACCGAGCAGGTAAATGGAAGGGAATCCACATTGTGCATTGTGATGGAATGATCTCCCGATGGAGATGTATGTGATTAGAATGGGATTTTCCAAGTTGTCAATGTGTATGGCAAATGTGGTTTTTCCTCTCAAGTGTTGAAACTAACCTTGAAACTAGGATCATGATTCATAGCGGTAGTAACCTTTGGCTTACCATGTCCATCGCAGTGTGAACCCGAGGAATACTTGGAAACATACTCTGGTTGCTCGTGGGAGCGAGTGATATTCGTGGTATGTCTTGGGATAATACTGTGGAAGAACGAGGAACTGCCTAGTCCCTGGGGATATGGGGCGTGTTGAGATGGCCGAGTGCTGCAGGCCTAAAATGTAGCCGTTTGGTTAAATGTTGCATAGTGGAGATGCAACCGATGGTCGAGTGTTGCAGACCTAAAATATAGCCGTGGCTTTAGAATGTGTAGCGAACACATTTCTTTCATCGTTCTCTCGCATCGTTGGTTAGTACGACCTACTAGCCCGGGTCCGCAAAGATGATATAATGATGAAAATGAGTAATGCCTAATCGATGTAACTGTGAGAATCTAATGTTCCAAGATGTTCCTTGTTTCCTCTCATGGTTCCTGATTATTGACATCTTGTGCTTTTCCCCCCTCCCAGTTGTTGCTTTTATCGTTATCATAATTGTTAGTGAGTTATGATTATATTTGCTGAGCTGTACGCTCACCCTTACTGTTTTTCTTCTATATGAGAACACTTAGCCGGCACCAGATTAGTTAGAGTAAGGAGAGAGACTTGCTTGAAGATGCTAGCTGGATGTCGAAGCTCGAAGATTAGGTTATGTTTATAATATTAGAATATAAACAGCCACTCATGGATGGATGTGGCTTGTTGTTATATTATGGTTTTGTTATGCTTCCGCAGGTTTTGATGATTTAGTTGTACTTCCGCATTTATACTATGTTAATGATCTTAGATTTTGAGTTTTGTTAGATGACATCTCTCTAGACCCAATATAGTAGATAGGGTTACTATACTAGAGTCATGGATGATATGGTAGTTATATGATCCTGTGTTGTGTGTTGTAGGCCAAACATTCAATAATGATTAGTTGTGTGCTTATACAGGATGTTTTTAAACAGGTTGTATTTTCGGTTTTCGTCCAGTTATAGAGGAAACTCGACCGAAATTTTTGTAGAATCCATAATTGCTAATTGTGGACTTTAGTTTATGTTACCATTGACGGAGGTTATTTGATGGAGAATAATTCGGTCCGTCACACGGGTATACTGGTTTCTTGATACAATGAAACCCAAGGTTTTATCCTTTTTTATTTGGTAAGTGATTTTGGATTAAAGGGAAAAGAATATAATACAGACAGTGATTTTACTCCAAGTGTTTTTCCGACTTGGAATGAAATCAAAGTCATCGGGGCATACCTTTAACACCTCATTACAGAGGAAACAAAAGAAAATTGCTAGAGCCCCGGACACTACTAAAACAACTACCAAAAATATGCAACGGAAGCAGGGACCATATCATGTACAGATGGGCCACAACATCATATATTGCAGTCTGTAATTTAGCAAACAGCCACAGGTTCTGTGGTCTGTAACATAGCAGCTCAGCATTTAGCCTCTCAGCACAGTACAACACTACTTCAAGCCCTCTACAACATTACCTAGTTGCCAACAAGCTTATTCTCAGCGCAGCAAGCCGACTCAGGCTATAAGCGCAGCCACATAAACAAAACCTTCGCCAGCAACCACCACGACCCCAGATCAGCCAAACCGAAATGCATCGAAGCCTCAGCAAGTTGGGCGGCACCAATCCCAGCTTGGCAACAATCCGAGAGAGATTATGATCCAGTCTAGAAGAACAAATACGAAATGCAGCTGTCCCACCTTCTGCAGCAACAGTAAAACACCCAAGCCACAAGCTGGCAAACCCAGCACAGCACCGTAAATCTCCATTGCAGACCCCGCAGAGGATCAACCAGCTACCCCACTTACTACAGACGCAAAAGAGACTCATCAAAACAAAACACCATACTCAAATCCATAACATCCACCTGATGTCACATATGCCGGCTGTCAACCCAACCCCTCCATAAACAACATCAGGCAGAAACACCCAACTCAGCGTGAGGAAATCAACTACATTCATTAATCAAAATTTAGAGCACAGAACATGGAACCTGCATCCTACCAGCAGCATCTCCCTCATTCAGAGTAAAATCAGGAGCCAAGCTTCTCACCTCATCAGTCAATTACCAACTGCAGTCCACACCCAGGTATCTTCCGATGGTCCAAGCAACCTGCAGTGGCAACTCCATGTAATGGCTACTGCCGGCAAGCTACCAAACCCACCAGCTACTGCAGCATATCCATCTACACAAAGCACCAGCACAACATAGGACTTTTCAACCAAATTAAGTTGTCACTGCCAAATCAACTTACGGCCCCAACCACTTCAACAGCTATGAAGCGACGGCAGCATGGTCCAGCCGCCCTGTATTGTCAAGCAAAAATAGTAGAAAAAATCAGGGAATGCACTCGGTACGGCAGCATCAGATTGCATGTCGCCCAATGGACAATGCTTCAGCATCAGCAAGGGGAAAAAAACAGGCACCACAGCCAGGCATCCAATGCATGTATCAATTATCTCAATGCTACAACCATAACAGCACAGGACTACATCTGAGCCACAACTGAATTAAAAAAGCAATACCCTCATTCACCTTACTTGAATAGGAAGCCCAAGGTTTTACCACCCTTCAACCGAGATGGTTCTTTTTGCCGAGATGTTGGTGGGGCCATGGTGACTTTGCTGTGTAGACGGGAAAGAACCGTGCTGCCTATTTGTGTGGTGACAATGTGGTGACATTGTGTGGTGCCAATTTAGTTGCGCTCCTGTTTTGTTTTCCTTGGCTATATATTTTTTTTTTTGGTAAGTAAGTGTGTATTTTGGATTTATGGGAGAAAAAAAATTACAAAACACAATGTTATAACTCCAAGTTTTTTGACTTGGAGTTAGAACATAAAACGCTAGGGCATACCCCGAGCGATAGGTACATCAGATAGATGCACAAAAAAACCTCAAAGAGGAGCGATCAAACAAAATAAAGAAACTGAATCTGTCATTTTACATAAGCATGCTACCCACATCCGAAATGCATCCCAAGGTTATACAGCAGGAAGCAAATCGGCAGCTACTGAAATCTAGTAGCACCCAAAAAGTCCACATAGCAGGCTCAGCATCAATCTCACAAGGCAAGCAAAGCAACTCGGCACAATCGGCACGATGAACTTCCAAACAGCAGTACAGGCCAAACACACACCATCATTGCAACAAGGCATCACCAAAATTCCATCAGCAAATGGACAACAAACAGATGCCAATAACGAAGCATAGCGCCTCACCAGCAATTCCGGATCAAGCAGCAAGGAACTACCCCAGAGAAGTAGAAGACAAAGGCAGTTCAGCTGCCATTCAGATTGGCATCCAAAATGGTCGTCCAACATCAGCACCAAAGCTAACAGGCTCAGCAAGGGGCATGGATCATTCTGAGACCAACAATCACATGCACCAATAACTAAGCATCAGCATACTGTATAGGTCAGCAGGAGCAGTACCCTAGTACTGCCAGCAGGCCATATAGCAAAAACCACGAGCTCATCAGCAGCTCTCTCAACAGGTAAGCCCAAAATCACAAGCTGCTAAAGGCAGCAGCAACAAAACAGTATTTATGGACCAGCAGTGGAAAGAGATTTACGCATCAGCAACTGCCACTTTAGGTCCTAGCACTTGAGATGCCACCACCACCACCATCAAAAGCACCAGCATCAGAAGGTGGCTCCCAGGAGCAAAGGTCCGAAATTCAAAGTCGCCATAAGCTGGACAACATCAAAACATCAGTAAGAAAGCAGCACCAACAAAGTGCTACACTCGACAGGATGCAACTTCCATTCACTGTTACCACCACAATAAACAGCAGCAGTAGTAAGATCAACATCCACATTGGAGTCCCAGCTGCCAGACAATCAGCTTCCATGCCTCCCAAACACCTCAGTAAGAAAAGACCAGCAGCATGCCCCATCAGAAGCAGAGACTAGCTCCGCAGACTAATGGAGTAGCAATGCTTGGCCAACAGGTCTCCAACATACACCAGCAGAAGTAGAGGCCCACTCAACAAACAAATAGAGAGCAATGCGTAAGCAGCAGATCTCAGCTTTTTTTTTTTTTTTGATAAGTAAGTATTTTGGATTATAGGGAGAAAAAAATTACAAAATCTATGTTTATCTCCAAGTATTTTGACTTAGAAATAAAACATAAAAAGTTAGGGCATACCCCGAGCAAACAGTACAACAGATAATACCAAAAAAGCCTCTAAGAGGACAGCGATCAACAAAAACAATAAATGTAATTTGAAATTACACTTAAGCAGACACACACAAGATCAGCTACATCACTGGGACTTCAAGCTTCACCAGGATCAGCAAAACCTAATATGGAGGCAGCCAAAGCAGCCAAACGGAACCAGCCAACCAGACCAGCCATCAGCATCAACAAACCCGAAAGAAAGGAAGTTGAAGAGATCCTGGCAGAAAGAGTGGTGAAGAAGAGCACTGCAGCAGGAGTACCTCGTCAAGTGGAAGGGCCTGGGAGAAGGTGAAATTCGATTAAGACTGGCTGGCTTACTCCGGCATTACGAAAATAACTTAACTGGCTTGCTTGTACTCAAGTCAAGTAAAGGATTGCTACTAGCTCGCGGGAAGGACTCTTTCTTTCCCAAGGCAAACAGGAGTGAAGAATTAAAAAGGGCAAGCAGGTAAGATATTTCATTTGAAACTTTGCTTAGTCTTATATGGTCATTTTTTTTCTTCTTACTCTATTAGAGTCTGGGAGGATCTTTACTCTGTCTCATATGCTAAGGTGTATCCCTCTAAAAGAGTAAGGGAAGGTTCGAAAGAGCAAGATCATAGTGAGTGTCTTTTTAATATATATCCTCTTTGCTTGCAGCGAGTGGGAGTTCGCTTAATCCTGTAAGAGTGCCATCTAGTTTCAGTCCTAAGCACTGGCGCAAGGGATAGACAATAAAGCTAGGGCAAGCAAGCCGTTGTAATCAGATAGCCTTTACCTTCTAAAAAATAGACTGTTTCTTCCCTCATAGAATATGCTTTCTTTGCATTCCTCCTATTGGTATTGTATCCATCCTATTTACATTCCTTCTGCCTTCCCCTGACTGAATCCCCATTCCTCTTTTTTTTTATAAGCGAATGGAAAGTGCTAGTTCCCAGCCACCTAGAGGGCCAGTGGGAAGAGGAATTTCTTTTCGAATCTAATGATAAGCTCCTTTAATAGCCCTCCCAGTAGTTGTAGTCCCTTAGGCAAGTAGGGATTATAGGCAAGCAGAAGGATAAGAGAGAGATATATTTCTTTTTCCCTTGTGTCAGTGTTAATAAGCCAGTGTGATAGCATTGTTTAGGGCTTTCTTTTTTCGGAGTTGTAGTTCTCTTTTCTTTGCTGTCGGTCCAGCCATTGAGGGTTCAAGTCCGTCCTACAGCCAGTTTCCGTGTTAAATATAAAGGAAGGAATCGAGCGAGTGTAAGTGAAGTGCTTCGCTTGTTACGTTAAAGCAGCAGATCTCAGCAACCAGAGATCAATCAAGAAACATGCTATAGCAAGAACCAGCAGCTTCACTGACCATCAGCAGAGAGGCGGCCCTGTGCCAACAGCAACAACATAACAACAGAACATCTCACCACAACAAAATCCCTTTCGAAATGCAGAAGGGCATACCGCCATCATTATTCAGTTCAAAAGGCATGCCAATAGAGCATGCAACAGCAGGAAAGGTGGAATATGGCAGACAATCAAAAACAGGGTCCCAGGAGCAAGACCCAGACAAAAATTGCCATAGCAGCATGTTCCTAAGAGCCAGAGGCGCCCCTGGATTTCCGAGAGGCAGTTTTTTTCTTTTTCCTTGACTTAGAAATCTTCCACTCAGATTCAATACCCGACAGTTCATCAACCAAAGGGGAATTTGAGGAATATTTTAAAGAAATCCTCTTGAAAGAGGTAGGGGTAAGCAAATACTCATCCAAATCCAAATGGTGATGGTCAATCCTAGAATCAGGGGAGTTGGGTGCCGAGTCCTTCATCTGAGAATGAAGGGAATCATCCAAACATCCGAACGCCTCCAAAGGGCACTCTTGGTCCCCAATATCAGCTGGTGAGATTGAAGGAACAACCAATTCCAATTGACAGGGGGGAGAGCCCTGGTTAATAGGCCGAGAAACCTCCCTAACAAAAGGGAATGGAGCATTAGTAGTGCCACCGGATATCAAAGAGGTCTGGACATCGTCCGAGGCCTGGGAAGAAACATCCAAGCAAGCTGGGTCATCCTTTGACTCCATAGCAGAGGAATCACAGAAGGGGGCCAGGTACAGGGGAACAGGTAAAAAACTTCATGGGAGTCTGGGATACCAGACCAATGTTTGAGGGAACTGGTTTTGGAGAAAACGGCAAACCAGGAAAATATTGAGGGTCTGGCACCTCCACAGAGCTGGAGCCCCTCCCACAACAACCCCTTCGGCCCTCAACAACCTTCTGGGCATCAATTGGGTGTGGGGGAGAAGACACAGAAGGGCCACAATCAGCACCCACGATCCCATGGCAAGACGTTGAGGCCAGAGGGACATTTACCATAGGAGCAGAAATGGAAGGTTTGGAACGGGAGATACTAGATGGAGGCTTAGCACCCTTGGGACGGCATTGATCATCATCATGCCCCAACAGATGGCATCGACTGCATCTGATAGGCCGCCAGCTATACTCCACCATTACCACAACGGGATCCGAATCGTGACTGGCTTTAATGGTGAACCGTTTGGGAAATGGCCCATCGACTCCCACTTCCACACAGACTCTTGCGAAGGATATATTTTCCATACGAGCAGTTCGGGGGTCGAGCTGGAGAGGAATGCCTACAGCACTCGCCACCCAGCTGAGCCCGGCCGGAGTCCAATACTCAATTGGCAGATTGAGGAACTTGATCCAAATGGGAAAGCATTTAAGTTTGTCCTTATTAAGCTGCATCCTCGGCTTCCAGCATTTGAGTAAAATTGCCTTTCCAGCCATGGTCCAAGGGCCAGCAAGAAGACATTTTTCCAACATCTCCTGAGATGAGAATCGGAAGAAGAAGTAACCGTCATCGTTGCCGGCAAAGTGAGAGAGACCGAATCTGGCCCAAATTTTGTTTGCAATGGCTTTGACCGCCAAGAAATGAGGGGGAGAGTCACAGAAATATCCAACCAGGGAGAAGCGCCAGAAAGCCTGTCCTTGGTCAATGACTTTTGGCGGAGGAGAGATAATGGACGAAGCATCCCCACCGGCCTCCGAAGGGAAGAATTTCAGCTCCATTCGCTCCTCACGACTATCTTTGCGTACGATTTCAGCCCAACTAGAGGAGCTTTTGACAGGGCCATTGGAGATGAAAACGGAACCCTTAGGTTTCGGGTCGCCCGAAAACTGACCTTCTGGGAGGGAAGGAGATGGTGCCGAAGACAACGAAGCCTTAGGAGATGATGTGGGGACAGGGGAAGAGGCGCCCGGAAGGAGGCCCGAGAGAGGCATGAGGTGATCGGCCATGGTTGACGAGACGAAAGTTCAAATCGCACGTGGGACGATTTGAAAATGTAGAGAGAGAAGAGAGCGTCTCTCTTCCAGGAATGGCATTACCTTTGCTGATCGATGCTTAAACTGTGTTAAGGGTAAGTTTTTTATAGTGACTGGCCCCACCGCACTCGCAACCCCATAACCCAGAAACCCCTTGTGGGATTTTTGGGAGGCACAAGACCACTTGGTGCTTCCGCTGGGATCGAACTTGGGTGGGGAGGCACACTTCCGTGTTTTAACCACCCGAGTGCCAATTTCGCTTCGGCAAACCGTGTTAAGGATAAGCTTTTATAGTGATCGGCCCCACCGCACTCGCGCCCCATAACCTGCAAACCCTCATGGGGATTTTTGGGAGGCACAGTACCACTTGGTGCTTCCGCGGGGGATCGAACCTGGGTGGTGGAGGTACACTTCCGTGTGTTTAACCACCAGGCCAATTTCGCTTCGGCGCTTAGCTATCAGCCTTTTCAGGTTGATTTCTAGTTTTTTTGTAACTGATTTTTTTATTTCATGACTTGTATCATGGTGCTTAGGGGCTGCCCTTGCTACTATGCTCTACCTCCAAGTCGGTATAACACTTGGATTAGATCATAGATGTTGTATCTTTCTTTTCCTTTTTAATACACTTTACTTATTTACCAAAAAAAAAAACCTTAGCAATAGGAAATACCATGAAGTAGAGCACCACTTTAGGATAAGAGACCGAAATCAACTTACCCTGTTTTTTTTTTTCTTGAAATAAAACCCTATTGGTCACAGTAGGATTTTTTTAAAAAAAAAAAAGAACGCCAATAGAAATTTCAGAAAAGTGGTAGGATGATATCACTTGGTCAAAGCTCGGCTTTCCAAGAAAAAAACACAAAACCAAGGAGGTACATAGGGAAATGGTACCAACTAAGGCCATTAGCCAACTATCGGACAGTAGCCACAAGACTAAAAGAGGCACCGGAATAATCGGCCTATCAGTCCGCCATCTGAGAAACAAGCACAAAGAGAAAAATGTATATATATATATATATATATATAGTCTCAATTGTTTTTATTTGTTCCAATGCATCAAGAAGGATCGATCCACCCCTCTGGAAGTGTGGAGATGAATTTTCAGCTTGTTTCGGACCACATTGAAGATATGGGAATATAAAAGGGTGGTATCCTAAATAGAAGAGTTTTGAAATGTACAATTGTTGTGCTCCTTCTAGATAAAATATACTTACCAAAAAAAAAACTTCTAGATAAAATAGACCATGGCCGCTAGTGTCAGTCGTTTAGATTGGGCTTGCAAGTTTTTGCCTTTCCATTTTTGTGCATCCCAAAGGATATTTTGGGACCATTCTGGGTAAGGCCATTGGATGCCTGTTCGCCGCCGGATTAGATGCCATAAGGAAGCCGAAAAGGGGTAGAAAAAAAAGTGATTATGGTTTTCATCCCCCGAATTGCAAAAAGGGCATATTGTTGGAATGTTGGTGCAGCCGCAGATACGATCAAGAGTGCTAAGTCTACATCTAACAGCTAGCCATAAAGTGAATGTGGGGGGATCCCAAACTAGGGAAGCCCATGGCATTTTTGTCTTTAGAGGGTTAAAGAGGTAATAGGTAGAGCAGCTCAAAAAAAACCCTCAGTAGAGGCTGTCCAACAAACAGAATCCTTGTTCAGAGAATTCAGGAGGTAGGGGGGCATGTTATCCATCAAACAAGAGATTTCCATATCAAACGGGTTTGGCCATGCCCATCTGTCCCCTCGAATAATGTCTTTAACTTTCGCACCCCAAGGCAGTCCGGAAACCATGCGTGTCCGATCAGTGCTCATATCCCAGAAAGGGCCCAAAGGGTGCCAATTATCAAGCCACAGGAAGGTATCAGTTCCTTCTCCAATTAAATATTGCGTATGAGGGCAGATGTAGAGACGTAACTTCATAATTTTTTTCCAACACCATGACGCTGATTCTGGAACTTTTAAGGTCCAAATACATCGGTCCTTAATCCAATGCACATGAGCCCATCGAGCCCACACAGAGCCAGAGTCCTTTGTAATAATGCGCAAAAGCAACTTGAAGATTAGAACTTTGTTCTGGGACTGCAAGTTTTTCAGCCCCAGGCCACCTTCGCTCTTAGGATAGCAAATGTCGACCCACGCTACCTTTGCAGTTGCCTTCCCATCATAAACACCATGCCAGAGAAATCGCTGGATGTAGCTCTCGATGATTTTAAGAACAGACTTTGGCAAAATAAAAATGGACGCCCAGTACATGTGGATGGACGAAAGGATTGATGAAACGAGCTGAAGATGCCCGCCAAACGAAAGCCACCGATTTTTCTAGGACGAAATACGTCAAATGACTTTATCAATGAGAGGCCTACAGTTGGATACAGACAGTCTCGATGTGATCAAAGGAACTCCCAAGTATTTTATAGGAAGGTGGCCTTCCTTGAAGCCCAAAATGCTAGAGATATCCTTTTGGAGGGTCGGGTCTTGTGAATAGATAAAAATTTCACTTTTATCTTTGTTTGCTGATAGACCAGATATGAACTTAAAATCCTCAAGACATTCCTGTAAAATTTTGATGGAGTACTCTTCAGCTCGGGAGAAAAGTAATAAATCGTCCACAAAGGCAAGCATAACCGTGCTTGTTTCCTCACAATGCCAGTGAAACTTGAATTTGGCATTCTGTCTAGTGTTCACCTCAATAATTCCATTCAACACTTCCATGACAAGCACAAACAGGTACGTGGAGATAGGGTCTCCTTGTCTAAGACCCTTACTACCTTTGAAGAAACTTACTAATTCCCCGTTAATATTTATTGAAAAGAAGGGGGTTGTAATGCATTGGCTAATCCACCCAATGGGTTGAGGAGGGAAACCCATCAGGAACAAGATATGGATGATAAAGTCCCAATAGACGGAATCGTAGGCTTTCATGATGTCAATTTTCAGAGCACAACGGGGAGAACCACTTCCCAAGTGGTAGTTATGCATAAGCTCCTGGGCCAGGAGGATATTATCACTAATCTGAAGCCCTTCAACAAAAGCTTTTTTAACGTGATCGACAAGTGTCAACCCCAAAAAACTGAGGAAGGGTCATCCTTCCGCTGAGATTCCCCGGTGGAGAGGGAGCAATGATCTTTGATATAGCTTTGTAAATGACATTGACAAGTGTCAACCAAGTGAGATAGGGTCATCCAGTCCGATTAGCAATGATCTTTGATATAGCTTTGTAAATGACTTTGGGATAAGACTAATAATGGTAGTGTTGATCTGTTTGAGAAGCTTTCCATGTTGAAAGAAATCATGAATAGCTTCCATCACATCAATCCCAACTATATCCCAAGCATCTTTGAAGAACTTTGAGGGGAACCCATCAGGCCTAGGGGCACAAAATTCTTGATCTCCTCTTCACTGACCTGGGCTGTGAGGGGGGCAATTAAGGAGTTCGGGATTATTCTAAGGATTTACGGCCGAATCCGGTTAAGATCAGCCATTCCTTGCGTACGCCCTGATCCTAATACCCTTTTGAAGTAACCAATGACAAGCTTGTGAACATCCTCGCTCCCTGAAGTAGGGGTGCCATTCTCCCTCCCTCTCTCTCTACCAGATCCCATGTTGATTTTCCCACCGCGAAACTCTTTTTCTCTTGCTACATTTGTTATGTTATTATTATTATAATAATATATATATATATATATATATATTAATTTCTTTAAATCTTAAAACTTAAATCGATACTCGAGCGACGGCATGAGCCTACTTCGGGTGCCGACCCATCTAATCTAAATATCCTTTAAATTTTTATAATATTGAATTAATTTTTATCACACTCAAAATATCCAAAATAATAAATAAATAAACTCAACTAAATTGAATAAAAAAACTTTGAAATATTACATTCTCCCCTATTTATAAAAATTTCGTCGTCGAAATTTAATGATCCTCAAAGTTTAACAATCGGGGTAATCTCTCCAGATTTTTTGTAGCGTTCCCAAGTTACTTCTTCGATTAAGGGACTTATCCTAAAGAATCTTAACCATTTGAATTGTTTTGATCATTATTACCCGATACATTCTATTAAAAATCTAAATTGAAACCTCATTATGAAACAAATTTTTAACCTCCCGATGGATGACAGCTCAACTTGATCACATACTTCCACAATCAACGACACATGGGGGATTTCATGTTAATCCATCAAGTTCAAAGGTAAACCAAATTTATTGACTACCTTTCCGACTTAGCTCAAAACCTCAAACAGGCTAATAATTCTCACTTTAATTTACTTTCTTTTTTACTTTATTTTACTCTAAGTCTAAAAAATGATCATTCATTTTGATCCTCAAATTAAACCTTAAGATATATGGATTCACATGCTCCGCTGTGTAACTCTGACTAATTATCTAACTGTGAATCATTCAATTATAATTTTTTTGTCAGTAAAATTATATTAAAATAAAAGAAATTATAAAAAATTATATTCTAACTCCAAGTGTTTTACCAATTTAGAGATAGAATATAGACGTTACGGTATTTTCCGAGCACCACCACGGAACATATCATGAAACCGAAGTAAAGTACAATAAAAAATCTGCAAAAGTCCGAAGTATGCTTTAATTTTGGCTGGCTAATGTGCTGTCCCTGGTTGTTTCTCTGTTGCCTGCCGGCCCTACTGGTCGTGTGGTGCAAAATTCTCTTGTGGATAGTGCTTGGTTTTATTTTTTTGCTGAGGTATGCAACGGGTTAAGTTAACATTGGTCTGTGGTCCAATTTGGACGGTGGGGTATTGTGTGTTGCAATTTTCTGTGTTGGCTCTACTGTATCTTCTGGTTGGGCACCTGTGATCCTGGCCCGGCCGAACATCTGCAGTGTTCAGTTCTGCAAACCGAGATGTGGGTTCTACTCCATAGTATGCATTGAGGAATTGTTTGCTGATTTGGTCCAGCATTACCGAGATGTGCTGGATGCAGCTCTTGAGTTAGGAATGCGGTTGAGGTAATACATGTCTTACTACCCCCCTCAGACTTCTAATGGTGATGCAGTTACCATTTCCCCCGCCTGATGTAATCGACCAAGGAAACCTTTTCTGGGGTTTCACCTTGGTGGGTCACTTCCTCGACTCCCCTCCACACTGCCTGGCTGTTAAAGCCATAGCCAAGAAACTCTGGGCCCGATTTGGACTCAAACACGCCGCTGGTAATGAAGCCGGGTTCTTCTTTTCCCGCTTCTCATCTCTGGAGCTGATGGAGAGATGCCTTTGGGTTGGACCCTAGATGTTCTCTGGGAAAGCTATTTTCCTCGAACGCTGGGCTCCGGGAATGCCCCTGACAAAGGACGAACATATGCAGTTTCCCATCTGGATTAAACTATCCAACTTGCCGATTGATTTCTGGACTCATGTCGATTTAAGCTGGATTGCTAGTGCCATTGGGATCCCCTTGCAACTCGACTCCAGAACAGCTCAAATGGAAAACGTATCCTACGCAAAGATTTGTGTTGAAGTTGGTGTAGATGGCCCCTTTCCCAACTGCATCGCCGTTAAACCAAATCCTGAATTTGATTCCATTTCACTGGTGACGTGGAGTATAATTGGAAGCCCACTAGATGTGGGCGCTGCCATTTGATTGGTCATGTTGATGCCAAATGGCCGATTGGTCATGTGCCTCCCCACCCAGGTTCGATCCCCGAAGCACCAAAGATGCCAAAAAAAGCTGTTAATGAGACGAGTGGCAGATGAGAGAGCTCCCGCTCTATCTTCGTCTTCAGAATGTCATCTCGGCCGGCCCCTCCTGTGCTTAGTTCCACCATTTCTCTTCGCTGTTTTGCCCTAGGGCTTTGCGTCTCTCTGGTTGGTGTCGTTGCTGGCCGTTCCTGGCTGAAATTGTCTTCGACTTTCCTCCGAAATTTCGCTCCTGCTGGTGGATGTTTACCATTCGAGCTGAATGGCGGATATCCTTCCATTCCTAGAGGGTTTTCTGGCTCATTTCGAAGGAATTGAAGGAGCCGATTGACTGGAGTTGCTCTTCTCCGCTGTGTGCCCCATTTGTGATGGGGTTTGGGGAGCCCATGAGTTTCTAGATTGGGACGTTACTGAGCCGAGGAACGAGTAGCCGAATGATCCCGTTTGGTTGCTATCTTCCTTCTTGTTGAGGAGTGCCACTCGAAGGCCCAGCCAATCCTACTTCATCTAATGTATGGCAAGCACTGATTGGTACATGCCTCCTCTGGTGTAGCCTCCGTGGACTCATCTTCTCACTCGAACTTTAGTGGTTACTTGCTGATGAGTTTGCTTTGATGGTTGGTTCACTGCCCCATGTTTTTTTTTTTGAGGCATGGTATATGATATTGAATTAAAATAAATAAAAATTTTGTTGTTGCAAGCTAATCTTTTGCTGCTGAGATTGATGTTTATCATTTGTCCCAAATTGAAAGGGAATTGGTAATGTTCTTGGAGCTTAGGCTGATGACTTGTTTTTGATTCGGTGCAACGCTGGAACTGCCTCCTGGGTTACGTGGTTCGGTGCCAAACATGTGAAGCTGCGACCGGATGATGCTGCCGGGTTGGGGCTCTGTTGCAGATCATGATTTCCAATTGGATGATGCGTTATAAGGGTGGAGCCTTGGATTTAAGGCTTCTTTTGAGATTTGCTGCTGTGTTAGTTAGTCAAAGATGTTGCTGCTGTTGGAATTCAGCAACAAAGCTGATGTGATTTTTTGGGGACCTGAAGTTGCTCCCGGTTTCTAAGTCAAGCTCTTCTTGAGTTTGTTAGATGTTGGCTGTTGGCTGATATTGCTAAAATTGTGGCTGATAAATGCTGGCTACATTTTGTTGCTGACATTAAATTTTTTTTTTTTTTTTGCCATGGATTGGCATGCTCCTTGTTTAGGAACCATCTTGTGTGGTTTCCTAGTATTGTATGAATTCCTGCATTTTTGTCTTTTAGTAGGGTTCATCTATTGTATCAAAATGCTCGGGCATTCCCTAGCTTTTTAGGTTTATCCCCAAGTCGGAATAACACTTGGTGATAAATCCTATATGTAATTCTTTTCTCCCATTAATCCAAATCACTTACTTACCAAAAAAAAAAAATGTTGATGCCAAATGTCGTTCCAAGAATGTCATCTGTCCTAGTTTCACCATTTCTGCCCCTGTAGAAATTGACTCATGGAACCATTCTGATCCTTCCATTCCTAGAGGCTTACCAATGCGATGATCCCAGGTGGACCAAATCCCTCTTAGTCATTACAACACTCAAATTCTGAGCACTCCCTTGGTGTAGCCTCCTCTGTAAACTAGTGGGATGAGTTTGCTTTGACTGGCGATATTTTTTTTTTGGTAAGTAAGTCAATTGAATTAAAATAAATAAAAATTATAAAATGATGTTCTAACACCAAGTATTTTGCCAACTTAGAGTTAGAACAACGAGCTAGGGTATACCCCGAGCACAAACATGAACAGGATCATGAAAAGAGAGAAATAAACTGAAAAAAAAAACGACACCTAGGTGATCATCACCTAAACGACCAGAAGTGTCCCGCCAAACAAAGAAAAACACTAGAAAAAAACAGTTCAAAACTCAAAATCATCAGCTAGAAATACCAACAGGCCAGCGACAATCATCCCTTCCAAATCATTAGCAATATGGAATAATCTCTTTACAACCAGCATCATCATCCAAAGGACCATTCAACAGCCTGCTAGCCACCAAATCCTCTATGCACGTCACCAAAAGCCACTTACATATGGAAAAGAGCCATTCAACGAACACATGCAGAGACACTAGGAAAACAGCAGCAACTCACAGCAGTGCAGTCCATACCTGGCAATATACTTAGCAGTCAAGAAATCACCCAGCATTGCAACACAGTCCTCAGAGCCATATGGGTCAAGGAAATTGTAGTCAAGCCAGGATTCATTGGTCGGCATCAGCAACCGACTGGCGATGTTAAATGTGGTTTTTTTGCGGCTCGACCATCTCTTGGGGTTTTGATCGATCCTAGTGATGAGCCGCTAGCCGATAAAGGTCCAATTGCTACCGAGCCTGGAAGGATGCCCTGCTTCCTCTGCTTGATGCTATGAGGTCTTACTTACCAAAAAAAAAAAAGATGCTGTGAGGTCTAATTCTTCTCAAGGTTCTTTAGGTATCACCTCGGATACTATGAATCTGGTCATTGAGCACGGCTCCCGCCTTTAGGCGACCTCTGGCCCTGCTCCTCTCCTCTCTTATGCAGATATTGTACTTTGAAATCTCAATCCATCCGATATACCAGACGAAAATGTCCTCCCAATGCCAATCTCTAATGAGGATCGATTAGAAGCTATTGATGATCCTTCCAAGGCTCATGAAAACTACTTTACCGGTGGCTCTTCCCATTGCCTTTCTCCTGATTTTTTGAGTCATCTGGCCCCTGGCTGTTCGAAGCCCCTTTCGATTGCTACCGGCCGGCCTCGGCCGGCCTCCTTGCTCAGCCCGGTCGCCTAACGCTTCCCGATTCTAGCTTCCTACGTGTTCTGGACCTCAGATCTGAAATGTCGGCGTTATTTGAATCTTCGGCCGCTGCTGCGAGATTGTTCTTGCTGATTCAGGCTTGGATGTAGGCCTTTGAGGTCTTATATCTCTCACAAGATCGATTCCTCTTCGCCTCGGTGCAAGCCTAGGTTTGAGTTCTCGATTCGGTTCTCCCATTCTGATGGGGTTGTAGGCGCCGGCCTCGATTTTGGCTCCATTCGGTTCATACGCCTTTGTGGACGATTGGGCCTTGCTTCGGATTTGTCTGTGGGCTGGGATCTGTCCTTCTGGATTCAGCTTCGAGATCTGATTTATGGAGCTTCTGTCGGATCTCTCGCTGCGTGTTGGATCTGCCGCTTCCTTAGGTCTGTATTTCTGGCTCTGTTGCGCCTCTGCCTGTGTGTCGCCCTTCTGGTGGACGGATTGGGGGACTCCGTGTCATGCAAATTTGGTGATATAGGGCGATGGTCTGAAGAGCTGGCCATGGTACTTCGGGTTGGCTGCGATCCTTCTGCTGCGGTGGGGCTCTGGTTGCTGCATTGAAGCTCTGCTTAATGGCAATCGTTTGGGTTGCAGAGATTGTTGGGTTCTCACTAGACTGCATTTCGATGGCTGCTGCTCTCGACTGTTCCTTGGATCTAGCCGGTGAACGGGCTTGTGTTGTCAGCTTTTCTATTAGATCAGCCAATGTGTCCCCTCTAGTTGAACGGGTTGGGGAGCCTGTGCAATTCTGGTTGGGGGCTTTCTGGATGTGGTGTGAAGAGCTGGCTGAGTTCCGTTTGGTGCTTGTGATCCCATGTAGCAGGACTGAGTCTGCTGGTTATCTGCCGTCTGTGGAGCCTGCGTGGTTGGCTTTTGGTTTTAGGTGGAGCATTGGCTGAATAATCGGTCTGGTGCCGTGTTCCTTTGAGCCACTGCCGGTGTGTGGTTGGGGAGGGGGCCGCCTATACTCTGGATTTGGTTTTTAGTTGAACTGGTCATGGACCTTTTGGCCTTTTGCTCCCCTTATTGTAGGGGAGTTCAGCTGGCTCTGTTCCAGATGCTGTTGAATTTTCCCTTATGATTTAGCCAAATCTTGTATTTGGCGGCTGCTGTTGCTGGTGTGCTTAAGTGCCTTTGTTACATGCAACTCCTTTCTGGGATGAGAAGAAAGGTTTTGCGAGTGCCTGATTCCATCTTGCTGGTTGGGACTTTCCTGGATGCTAAGGAACGGAATCTGTTGGGCTTCAAGATTGTGCCTACGGTTCTGGTTTCTTTGAGGAGGGGATGCTGATGTTATTTTGGCTGCATATGGGCTCTGGCTGTTGTTGCCTCTATGCCTGGGATGCTTCGTTGACCTTGTTGCGGAATTTTCATCCCTGGTTCTTGTTTGGGGTCACTACTGCACTATGCTCTACTGTGGTAGAAACTGGGGACGCTGATGGAATGGGGGCCTACTGCTGTTTCCTTGTGACTGCTGCAGCATGGAGCCCATGTATGGTGACTCCTTTTCGGCCTAGATGGTGAATTTTGCGGCAGGCTGGTGGGCTGCTCCTGAGTATTGGCTCTCGGTGCTTGTGGCCCGGGTGGGCTTGATAACTAGGATTTGATCCATGATTCAGTCATGGTTGGCTGATTTGGTATTGCTTGGCGTCATGGCCGATGCGAATTCGCTGGAGGGCCGTTTTCGGTTCTCTGTTTGTTCGTAGTTAGAGATCATCAGTGGAGATGATGGTTCTTTCTTGGTTGATCCGTCGCTAAGAATTGAGCTGAATCTGCTGGTTGTGGCAGTGATTAATGCCAATCTGGTCGACTCTTCCATTGGCTGTGTGAAAGAATTGCTGGGTTTTTTTGTTGAATGGAGTGATGCTACTGCTGCACGGGGCTGTTGGGTCTTGTTGCAGGGCTGGATCCCTCCGCTCGGATGGTTGGATGGTACATCATGGTTATAAAATTTTGCCCTGCACTGTTTGATGTGTCGACAATTATCTGCCTTCTCTAGACGATCGTGGATGCTGCTCTGAGTCTTTGCTGCTGAGCTGCTTGATAGCCGTGGCTTCTGATGGCTATCTGCTGATGAGGCTGGCGGATGATGGTGGCTGACACAAATGGCTGGGTGCCCTGCTGCTGTTGGTGCTATTTGCTGGTGCTGATGCCTTCTGGCCTGCTCAGAGGTGGAACGGGTGAAAATCCCAGGTCCCCTGTTTCTTTGCATTTGGTGTTGTGGGCGATTCACAACGTGGAACATGGACGGCCCTTGGCTGGCAAGCATTTTTTTCTGGCATGGATGCTGATGCAGTTGGTGACTTGACATCTTCCTGTTGCCACTTTGGTACTGCCCCTGGATTGGCTTTTTCTATTTAGGAATTGCTCTGCTGATGTTGGAGTGTATTGGTTGTATTGAGTGATTATCAACAATTTTGTTTATCTGTTGGTGTCATTCGGTGTATCAATGTGCTTGGGGGCATGCCCTAGCGCGTTTGGTTTATCTCCAAGTCGGAAAAATACTTGGACATAAACCATTACTTGTAAATTTTTTCTCCCATTAATTCAAATTACTTACCAAAAAAAAAAAAAAAAGTTGTGGGCGATGTGGGTTTTGACAGTTTTTGCTGTTGCTGCCTGTGCTGAGCCCCATATTGAGCTCCGCTAAAATGCTGAAAACCTTTGCTGATGCTTTACCTGTGATGGTGTATCAGTCTTTTTGGGCTGGGCAGGTGCTGCTGGGTGGATGCCTGCGTTGGATTTTCTTGCACAGTGCGCCACTGCAGGGTGCTGATGGTGCTGAAGCTGGATCTGATTGCACTGCAAGTGATCTGCCCAGGTGTTGCTTTCGTTGCACCTCATGATGCTCCTGCAATATTGATGACTGTGTGTCTGATTAGGTGTAATTTCAGATTACATATGTTGTCTTTCTATTGAACGTTGTCCCCTTAGAGGCTATTTCGGTATTATTTGTTGTATCGTTTGCTCGGGGTATGCCCTAGCTTTATATGTTTTATTTCCAGGTCAAATTACTTGGAGATAAAATATTAATTTTGTAAATTTTTCTCCCTATAATCCAAAATACTTACTTACCAAAAAAAAAAAAAAACAGGCATGCCTATTCCTATTGACGCTGAGGGGGTTCTGAGCGATGACCAGTCGCAATTGCTTGTCGCCCCTATTTTGTCAGGCTCTCTTGATGTGCTCATAGGTATGGACCCTGAATCTGATATAGATAGTGAGCAAACTCCTAGTTCTATCTCTCATCTGGCAAAAAAGTATGCTTTGGATTCGTTGAAGCATGTGGGTGCTATCCCTGAAAGCCCCAGCGATTCCTTTGTTGAGGTTTGTGTGGGACGGGCCATTGACTACTCCAAAGAGAAATTCTTAAGTGTTAATGAGGCGATGGCCATGGATGGTGAATCTTGGAAGCCATCAAAATCTCGAAAAAAAAAATCCAAAAAACCCAAGGCATCCCCTGGATCCTACGTTCTTTGCTAATGGGGCTTTGCTTGGATTGTAATCAGGCTGAATTTTGTGACGCTGGAAGGGCAAATGCCGTCATTTTTTGGTGGTTTTGGTCTATCGTGGCAAGTTGAATGCTGTCATAGAGGGTGTTTGGGTGATTGATCTGTTGCCCTTGCTTCTGCTCTATGCTGATATTTTTTTGCCGTGCTTGTTGCCCGGAGACTCCTTGGTTTTGTTGAAGCATGTTTGTTTCATGGTGAGGTGATGTATGCTGCAGTTTTGCTGACTGTTTCTCCTCCATGTTGCCTCTTTTCTGGTTGGGCTGACGTGGAATGGATTAGCTCCTTTCTGTGGGCTGATCTTGTTCTTGCTGACATGGCCTACTAGGCCGTTCCGGTTCTAGCTTCCTCCCCTCGTGGCTTGCTGTTTTCAAAAAAAAAACCCCTTTTATGGGGGAGCTGTGTGTCTTTCTTGGCCGTTTTCACATACTTTGTGCTATGTTGGTCGGTTTCATGTCTTGGAGCCATGACCGTTTGGGCTCTACTGACGTGGCCGGAAGCCTGGGGCGGATGGGCGGGTCCGATGTTCATTGGGCCGCTTCCTTTCGCTCTATGCTGGAGACTATGGGTCCTTCTTGTTGCTACTAAAGGGGCCTGCAGTCGATGCTGTGGCCATTTTGCCTTGCTAATGTGGAGTGTCAATTCCGTTTTCATCTTGAGGCCTGTTGATGTGGATTGTCTCTTATCGGTTTCGTCTAGAGGTCGCGAGGCTGATGGGGCCTTGTGGTCGAATTGGAATCGAGGCCCGACTGGCCTGTTGACGTGGCAGTTTGCAGTAGCCTACTGACGTGGTAATTTGCAAAACTTGGAAGATCTCGTCTGGAGCTGACTAGGCTATGCTGACTAGGCACTTCGAAGCTGATTTGGACTTGAGGCTGCCGGCATCAATGACCGTTTTCGACGTGCGATTCAAATGCCGATTTGGACTTTCCTTTTTTATGTCCGTTTTGGACTTGCCTAACTTCTGCTAATTTTGATATTGTAATCTTGTCTCTTAATGGCTATTGTCATGGTTTTAGGGGACTCCCTAATCTCTATGTTTCTTTTTTCAAGTCGGCAAAACTTTTTTTTTTTTGGTAAGTAAGTGTGTATTTTGAGATTTAAGGGAGAAAATTAATTTACAAAATCTATGTTATAACTCCAGGTTTTTTGACATGGAGTTAGAACATAAAAAGTTGGGGCATACCCCGAGCACCTAGTACATATTAGGATCCGCCAAAAAACCTCTAAGAGGAATAATCTAAAAGATCGAACATGAACAAAGTCATTACAAAAAGAAAATTAAATGCACTCTAAGAACACCAGCAGCTGGGATCATCGTGCAACACCACGCATAACTGGCACACCCACGGAGGCATTCAACATCAACCCAGCCCCACATCATGGGCGTTGTACATCAGCAACAGCCCAACTGCATCTCAGCTTTTAATTCCATGCAAAAGGAGATAATGAGGAAGCAAAGACATCGACGGCATCCGCCTTCCATCTCAGCAAACCCGAAGCTGCACCCTTCCACCATCGCCTCTAACCGGCAACAGCACGGGGACGTGTCTCCACCAGCCTCAAAGAATATAGCCCACGGGATCTTCGTGCCACGCAGGGCCTTTTAGCAACACCATGCTGCCATCTTCATCATCAGGAGGGCAAAATGGACAGCATGGAGCCGCCTCGCAAGGTCATAGCCGCGTTGGCATCACGAGCAGCCTTCCTTCATCATCAGCAGGAAGGATTTCCATCTAAGCAATCATCATTACTTGAAGTGCGTAACCACATTCCTTCAAAGACAAAGAAAGCCGACGATCAACCAAACAGAGGAAACCTTCATCAATCAAATCTTCATCAACAATTTCAGCATCAATTGTTGTCAATCGAAGGTTCCACCAAGACCATACTCAGCAAAATCAGCCAAACTTAACCGAATGGCATCAAATCACATCCTCCAAAGTGATTCAAGACAATTCCCGCAATAAAAGATCATCCAAAAATCATGGGAGTCCATAAACTCGGTGAGCGACGACCACACCGGCTACCACCACAGCCAGCACCACCACCTGCTCTAACCAAAGACCTCAAGAAGGATCTTGCACCTCAAGAAGGATCCAAAGACTATTCCAAAGAGCAGTCCCCGCCCACCTTCTACAAACAAAGGTGGTTACAGCAGAACCAAACGCTTCCACAAAAAGGACCGACATTGAATTGCTACTCCAACAAAGCTTTTGCCTCACAACAATTGAGTCCCACCACTCATCCAAAGAAGACCAGCTGAAGTCTTAAAGGCGTAACCCATTAACTTCCGCCATCAGTCTAGCATAATGAAGCACAAGAAATAGGGCCAGTAGAATAACAATATCGTAATTGCAAGATTTACCGCATCAACTCCAAACCATCGTGCCGCTTGCCCATTCACAAGGAACATCCAATGGTAATAGGGCCATGGAAGCAGCCTTTCGGCTGTTGAACTTCAAGAAAATAGTGACAATTCACCCATGGAAGCAAAGAAGCCAATAAACCAGTCAAGCCCATGAGACAATGCCAAAAACAATGCCAAAATAAACACCTAAAACGACATATACATTTTATTCAAAGCTACATGTCAAGCATGTAGCAAAGACGTAACTAACCAAAACCTCATCAAAACCAAGGCGTATACCTGCACCATACAACCCCCCGCAGCAAAAGTCTAAGAGCCGATGCACCCTCGGACGCTTTGGAGGAAGCTTTTTTCTTTTTCCTAGATTTAGGATTCTTCCAATTAGACTCCGAGCCTCCCAAGTCCTCTACCAAATAGGAATTAGAGGAATATTTCTTTGAAATTCTCTTGATGGAGCAAGGGGTAAGCATAAATTCATCTAAATCGACAAGATGGTGTTGGGTCACAGAAACAGGGGAATTTGGAGACAAATCATCCCTTTGCATATCCATGGAGCCATCCAAACCCCTAGATGCATCCGGCAGACAGTATTGATGCACACACAGCAGAAGATTGTAATGGAACATTCATACAATCTTCAGAATCTAAAAGGGAGGGGAGAACTCCCTGATTAACATCCCGGTGAGCCCCCATATCAGAAGGGAGGCCAGAGTCCGAAGAGGCCAGAGCCCTGACAGAATGCTGGCCATGGCCGGGATTGACTTCAGCATCAGTTGGAGGCTCAATCGAGAGGCCACCAGCATCCACATTAAGGAGAGGAGTGGAGGAGGCAGAACGAACAGCTTCATCACTTGTTTCAGGCTGCTGATCACAATCATTTTGATTACAGTCGATTGGGACAGAATCAACAAAATTGAGAAATACCGGATTATTGTTGGCTGACATGGACATACATTTTGCTTCCAAATGGCCAATCAGATTGCAACGAGCACAACGAGTGGGTTTCCAGCTATATACCACATTCACCAAATTAATTGTTTCAGAAGAGGGACAGGGTTGAACAGCAATGGAACTGGGAAATGGCCCGCCCACTCCAACTTCCACACAAATCTTAGCAAATGAAAGGTTCTCCATTCGGCCAGTCCTGGGGTCAATCTGAATAGGGGTCCCAATCGCACTGGCGACCGAGCAAAGGCCAGCAGTGGTCCACAATTCGAGCGGAATATTTGACATCTTTATCCAAATTGAGAACCGTTTGTGCTCCTCTCTTGTTAAATCCATTCCTGGCGACCAGCGCTTAAGGAAGATGGGCTTGCCAGAGAACGTCCACGGTCTGGCGCTCAAGCATTTCGCCAACATCTCTTCAGATGGGAAACGAAAGAAGAAAAATCCACCTTCGTTTCCAGCGACTTGCTTGAGTCCAAACCGTGCCCATAATTTCATGGCTACTGCCTTGACAGCCATGAAATGGGGAGGTGAGTTGAGAAAATAGCCCACCACAGAGTGGCCCCAGAAAAGGTTGCCTTGCTCAATGACTTCAGGCGGGGGAGATAGAGCACCGTCAGAGGACACGGAGTCATGGGGAGAGAAGAACTTTAACTTTGAGCACAACCCAGAGCCATCCATCTTGAAAACATCGGCCCAAGAGTGGGATTGAACAGCAGCGCTGACAGATTTGTCAATAGCGAGCTTTGGGGTCGCATGGGTTTCAGGGGGAAGAGGAGTCTGAATCGAGATGGGGTTCGCATCAGGCGGGGCAGAGTTCGGTGGGGATGAAGGATGGGGACGAATGGGGGATGCGAGCGTCGGAGAAGGAATAGAAGAGTCGGTCATGGCCGACATCAAGCGCCATCGAAGACGGGAGAGGCGTAGCGTCAAGCAGAATCGAAATTCAAAATTTAAATTTCGAAAGTTAGAGAGAAGGAGGAGAACCTCAAGTCGGCAAAACACTTGGAAAAGAACATAGTTTTATGTATATTTTGTTAAATTTTAATGCAATTAATTACTTATTAAAAAAAAAAGATGTATGCTGCAGATTCTGCTATTGAGAATGTTTTGCTTTCGAGTGTGGAGCTCTCTGTCATTGGTGCAAGATTTTGTGAATTAACACCCGATTCTATCACAGGGGTAGAGAGAGAAGCTCCTGCTTCTCTCTAAAAAAAATTCAAATCTTGAATTTTGAAGGCGGCGCCTCAGAATTCGGCCTGCTTTGCCGAGCAGTGTCGGAGCCGGCCATGGCCGGTCTCCTGGTTGCTCTGCCCGGTTCCCTTCTGGGTTCCTACTCCACCTCTCTACCACTCCGCTGCTCAAATCTGACTGCGTCGACCTCTGCTTCTGAGTAACCGGACTTCTCCCGCATGAATACCTGCTACTGCAGGTCTGAAAGGGGGGGTCTTTGTGCCTTGCTGTTTCTTTTTCTGCTGCATTGGCTGGAATCTATCCTGCTGTCCCTGGTTGCTGTTTCTCTGGCATGCTGATGCTAGGAGGCCTCTGAACATGAAGCTGGCATTTCCATCTAGGGATAGTGCTGGAAACCTTATTAGATGAGCTGCTGAATGCTGCATCAGATCGAATGTATGCTGAATCTGGTTAGCTCTTATAGCTTATGGTGGGACCTGGTCCTGTTCTGGAGGTTTGCTGTGTTGCTGTTGCATGATGACGTAAATCGGCTGAATGCTGGCAGCTTCTTGTGTGAAGCCATGGTTCTGTTCCGGCTTGCAGAAGGAAAGCAGCAGAGTTTTGTAGGAGATTCGGCTGTGTGACTTTTTCTGGGATGCTTAGGCTTATTTGCAGACATTATGGTTTTTGGGGGGGGGTGTGATGCAGCTGCTTATTACTCCTGCAGCTGCATTATAATCCCGCTGGTGCATTTTTCCTTGCTGGTGCAGTATTGCCAGCCAGTAGCTGCTGCTTTCTCCTGCTGCTGGCAGTGTTGGATTCGGCCCTGTGCAGCAGGGTGCCTTTTTTTATGCTAAATTGGCTGGAGTTGGTGGAGACATGATTCTCATGATGCCAGTCTTTGGATCTGGTGCTGGAATGGTGCAGAACCGGTGCCGCTGCGAAAGTATGTCGCTTTTCTGGATTGATCAACCAAGGCTGGTTTTTTTGCTTTGAGCAGCCAACCCATGACGCTGATGATGATCTTGGCTGATAATCAGGCGTTCCTGAATTGGACGTCTTGGCTGTGAATGCTTTATCCTGGACCCCTGGGTGACTTGGCTGTGTGAAGGCTGGACCCCTGCTGGTCGGGATGTCCACATTTTGGCCTTTACTGCTGCTGGCTTTGTTCGTTGGGATCACGGCTGCTATACGTTAAAACTCCCGATTTTTTTGTGGGTATGGCTGATTTTGTTGCACCATTGCAAATGAGGGTGCTGCTGTAGTTGTTCTCTCATGTTGCTATGATGTCCGGTTAGTGAGATGCTGCCCTTTACCATTTGAATTTGTTAGTTTGGGCTAATGGTTTTTTGAACCTGAAGTGGCGTTTGTTGCTGATGGTTCATCACAGCGCCTGCTGGCTTGGGATTAGTGGGTTGGACCCGCTGTTTTGTGATGTAATATTTTTCATTTACTATTGGTTTCGTAGAATGTTGGCCTCCTAGAGGTCTGTATGTACTTCTGTTTGTAGTTTTTGCTCGGGGTATGTCCCAGCGGGTTATGTTTTAATCCCAAGTTAAAATACTTGGAGTTAAAACATCGAATTTGTAATTTTTTTCTCCCATCAATCCAAAATACTTACTTACCAAAAAAAAAAAAAAAAGCTTCTGAGTCTTCGATTGTGGCAGTGAGCTCGGACCGTCTCCCAATTATGTTTTTGCTGAATTAGGTTGGGATGAAGGCTCTTGCCGGTTGCCTTGGTGAAGCTATTTCGGGCAGGAGCTAATTGGGGTCTCTGCTAGAGCCAAGATCCCATCTGATGAGGCTGTTTCCGATTGGAGTTCTGCTACTTTCTGGGACTCTTCTTGGGTTCCTTTCTCTCTTCAGCTTTGAATCTCGATTTATTAGGGTTTCTCGCCTCCGGATTTGCCTAGGCTTCTATGCTCTGGCTGCTGAGGCCGAGAGCCCTGTCTCTTGTTTCCTTACGGAAGCTACGACAATGGTGCTGTCTGGTTTATGCTGCGTACTTTGTTTTCGGGAGCAACTGTCCGGAGCTAATGCTATTGTCTTTCGGATCTCTGGCCTGATTTAACGCCCTGCGTGCCCGGGTTAAAGCCTCTCTGCCTGTGAGTTCCTTCCTGTTGGATGGGTTGGGGGGAGCCCGTTTTGCTCTGGACTGGGAATTATAGGCTGGAGTGCCGAAGAGCTGGGAGTGGCTTGGTTTGGACGCTGGAAATCCTTCTAATGCGGTGGGCTAGGATTGGCCTTTGCCATTTCCTATCAGATAGTGTGAATGATATGGTGGTTGTTAATGGACTATATCTGCCATGTTCTTCCTCTGGTTCATGTAGTGGAACTTTTCGTTTCTGCTGTTCTCTGAGCTGCTGTTTGAGGTGCCCTCATCTATCTCTGCTATTGCATCTATTGGACAAAATATGTCCCTATTAGTGCGGTCGGTGGAGGCGATGATTGCTGCTGTTGGTGCCACTTTTGCCACTCTAGTGATGGCATTCGCTGCTCTTTCAAACAGAAGGGTCCTGTTATGCTGGCTTTGATGTTGCTCAGCCTGTGTTTCCTTCCAGTTGGACGGTGTGGGGGTACCAGTGCAGATCTGGCTTGGGGATATATGGCTGTGGTGCTGACGAGATGGCTGAGGACTTGTTTGATTGAAAGAGATCTGTTGGCATGTTGGTTGCAAGTCTTACTTGGTTTGATCACTGCTGTTGGCATGATTGCTCAGCTCGGGAAGTGGTTCACGCTGAGAGTGCCTTCATCTGCCTATGCTGTTGCAATAATAATGCGGTCGCTGGAGGTGTTGAAGGCTGTTGATTGCACTGAATTAAGGTTCGCTACAATGTTCTGAAGCTGCCTCCTATGGCCTTCTGAAGCTGCAATGTACCGAATTTTCTTTCCAGTTGTATGGCTGGAAGGACTTGCTGTGTAGTTGAGGTGGTCATGGGTTCTATTGCTATGGCCAGCATTGGAATGCTGGGATGTCTCCCTACTGTCTTGGATGCTGAATGGGATGGAGATGTCTGCTTTGCAATGGCTGGGGAGTTTTCTTCAATGGCTTTTTTGCTTGGCTGCAGCTTGTTGGGCTATTATTTTTCTACTGGAATTGCCCCTTTCTACTCTGCCAATGGTTGCTGATGCTGGTATGCCCAATCTGGCTCTTTGTCCTTGCTGAAGATGGAGTGGCGCAGCTCATGGAGCTGTAGGCTCTAATGCTTCCGTTGTATGAGGTGCTGGCTGGTCATGTCGGGTTGTATATGATTCTTCGGCTTGAAGCAGTGTTGCCTGGACTTATGTTTGCCGTTGATGCTGCCATTGAATCTGCTGAAATGCAGTGACTGGGGAGATAATCAGTGTGGCAGTATGGTTAATGCTGTTGGACTTTCTACTTCAGGCCTTGTGCTTCTGAAGTACCTCTGCGCCTGGGCATGGTGCATCGAATTTGTGTCCTTGCTGAAGCTGTGTGTCTTGCTGTTGGAGACTTGCTGCTGAAGCTAATTTGCAGCAGTTTGAGGGAATGCAGATCAGTTCAATTTGCCTGGTTGTGGCCAGTTGCTGATGAGTGATATGCCCTTCTCTGCTTGATTGAAGAATTTGCCCGATGGCTACTTGAGGGGCTGTGATGGAAACTGCCCTGCCGAGCTATGGCCCTGTGGCTGGTACAATGTAGCTGGTTGCTTTGTCGGTTGCTCTGCTGATTTTTGATTCTTGGCTATGATGCTTTGAAGATTTTTTGTGGGTGGCTGCTGGGTGATGAGGCTGGATTTGCTGATCTTGGGTGCTGCCCCTACTGTAGAACTATGCTTCCTCATTTTGGTTACTGCTATTTCTGGGGGTGGTAAATGCCCTTGCCTTGGATTAGGATGGGACGCGCTGCTGGTTCCTCCGATGAAGGAATATTGGCTTGCCTCGCTTCATTTTTGGTGCTTCAAAAGCTGAACCAAATTTTATATTTTTATGAATAATATTTCATATGTTATTTTTCTGTTGAATGTTGTCCTCCTAGAAGCTCTTTAGGTATTACCTGTTGTACCGTTTACTCGGGGTATGCCCTAGCATTTTATGTTATAAATCCAAGTCAAAATAATTTAAGATAAAACATAGATTTTGTAATTTTTTCTCCCTTTAATCCAAAATATTTACTTACCAAAAAAAAGAGAATGTTTTGCTTCCTTTTACCACTGATTTTCTCTATCTGATGATGGTTTGTTGGGCGATTGTCTGGTTGCTTACAATTTGGACCAGACCTTCATTTGGTTTGTTTGGGCGATTGTATGGTTGCCTACATTTTGGACCCGAACTGCCCTCATTTGCTAAATTTTTTGGGCCTGTAGGGTTTCTCATCCATTCGTCTTTGTAAGTATGGTATGGTCTCGACTTAAATTAGATTTGTATTGATGCTTAAGACCATCATTGTTTCTAGGTCTTCTTTCCAAGGAAAAAAAAAATTCCTAGCCTAGATGGCTGATTATGTGGGGAAATCCTTCTTTACCCAGAAAAAAAAAGAGAAGAAAGAAAAAAAAATTTTCTTTTTTGTTTACCTTCTTGCAAGACACGATGCTATGGGAGTGGCCCATTCTTGCCACTGGTTACTGAAGCTACCTTGAATAGGAGTTCCCACGGGTTCTAAGAGATGGTTCATGAAGACATTGTTTGCTTATGAAACTGATTGAAGTACCATTGAAGTTTACCTATCCAATACACACAATGATGGATGATGGTCATGTGCTGTTGATACTTTATGGATACTATGCTATTGGAGTGGCTCATTCCAGCCACTAATTAATGATGCTACCTTGATCTGGGGTTCCCATGGGTTCTAAGAGATGGTTAATGAAGACATTGTTTGCTTATGAAGCTGATTGAAGTACCATTGAAGCTTGTCCACCCAGTTTACACAATGATGGCTGATGGTCACGTGCTACTGATACTGTCTGGTATCACAGCTTCCCTGCTCCCCTGGTTCGTATTTGGCTCTCGTTAGTGGAATATGCAGCTAATACCATGCTATGGATCTCGACTTGGCCGTTACCACACTGATGGCAATTGCACTATTCATCTAGATGTGTCTTGCTATTTGGTGTTTTGTTCGTTTTCATGATTTGGATCATGGTAATGCTCAGGGTATGCCCTAGCGTGTTGTTCTACCTCTAAGTTGGCAAAATACTTGGAGCTAGAATATCGTTTTGTAAATTTTGTTTATTTTAATCTCATCTTACTTACCAAAAAAAAAACTGTTTGCTGCTGAATGGTCCTCTTTGATGTTGCACACTAAATTAGTAGTATGTGCCCTGCACTGGGGCTTGCTCTTGGATGAGATCCTTTGGTCCAGCTGAGGATGCTGCTGGTATTTTGTGTCAGGAGGTGTCTGCTGCCGGGTATGAGGTGAATGAGCTGCTGCCCCTGCTGGTGCAACGGTTGGGGAGTTAATTCAATTGACTTTCCTTGCTAGGATGCAGCTTGTTGGGTTGGTAGATTTTGTTGGATCTGTTCCTTCGTGCCCTACTGATGGCTGCTGATGCTGGAAATGCCGAACCTGGTTCTTTGGACCTTGCTGATGCTGGAATTGCAGCTGCTCCTGAAGTCGTTGGCTTTGCTGCTTCTGTAGAATGGGGTGCTGGACTGAATGCTGCACATGAAATGCTATTACGCCTTGGTCCTTGTATAGCTGTTGGCCCGTCCGTTGAACTTGCACCTGATGGTTAGGCTGGATGCGACGGTGTTGACCATGTTGCTGCAGCCTGATGCTATTTTGGCTGGTGATGATGAATGCCGGTTTGGAATTATCAATGTACGCTGGTGTGGCTGGTGTAAATGTAGCTTTGCTGATTTCAGCTTTGCTTCCCAATGCTGGAGCATTACTACTCCCTCCTAGCTGTCTCTTTTTCCTGATGCTGATGGGAACGACAAATTGCTGTTCTGCATAGTATAGAGGAGGTTGCTTGCGTGTGGGTTTCATGAAACTTTTGATGTAGGTGCCACTGTCGATTGCTGCGATGCTGGAAAGTGGCTTTCCAATGCGTTTTCGTGTAGTTATGCTACTGGCATTGGAATGGTGGCCACTCGTTTGTTTCTATTTTTGTTTCAAACAATTCTGGTAAAGTTGTACTTTGGCCGGGTTGCGTATGGCCGGGTTAGATGTGGATCATCTAGATGTTCTTTTATTTTTTTATTGCATTTCTTCCCGCTTGGTTCATGACTTGGATCATGGTGACGTGGCTGATTCGGGTAGGTCGATTCGAATCATGAAGGGTTGAGGCTGATTTGGCCATGCTGACGTGGCACGGCAATTGCCGGTTTCATTTTAAGGCCGATTTGGATTTGCCGACTTGGTTATCAATTGTCAATTTGGAATTGAGGCTGCCAATTTGGGCTTGAGGCCGTTTTGGCTTCGAGGCCGGTTGGCTTTTGCTGACTTGGCATTTTTGGTTTGCTGGCTAGGCATATTCATTGCCGGTGTGATGCATATTCATTGCCGGAGTGGCCATGTGTATTTTGAGACAAGAGTGCCTTCAGTACACAAAAATGCTGGAGTGGCCTGTGCGATGAGAAACTTAACCCGAGTTTCTAGGGAGAGAACTATCTCTTCTCTCTAGATTTTGAATTCGCTCGGTTTTCTTGGGGGACTTTGTGTCTCCCTCCCGGCCGCCGACGGCCATGGAAGCGGCTCGGTCACCGGCCTTTTCTCCCTTCTCTCCCCTAGTTGGGTCTGCTACCCACTTCAACGGCTCGTTGCGGCCGAGTTCATCGGCTGTTCTCGATTCGGTTATGGCTTCGGTTCACACTCAATCGGCCTCTATTGGTGAGTCTGCTCATTCAGACTCTCTTCCTGGAGCGGCTAAGGTAACCTCTATACTTACCAAAAAAAAAAAAGAGGTAACCCCTAACTTTGCTCCGTTCGCTAGTTCGATTGGAAATTCTAAACTTTCATCTGGTATTTCCTGGGCGCAAGTTGCAAAGGGTTCGGGCAATTTTTCTCTTGCCCCCCTTAAATACTTTCCTCCCCCAACTGAGGTGGATTTTGACTCCCCCCTGCATCCCCCTGCTGAGGTTGTGCAGCAGTGCGCTGAGGTATGGGGATCCACTTTGGTGGGCCGTTCATTGACAAATCACTCCACTTCTCGACGGTTAATGCCATCGCACGAAAAATTTGGGCAAGATTTGGTCATCGTCATGTTGCTGCAAATGATGAGGGCCTGTTCTTCTTTCAATTCGATTCTGAGTCTCAATTGGAGACTTGTTTGGCAAAGGGCCCCTGGGCCTTTAAGAGGAATCCCATTTTCCTCAAGCGATGGGTTCTGGGATTGAACCTGGATCTATAGTCCATGAAGTCTTTCCCGTTTTGGATTTCCTTGATATATATTCCAATTGAATATTGGACTCCTATGGGGCTAAGCTGGATAGCTAGCAGAATTGGTCGACCAATTATTTGTGATCCTTACACTGCTAAAATGGACCATGTGAAGGTTGCTAGAATGTGTGTTGAGGTGGGTAGGGGCAATCCTCTTCCTCCAAAAATCCGGCTCTTGACTGGAGCTACTGAGTCTGCGTTGACTGTGGAGGTGGAGATTATTTACCACTCGAAGCCTACTCGTAGTTCCTCTGGTATCCTGAACAACCAGAAGCGTGTTACTAACAGACTGCCCTTGGCCCGGGCTTTTGGGGTTAAAAGGATGTGTGATGCAACTTGTTTGCCTATGGCTCTGGCTCCTAGGAATGAAGGGGGTGGAAGCCATTCTGCTCGTGTATTGGATGAAGTAAACCTGGCGTCTCCTGTAGGTGTTAAGTCTCCGGTCTCAGACTCTGGGCTTCATGATGGACTAGAGGAGGGATCACATGGCGGGCTGGATGTCCCGCAAACCTCCCATGTTGTAGGTGCCGAATATGTCCTCGCAGACGCTGTTTTGGGCCCCAAAGTTGGCCCTGCTGTTGATGTCGGGGGTTCATCTGGCTCTCTCGATTCTTCTGATGGGGCTCATCATGTCTTGGACTCTTCCTCTTGTTCTTTGGATCATTCTGATGGGTCTCTAGTGGGGGTTCCATCTTTTAATGTGAATGATACTTCTAGGGGGGCGCATCAGCCCTCTTTGTCTACTGAATTGGCTTCCGAACAGGAACCTTGTAACCTAGTCACCATTAACCAGTTTGTAGGGTCTCCAGCAGGAGCTTTTTCACATGAGAATTGCCTTATTCCCGGGGTAGATGTTTCTACTCTGGAGTCTATCACGCGAATCGTCCGTAAATACTCCCAGGTTGATGCTTCTCCCGAAGTATGCTTAAAGGATCCATTGGTAGATGGTCCATTGGATAAAGCTTTGCTTGTAAATCGACCTGTTCTGAGCTTGGTCCCCTTATCTGGCTGCTCGGATGTGGACTCTGAGGTTATAGTGGCTGATCCCAGTGAATCTAGCCGTGGAATTGGTCCTACTAAGTCCAATGTGGATCCAGTTGCTGGTGATGTGGGTTATTCCCATGCCTTCTCGTCATCATGCCATCTGGGGCCTCCTACCCAGCGTTATGAAGATGAGCTTTTTGCTAGGCAGGCTTTAAATGGGTGGCATCGAGTGGCCCGACGGCATAACTCTGCACCCAAGAAAGCCCGGCGTCCTCATTCCTGAAAACCTATTTTGCTGTTGAACAGCAGCTCCTGATGGACCCTTTTGTCCCTGTCGCAGCTGGGCAGGAATCTAGTTGCTATGCTGCTCTTGCTGATAATAGTAGGGATAATGTTGTTGCATTGACTGCCATTAGGTCACTGCCACTGATTTCATCTGGGTTATCTCATTGTATGTAACCTTCCTTTTGTTGTTGCCTTTGCTGGGTGTGGAATTTGCCCACTCCATGCTGGTGAATGTGCTGCAGAGCCTCAGGATATGAATTTTGTTGTCCCTCTGTTGGACTGTAAACTTTGGTGTATGTTGTTCCATCTCCACCCTATTGGTTGGCTTTAAATTCTGCATGGGTGAGCTGGTATAAAGCCGAACCTGCTGCTGTATTTGCCTCTGCCTCCGCGTTGGATGTGCTGAATGTGCTGCCGGTGGTTCTAAGATGCTGTCGGTGGCTGCTGAAGGATGAATGGAAGCTATTGCATGTGTCAACGCCTGCGGCAGATTATGACTCGGTCTGGAACATTGGGCCATGGCTGCTGTTTTCATTTGGTTCATATGTGCTGTTGGTGGAAGGATGCGAATTTCTGTTTGCTGTGTTAAATTGGCAGCTGCAGCTGGATAATTGCATGGAATATCCTTTTGCTTTTCATCCCAAGTTGTAAGCTGGAGTGTATATTTCTTTTGGCTTGCTGAGTTTGCTAGAGGTGGCAGTAACGAATTGGCAGTGCTGTCTTTCCTTGCTGCTATATCCAGGAATTGCTGGAATTAACTGGTGCCGTCCCGAAGGTGTAGAGATCGCAGCTTGAAAATTGGTGTTGCATTGCACCTAACTTCTGGTTTTTTCACCAAGTGGGGCTGAATAGGCCTTCGGCTGGAATGAAGATCCTTTTTGGATGTTATTCTGTTGCCTTCTTTCGATAACTAGGGAGTCCTTGATGCTTATTTAGTTGCTGGTTTGAATTGAAGGTGGTGTCAGCTTGGTGATTTGGCACTATGGCAGTGTTGCAAAGCTGATGGTATAGGCTTGTAAGTGCTCTTGGCGAGAAGGGTTTTGCTGCAAATGCCCAGTGGTTACGTGGGGTGTTCTACTGTTGTGCTGCAGTGAGGCAGTTTGTTGTTGATCGTGCTGTGGAAGACTGCCGGAGAGGTGGCATTGTCCAGGGCTCCTCTGACAAGGATGCAACCGTTGCTGTAAGGAAGCTGGCTTGATGTGCAGCCTTTGATTGGCGGTTGCATGGTTCATATTTTTCATATTTTTTATGAATGATATTTCATATTTTGTCTTGTTGAACGTTGTCCTCCTAGAGACTTTTTATTATTATCTGATGTACCATCTGCTCGGGGTATGCCCCAACATTTTATGTTTTAAATCAAAGTCAAAATACTTAGAGATAAAACATAGATATTGTAATTTTTTCTCCCTTTAATCCAAAATTCTTACTTACCAAAAAAAAAGATGAGGACGGACTGCCTTTGTACACTTAAAGGCCGGAATGG
>BSYO01000005.1:12639837-13007895 GCA_033239525.1 Nepenthes gracilis | reverse complement strand
TGACCCAGGTCAGGCGCAGCCAAAGCCTACACCAACAACCACCACGACCCCAGTTCAGCCAAATCAAAAATCATTGAAGCCTTAGAAAGTCAAGCTCTACATTCCACCTGCAGATTTCATCAACCCCGAATAAAATCAGCAAGCCCACCAAACAGCATAAATAGCACCAATCCCAACTAGGTAACAAAACAAGACCTCCAAGAACCCCGGATTCTTTGGCCGGAAAACTTTTTTTTTTTTTGGTAAGTAAGTATTTTGGATTAATGGAAGAAAAAATTACAACATCTATGCTTTATCGCCAACTATTTTGACTTAGAGATAAAACATAGTCCGCTGGGGCATACCCCGAGCAACGAGTGCAAACGAGAGTACATAAAGAGCCTCTAGGAGGCTAACATTCTACAGAATCCATAGAAATAGAAGGAAAAAAAACAACACAAATCCGTGGGAAAGCACAGCTTTCCAACCCCCGGCACTCAAGATAGCAGCTGCTGAAGTGCTCCAATCAGCTGCCATGTGGAAATTCTCAGCAATCCAGGCCCAGCAATTCACACTCAGCCACCGACGGGAACAGCTCCAGCATCAACAACCAGCCAGCAGAAAATGCAACCAGGATTAAGCAGCAATTGCCTGACACATGCATCCACCTGCAGCTTAAATATCATCACCACGATGATGTACCCACACGCATACATCATTACCAAAAAGCACGATCTACACAAAAGCTGGAAGCAACAGCAAACCACAACAACAAAAAAAGACAGAAGCCATACTCCTCAAAATTAAAATGAAGCAACAGCCCCAATCCGGGGATGCTCCAGTACCAAAAACCAGCAGCACCATCTTTGGTAGTTGAAAACAGCACCAACTGCATCAAGCAGTATAGCGGCATTCAATGCAGCAAGCAACTCAGACACTAAGGACTTTCCCAGATGGCAGCAAATCAGCATAGATTAACAGATTCCAAACCACACTGGGAACGTCAAATGCTGCCCCTACAATGCTGCCCACCGATCTTCAAAAAAACCAACCAGCACTGGGAACGACAATCAGCAACAGATCATCAGCCAGGAATCCACCGAATTTGATGCAGAGAGGCATCCCAATCCAGCAGACAAATTAGTGGCACATCCCAACAGCATCCAACAAAGTTGGGCCAGCAAATCACCAGCCACGGCCTCACCAAAATGGTGTCAAGATGATGCCAACAACTTGCAAAACTGCATCTAAGCTGGAGCACATCCACACTAGGGTCCTCCAACGGAGTCTGAGGGTCCTCCAGAGAGTAAACCTCAGCATCAGTAAAAGCCAGGGATGAAACCCTGCTCTGCACAGCAGCTGAAGAAACAGCAGCACTCCAACGCACTCCAGCAAATGGCTCCAGCACAACACCATAGCAAAGGCCTGGGCACACCCGGCTCTCATCATAATCACATGTGGCCCACTTTGCATGAGACCACCGCAGGCATCCAACCAGCAGCAACCTGCCCAGCCCAAAAAACTGATACACCAGAACAGGGAATCAGTAATTAAATTTAGGAACATCAGCAAGGTTTTCAGCATTTTAGCAGAGTACACAGGCAGCAACAGCATAAAATACGCCCACAACACCAAATGCCGAGAACAAATCTAATGCTCGTTCTCCCAAGACCCCACCAACAGGAGCAAGAAACAGGTACACAGAAAGCACCATTACTCGGCATCAAAGTAGCAGCAACAGCAGCCACAAAAACTAGGGGCAAAGCACCTAAGACTCGCAACCAAAGATGACGCCAACAGCCAAACAGATCATCAGCATCAAAAATGCTGAGTCGAAATTCCAATTGGCAGTTACCAATCACCAGTGACAGGGCCCATGAGACACCAATCACCAGTGACAGGGCCCATGAGACACCAATCACCAAAACCAACCGAGTCATTTGACTAGATCAGCAATTCAAGGTACCAATTCAAGGTACAGAACACCAGCTTGAGCCCATAGAGAAGCAAAACTTCTCTCAACACCAAGGCCAGCAGGAAGGCCCAATCCGAATCCAGCTAAAACCAATAAGACAGAGCAGAGAAGGATCTCAGAGCTCCACAGAGTTCAATCCATGCCCTCAAAGCACAGCCGAATCCAACAATTACAGGTCAAAGCCAAGAGCATTAAATCACCCAAAGCCATTAGGCGAAATGCCAGAATCAGTGGTCAGACCAGGGAGGTCAAGCAACCAACAATCCAACCAAAACTAACTACCAGCTCACCCGAAGGATCTCGTGCAACAAAGTAGTCCTCAGCCAGCTCTTCAGAACCACATCCAGATTTGGCCCAGAAAACATGCCATTACATTTAGCAACCCACTGGCAGGCAATTAGAGAGGCACCAGATACTGAAAATTCCAGCAACAAAATACCATGTGAATGCAAGATTTCAGTGTATAAACACCTAGACATCAGATCCACATAATCATAACACCAGCACTATAATCTCATCAAGATCTTTTTTTTTATAAGTAATTAATTGTATTAAATTTGAATAAAATGTACAGATCAGCTATGTTCTTTATCAAGTATTTTGCCGACTTGGATAAAGAAATATAGTAACAAGGAGTCCCCTAAACCCTGACTGAAGTGAATAATAAAAAGCTTACAAAATCGAAATCAGCGTTAGAAACGCAGAACCAACTCGGCACTTGAACCGCACGCCGTAAACGGCAATTGAAATGCAGTTCGAGAGCGGCAACCTTTCGTACATCCAAATCGCAACCCAAATCGGCAACCACCGCAAGCCAGGTCGGGCAAAGGCAAATGGCAACTGCCGCAATCAAAAGTGACAACAGAGGACAAGGGTCCACGTCGGCCAATCCGAACTAGCAAGATAGCCAGCATTTCAATACAGGAAGGGCTCCACGTCAGCAAAGCCACTTTAGAATAAACCAGGATACCTACACATCGGCAGATAACAGGAGATGACAAGCCATGTCAGCAGGCCTACTCGGCATCAAATATATGCCACGTCAGGAAGGCCAACCCGGCCAATTAGCTAATTCGTAACAGCGAAAACGAAACCGGCCATAACTTCAGAAGAGTCCAGGAGTGAAACCGGCCATGAAAGACACACAGCACCCCCGCTTAAGGAAGAATTTTTTTTTTGGAAGCCATGTCAGCAAGCCCCAAAGGCCAAAGGGCTTGGACCCAAAACTGGAAACCGCCAACCAGGCTCCCCTAAAAAATATTTTTTTTTTCAAACACAACAGGAGGAACAAAACCGCCAGCAGAGAGAAGCAAAACTGACCAAGATAGCAGGCCATGAAACAAATCGGAAATGGCCTAGCAAGCCACATCAGCAAGATCAAGAAACGGCTAGCAAAAGGGAAACTTACCCGCCCCAGCCTTTTTTTTTTGGTAAGTAAGTGTGTAATTTGGATTAATGGGAGAAAAAATTACAAAGATTTAATGTGAAAACTCCAAGTTTATGACTTGGAATTTGCACCTAAAATGCTAGGGCATTCCCTGAGCGATTGGTACAACAGGGGGAAACACAAAAATACCTCAAAGAGAAACTATCTGACTGAGGAAAGAAAATGATTACAATCATTTTACAGAGGCAAGAATAAAGACATTTGCTTCCGAGTGACAGGATCAGCATCCGCGAGACTGTATCACAATGCTTCCCACTGCATGAATCAAAGACCAAACAGCGCAATACAGCAGCGCAATACAGCAGATGAATCAAAGACCACTGCCCACTGCTCAATACAGCTGCCCAAGGTTTTCAGCAGCATGAAACAAAGGCAGCTGCATCACGCCCAATTCCCAACTCCATCAAAATCTGCACCATTGCTTCCAAGCACAGTTTCTATCAGCAGGCAGATCAAACAGCAGGATCAAGGACAGCAACTTTCGGGCCACTGCACATATGCAGGATCAAGCAACCACCGAGCATCAAACCGATGATCGCACCAGGAAAGAGCAGTCAACACAACCCCAACCCAGAATCTTAACATTCGAGACCAGACAGCAACACTTTCAGCACCACCATCGGACATTATTCAAGAAATCCAATTAGCAGAGAGACTTGCACTTCATCGGCATCAGCACCGCAGCACCGACAGCATCTAATCCTTCCAAATAGCGACACAGAAGCCCACACCAAAGCAACCAAGCATCCAAAACCAGCACAGCATCAGGCTTCAGCATCAAAGCCCTCAGCAGAAAGCACCAACGCACCAAACCAGCCAGCTCTGCCAGTACCGCCAATACTGTCTACTTCCCCCAGCCAACCGCAGAAGACAGCAAATGACAAACCACTGCAACATGAGCCCTCACACATACTCTCATCAACTGCCGAGCATCCAGCTTCATTTGCAATGGTGCTACAAAATCAGCCATACCCACATCGGGAGCAATAACGCATAATAGCCGTGATCCCAACGAACAAAGCCAGCAGCAGTAAAGGCCCAAAATGTGGACTGCCCGACCAGCAGCAGAGATCCAAAAATTCCAGGCCCCAGCAGACATTATGGCAAACCAGCTGCTCCAAGAAGGCATGGTCATTTCAGCACCAGCACACTCAGAATAAGAAAATTGCACATCTGCACAGCAACTGCAGCACCACCCGCAGGCCAGCCACGAAACAGCAACTGCAGATACCAAGCCCTGCCATCCACCAGACAGCAGTCCACTAATTCCGATTCCCCAGCTTCAGCAGCACAAAGCATCAGCAGTCGGCATAATCAGCACATACCCAACTAAGAAAAGTAGCAGCACCACCCGTCGGCAAAAAAGCCACCCAGAATAACTAGCATGTAAACCACCATGAGCAGCATCATTCCTTGAAACAGGTGGGACAGCAAGCACAGAGCTTCCACGCCACAGAAACAAGACCAAGGCCAGCACCATCGGGTTTGTCCTCAAACCTTCCCAATCCCATTTCCAGGGCTCGGTCTACTCAAAGTCGGGGGGTGAATCCTTTTGACACTCTGAAATTTTTCCCTCCCCCTCCCCTCGACGGCGTCAATCCCCTCCATTCTCCTCCGGAGGAAGTCACCCTGCAATGTCAGGAATACTGGGGCTCCACCCTGGTTGGGTATTTCTCAGAAAAGCCTCCCCATTTTCTGGCAGTGAGCTCCATTGCTAGTAGCATTTGGGCTAGATTTGGGCTTAACCACGTTGCTACAAATGGTCAAGGTTTCTTCTTCTTCAGTTTCGATTCTGAGGCTCATTTGTCTGCTTGCTTGGCACACGGTCCTTGGACTTTTCGGAGGAAATCCTTATTCCTCAAACGATGGTCTCCTGGCATGGTGTTGAACCAAGATTCCCAGAAGATCGTCCCTGTTTGGATCAGTCTTATTAATGTTCCATTTGAGTTCTGGACTCCGATGGGGTTGAGTTGGATTGCAAGTCATGTGGGATGTCCACTCTGTCTTGACCCTCGAACTGCTAGACTGGATCATTTGCACACCGCACGGATCTGTGTGGAAGTGGATCGGGAATCCATCCTCCCTGATACGATTAGAGTATCAATGGGATCTGAGCTGTCCCTTTCGACAGCTGAGGTGGAGGTTTTGTATCACTGGAAACCGTCTGGTGGATCGAAGGGCTGTTCCTCCAATCAGAGCTGCTCTGTTTTGGAGACAGAGGATCCGAAATCTCCTACTACTCCGTTTTCTGGTGATAGTGCGGCTAATGTTGGGTCTTCCCCATCGAGACCGATGGGCTCCCCCCCATCTGAGCCTGTCCCATCTCTGAGGTGCGATTCTAGTTCTGTTGATGCCAAGGCAATTTTGAAGGTGGTGACCTTTGCCTCTAAGGATATGGAATTAGTGGAGTTGGTTTCTGATCACGTTAAGCAACTAGTCCATGAAGCTGAATTTCCTGAAGGTGTGGTGGATTTGGCTCAGTCTGATCGAGTTGAGGGGATTGTTGGCCCTAATCTGCTACCTGAGTCTATCCCACAAATGAGGTCTGAATCTGGCCTTTCCTCATTGCCTAATTCTGGGCCTGATTATCCTTCTGCTTCTTTGAAGGAGGTGGATTTTGCCACTAAAGCTATGGATTTAGTGGAGGTGGATTCTGGCCACGCTGAGCAATCAGCTATTGAATCAGAGGTTTCTGGGGGTGTGGAGGCTCTCTCATCCTTGAAGTCTATGTCTGCCCTAGCTGAGGGGTGTGAAGCAGATCCAGCTTTATTGATGCTGGGCTGTTGTGAAGGTGGCAGCCGATCGGCCATCTATGGATTGGATGATGGCCCTCTCGCTTCTGAGTCTTCTGATGCTCCTTGTATCTCTCCTGTGGTAGTTGAGCCTCCGGATGAGATATGTGTGATGCCTTCTGCAAAGAAGCCATCTGCTGTGGTCACCCTCCCTGTGGTGGCAGTGGATGAGTTGTTGCTAGACCACGCTTCATCACCTGTTAATGCTGCGCCTGATCCGTTAGGCGAGATTGATCCAGATTATACCCCTGAATCTATTTCTCAGATTGCTCGGACGTATTGTTTGAATCGCTCTGAATCAGATGTTCGTCCTGTTCCTGAGGACCTCACTTCTCCGGTTGAGACTCCTGATGGGGTTGTGGTTGCTGATCTCGGTCCCCAAAAGAAACCAGGCACCACTTACTTACCATCCCTTCGGGAGTGGGGGAGCTCCAACATAAAGAATGGAAAAGGGCTAAGGCTCGTAGACGCAGGCAAGCCAAAAGGGCCCTTGATAATGCTCGCCACCTGCAGTAGTTGCCGCAGTGCAAGTTGGGTTACCTGGCTTGGTCATTTGTGTTATGACCGTGGTGCCCAGGATTGGCTGCTGATGCTGTCTGCTGTCTGGTTTTTTTTACTGAAGCTGTTCCTGGTGCTGATTGTGCTCATGTCCAATGGGCAGATCCATTGCATTCTTTGGTATCTCTGGCTGTGCTGGTGTGCTGATATGCATCCAATATCTCTCCTGTTCCTGATGCTGGGAACTGAAGGTGCTGCTGGTCTACTTGGACGGTGGCCTATCTGGGCTGTTTGGTGTGCTTTTATGCACTTTATTTTGCTTCTGTTCATGCTGGTGGGAGCTGACATTGCTGATGTATTTGGAGGCTTGGTGGGAGGTAGCGCTGTAGTGGCCTGGTGGTTTCCATGTATTGATGATGGAATGATGCTGATGTTGAATGCCTCAGTGGATGTGCTAATTATGGTCACTGGATCTGAGGCTGGAAAGATGCAGAATCCGGGTGTTGTGCTGGATGGCAGCTGATATCGTTTTCCTGGTGGGAGGCTGGGTTTATGCAGCTGGAGTAGTTCAGCGCTTGCTGAAATACTTCTGGCTGATGTATCAGGATGACCTGGATTTGGATGCCTGTTAATCTGGATCATTTTGGTGACTTGGCTGTCTGAAGGCTGGCGGTTTTGGTAGCTGTAGTGTCCACAGCTGTTGCGTCCACAGCTGTGACTAGGGTGAATTTCTTTGTTGCCGTTGGTTCTTTGCAGTGCCGGCTGGCTTGGGATCTGTAGGTCGGTCCCGTTGTTTTGTGATGTAATATTTTTCATTTTCTATAGGTTCTGTAGAACGTTGGCCTCCTAGAAGTCTGTTATGTACCTTCGTTTGTACTTATCGCTCGGGGTATGCCCCAGTGGGTTATGTTTTACTCCCAAGTTAAAATACTTGGAGTTAAAACATCGTATTTGTATTTTTTTTCTCCCATCAATCCAAAATACCTGCTTACCAAAAAAAAAAAAAAGCTTCAGCAGGGCACTGCCCAACACAGCTTCAGCGCAATAATCAGAGTAACCAGGCAAGCAGAGAAAAGAAAATAGAACCACAGAGGAAAGCAGGACGCCTTCAACAGCCCATGATACCAGCTACAAAAAAAGGCAAGAACACATAGCAGACTCAAGCACGACAGAAAATGGAGCTGTACTACATTAGGAAGATCAGCTGCACCCACGAGCAGTCCCAGCAAAGATCAGCAAAAAGGAACCAGCCCATGAGGAATCATAGTCCAGATCCACCAGCAAATCATGCAATCTCAGCATCTCTCCAAGCAGCAATTCAGGCCCAACTGATAATCTACCAAACCCAACCCCCGAGAGCCAATATCAGATACCAGCACTCGACCAACCAGCTCGGCTTTACTCCAACATCTCAGCAACAGCCACAGCAGCAATATGTGCCACATCAGTAACAAAACAGTGAGCCATACTGAGCATCCCACTACTGTGTTTCAGCAGCTCGGCAAAGCCACAACAGAAACAGCCAATCAGGTCCAACACATCACACCGACCAGATTCATGGCCAGAGGCAGAACAGTCATAGAATGCTAGGGCATCATCCCACACAACCCCCATCCACAACACAGTGCAACAAACCAGATCAAGACACTCCAAGCCCAACCAGGAGAATCCATATCTCAATTTCAGGGAGCATTATCATCAACCCAAAGCAGGAATAGCCACTGCCATGTCAAACTCAAGAAAAACCCACCACAAAGAGCAGAAGAGAATCCTGCATAGACAGCAACAACCCAGGCCCAGCAGCAAAAAACCCCAAGAACCAAACCCCCCTTTTTTTTTTTTATGGGGGCTCAGGGCACCCTTTTTTTTTAGAGAGGAGAGAACAACCAAGCCTCCCAAGGCGTGAACGAAAGCCAAAAACGACCCGCACCTGGGAGGCAGCAACCAGAAGGTTCAGCAACATAAGGTAGGGCAACGGGGGGCCAATTCCGGCAGAGCGCCATCAGAAGGCCACCGCAGAGTAGAACCCCCAACAGCACAACCCTCAAGGGCAAGAGGAGGACATCGGCCACGAAAGTAGCGAAGGAGACCCCCACCCCTTTTTTTTTTATTATTATTATAAGTTCCATCGCCTAACTAGCGAGTGGTTAGGGCGATCAGCAAAAGGCAAGGAGGCCTTTAGTTTGTCTCGAACAACGTTTGAAATCTAGGAGCAGATCTGGGAAGCATCCTGATGGAAAGATCTCTCGAAGATACGATTGTTACATTCTCTCCAAATATAATAAACAGTGGCCGCAAGAGAGAGGCGCTTTGAGAGGGCGATGAGGTTCTTACCTTTCCACATGTGTGCAGCCCAATTAACATTATGGGACCAGATGGGGTATGGCCACTGAATGCCAGCAATCCGTTGGATAGAGGTCCACACGGAGGAGGAGAATGGGCAAGAGAAAAAAAGATGGTCATGGTTTTCTGCGTCAGAATCACAGAGAGAACAAGTGAGGGAGAGGTTGGGAATACCGTGAACACGGTCAGAGGTATTAAGCCGGCCTTTTATAGCCAGCCAAAGGGTGAAGGCATGGGCAGGAATATGGAAAGAACCCCAAACAAGGTTAGTCCAGCTCAGTTTCGGCTTTGGCGGGTGAAAGAGGAGGTAGGCAGACTTAGACGAAAAGACACCGTTAGAGCTACCAACCCATCTCAAAGAGTCTTTTTGCTCATCGTTGGGCGCATAATGGGGCATGTTTGTGGCGAGACTAGAAACCTCCTGATCAAAAGGATTAGGCTAGGCCCATTGGTTATCTCTGATTATCTGAGAGACCTTGCCGTCCCAAGATAAACCAGTGACCATACGGATGCGATCCGTGCAAACCCTACTAAGCGGGCCACCAGGGTGCCAATTGTTGTGCCAGATAAAGGAGTCGGCACCATCACCAATGATCTTAACAGCATGTGAGCACATGAACGAACGAAGTTTCATGATCTTCCTCCAGCTCCAAGGGGCAGAATCAGGGACTTTGAGGGTCCAGATGCACCGGTCCTTGATTCTAGTCTTGTGGATCCAAGAAGACCATGCCGATTCGGGGTCTTTAGACAGGATACGCCATAAGAGCTTGCAGATGAGGGCTTTATTTTGAGCCTGCAAATTTTTAAGCCCCAACCCACCTTCACTCTAAGGGTAGCAAATATCGGACCAAGCTACTTTTGCATTCGCCTTCCCGTCCGTAGAGCCATTCCAGAGGAAACGCCTCAAAATGCAGTCAATCTGGTTAAGAATAGATTTGGGTAAAATGAAGATTGAGGCCCAATAGGTGTGGATAGAAGAGAGGATCGATGCCACTAGTTGGAGGCGCCCCCCAAAGGAGAGCCACCTGTTTTTCCATGATTTGATTCGGCAAGTAATTTTCTCAGTGAGAGCCTTACAGTCCCGAATTGACAGCCTGGTAGAAATCAGAGGGACGCCGAGGTATCGAATGGGGAGAGAACCAACTTGGAACCCCAGGACATCGGCAATATTCTGATTAAGGGATGGGTCTTTAGAGCAAAGGAAGACCTCACTCTTATTTGTGTTAGCCGACAGGCCAGAAAGCCAAAAGAATTCCTCAAGGCAATCCTTGATAATCCGGATAGAGCAGACATCAGCATGAGAGAAGAGGAGAAGATCATCTGCAAAGGCAAGCATGACAGTATGAGTCGGTTCGCAATTCTAATGAAATGTGAAATTTTTGTTCCTACGAGCTTTGAATTCAATAATCCTGTTTAACACCTCCATTGCCAAAACAAAGAGGTAAGGAGAAATGGGATCTCCTTGACGAAGACCCTTACTCCCTTTGAAAAAACCAACCGCTTCACCATGGATATTTACAGAGTACGAGGGGGTGGTAATACATTCTTTAATCCAATTAATCATTTTGGGCGGGAATTTCATGATGGTCAGGACATTGATGATGAAGTCCCAATGAACAGAGTCATAGGCTTTCATGAGGTCAATTTTCATAGTACAACATGGAGGGTTATGACCAAGATGATACTTGTGGAGAAGCTCTTGGGCGAGGAGAATGTTGTCACTGATTTGGCGCCCCGCCACAAAAGCCGTTTGGCATTTATCGACCAGATAAGGTAAAGTCATCTTTAGGCGATTTGCAATAATCTTCGAGATGACTTTGTATATGACATTACAGCATGAAATGGGACGATAATCAGATACCAACCGGGGAGACTGGATTTTGGGGATTAGGCTGATGATCGTCGAATTCATTTGTTTGAGAAGCTTTCCATGGTTGAAAAAATTACGAATGGCTTCACAAACAGATGATCCAATGATATCCCACGACTCCTTAAAGAAATGGGAGCTGAAACCATCAGGCCCCGGGGACCGATAGTCACCAATCGAAAAGATCCCCTTGCGGATCTCATCATCGGTTACCGGGCCCACAAGAGGGTCCATAAGTGATTCAGGCACAGTATGAAGGATGAAAGGACACAGTCGATCCGCATCAGCCGATCCGTACGTGCGACCAGTCCCAAGAGCCCTACTAAAGTGGTCCACAATCAGCTTCTGAACATTTTCGACACCGATGGTAGGGTTCCCATCATGACCAAGAAGGGAAATAATCCGGTTCTTATTGTTGTTTCCATTCACAGTCTTAAAGAAGTATTTATTGCACTGATCACCCTCTTTGAGCCACCTTATCTTGGCTTTTTGCTTCGTAAGGTCGGCTTCCTTGGCCAGGGCAGCATGGTAAGCATCCTTACAGCTACGCTCCTCAAGAAGACTCCCTAGATTAGAGGGAGTCTGACTTTGGATAGCGTCAAGCCTTTCCCTGGCACGGGTGACCTCCTCGTGAACATCACCCTCATGGACATTAAGTATTTTAAGAGATTTTTTCACATGCTTAAGTCTGGACACAAGCCTGAACATAGGCGTGCCAATGATGTCATCCAACCAGGCATCAGAAACCAAAGGGAGAAATTTTAGGGATTTGGTAAGAAAATTATTGAACCGGAAAAACCCGTGTTTACGGGGAGAATCGCCAGCAGGGATGAGAATACAGGGCGAATGGTCAGAGAGCCTGGGTGGGGGAAAAAGGGCTTTGGCCTTGCGAAATTTGTCAAACCAATACCCATTGGCGACAACACGGTCAAGCTTTCTGAATATGCGGAGGGAAGAGTCACGCCCATCATTCCAGGTATAATGCATGCCTTCATGGCACACATCGTTAAGATCGCAGTCTCTAAGGCAGTTTTCAAGGTCAATCGAGCTATTGTTATGCCAAATCCCACCCAAGGCCTCGGAAGGGGATCAGATAGCATTGAAATCCCCGAGGGCCGCCCAAGGGAGATCGCCAGGATGGTTTGACATCGCGCGAAGGCTATCCCATAGGAGCCTACGGGAGATTACTGAATTTGCACCATATATAAAGGACAAAATACAGCGAATATTTTCCTCGAGGAGCAGGACCTCAAGATGAATGGCCTGGTCCTCCGAGGAAAGAATAGTGCACGAAATCAGATTGGGGTCCCAGCCAACCCAAATCCGACCACCCGAACCCGAAGAGTAATTCATAATCCAAGACCAGTTAGGTCTAATTCTAGTGGAGATAGCAAGAGAGTTTTTCTCCGCTACCTTCGTTTCTACCAAGCCAACAATACAACACCTATGCGAGCAAATGAGGTTACAGACTTCGTGGGCTTTGACAAGCCCATTAAGTCCCCTCACATTCCAACAGGCAATGTTATTCATGGGTTAGGGTTGAGGGGGGGGAAGGATTACTAACCCCCGGAGATTTTTTATTTCTACGAGAAGAAACGCGGTCCCCATTTCTGGATGATGGACCACCTTTTGTCAAACAACCAGCAGGGCCCGGCAATGAAGCACAATGGGGTGTAACAGCCGGAGGGTCTGGGGTGGAGGAAGAACAGGGGTTAAGAGCTCCAAGCAATCCCGGATCGGAGGAAGCCCTTTCCAGCTTCGAGGGAAGAGAACCGGGAGGCTTCGAACAATGGGTTGGACTACTAGGCCCAGGGGGGAGATGAGATGGGAGGTTGACTGGACGATCCGACACCGTCATGGGCAATAAGCACAGTCAGATCGGCCGAGGCCATGACGTGCACTGCATCACGGGTAGGTTCATCATTACAGGGAGGAGGATCTTGATCACAATCAAGGGGCAATGCAGATGGGCTTAGAGCGGGGCATTCTGGCAATGTATCAGAATCATCCTCTTGTAAGGCCATGAACGAATTGGAGGTCGTTATTGCCTTAGGGATGATATCTGTGGACGCGGATGGAACCGCGGCGGGAGTTTTTATGCGGGGGGACAGCCTAGGAGGAACGGAGGAGGTAGAAGTTTCCCGAGGAAGGACCTCCTGCTTGGGAACCCAAGAAGCTTTGGTTGGGTGATTCTTAATCCTGCGCGTGACAGGAGCGCCCCTGCGCGCCGGCCTATGATGGTACTCAATATTGATTTCACATAGAGAATCATTTAGATCTCCGGGCCGTCCTCTAGTCCGAATCTTCACAGAATTCGGTCTAGGGGCATTGACCCCCAATTCAACACATACCCTCGCGAATCCCAACCGCTCAAGCTTTTCGGTAATCGGATCTAGAAAGAGAGGTTTGCCAACCGCACTCGCAATCCAGCTTAAACCCAGCGCGGGGTCCAGTATTCAACCGGGATCCCAGATATGGTGATCCAGGTAGGAAAAGATTTGTGTTCCTCACGGGACAAAATCATACCAGGCCACCATTGTTTAAGAGAAAAAGGGTGTCCAGCGATCGTCCATGGGCCAGAAGCCAAACATTTCTCAAGCATAGAACTTGAAGAAAAGCGAAAGAAAAAAAACCCCGATTCGTTACCAGCCACATGCTGTAGCTCAAATCGCTTCCAAATTTTCTTAGTGATATAGTTCACCACATTAAAATGAATAGGATTGCCAACAAAATATCCAACAAGGGTTGGACCCCACATGTCCTCACCCTGTTTAGTGACCTCAGGAGGGGGAGACAGAATTATATTATCCAAATCGGAGATGTTTGGAGGAAAAAATTTTAGAGAACACTTACCTCCAATAGCTCCTTTCTTGACAACAGAGGCCCATGAAGAGCCTGACAGGCAAGAGGTAGGAGCACCGGCAGAGCAGTGAATATCGGCACTGGGCAGAACAGGGACACAAGGCCTCTGGGAAGAAACCTCAATCATACCGGCTGATTCAGGTTCATGGAGAGCAGAGAACTGCTTGCTGGGCGATGGCAACAGAGAAGGACTCGAGACAGCAGCACACATCAATCCCTCCGCCCCGATCATCATCCCAGAAGGAGATCCAGAGGAGCATGGAGGAGGGCCGACAGGGCATGGGATGAGATTAGAGAGGTTTGCAACTCCAACCCCATCAGAATCAGGCGGCAGAAAACAGGGGAGCTCATCGATCAGGCATGAAGGAGATCCAGCCACGACAGCAGAGCCCAAATGGCCAAGATCCATGTCATGAAAATCTCATCAAGATCAGGCATGAAAATAGACACCGAAGTAAATTCGGGCAACTTCCACTCAGCATATGAGTAGCAGCATCGGGACCTGATCATCACCAAGGGCCTCATCCGCACTCTTAACTTTGCCCCAAAGAATCCGGGTAGCATCACAATAGAAGCAATCCAAATTGCTTAACAAGCTCATCAGCAAATTTGCTATGAGCAGCAGTGTCCACAGGGACACAAGAGACTGCCATCATTAACAAGCAGTCAAAGAAAATCTACAAGACACTCCTTGGCAACAGGAGGAACATAAGAGAGCCAATAAATGAACTCCCCATCCAATGCACTAGCAAGAGCAGTAGCCCGTACTCCTTCTAGTCAACAACATACAGCTCCAACCCATTCAGCTTCAACCAGATTCGAAAAAACCAACATCAGGTAGATAAGTCAGCAGTTAATTGAGGCAAAGCAGAATCCTTTTTTTTTGGTAAGTAATTAATTGTATTAAAATTTATAAAATATACAAACATATGTTCATTACCAAGTGTTTTGCCAACTTGGAAATGAAACATAGAAATAGGGTGTCCCTTAAAACATGACGAAAGTCATTAATAACAGGATTACAAATTCAAGAACGGTGATTGCAAAACCAGCTCAGCATTTGACTCGTACTCCGAAAACGGCAAAAGAGGAACAAGACAAGCGTGGCAATCTCAAATCAGCTTAGACCACACCACACGCAAGGCCGCTCCATCCTTTTTTTGATAAGTAATTAATTGTATTAAAATTTAGATAAACTGTACAAACAGCTATGTTTTTTACCAAGTGTTTTACCGACTTGGAAAAAGAAACATAGAAAGAGGGATTCCCCGTAAACATGACTCAGAAGTCATAAATGAAAGATTACACAATTGGAATCGGCTATTGAGACGCAAAACCACAATCTGCCAGCAGTACTGAACAGGAGGATGCTACTTCAGCAATTCCACGTCAGGAGGCGAACCCGGCCACGTCAGCATATCTGCATGAAGAGAGCAAAGAGGCAATCACGAAGGCGAATAGATCCACTCCGTCCAAGAAAACCATCAAGCACTTTGGCCAGCAGGGAACACAAGCCACTCCGTCCTTCCTTTTAGTGAAACAAAGGGACTCCGAAAAATGTTAGCAAAAAGGTCACTCCGGTTTTTAGAACACCGGATAAAGGTGGTCCGGCTTTAAGAGCTCCGGATGAAAGGAAGCACTCCGTCCTTAAGGGCTCCGAATAAGAGCACTCTGGCTTAAGAGCTCCGTATAAGAGTGATCCGGCTTATGGCCACTTGGGATAAATGCACTCTGGCTTAAGGAGCACCGGAATCATCAGTCGCAAAATCACTCCGGCCAAGAAGCATGCAATATATATATAAATATAGATATGTTTTTTTTAAAAAAAAAGCACCGAAAAAAAAGGACAAAAAGACACCGAAAAAGGAAAAATAGAAGTCCGGCATTTTGGAGCTCCGGAAACAACAAAACATCAGGCACTCCGGATACAAGGAAGCGCTTCGGCCATAAGAGCTTCGGGTAAGAGCACTCCGGCCTTAGGAGCTCCGGATAAAAGTGAACCAGTCAATTAGGTCAACAGAAACGACAAACGGGAAAAGGATAAATGCACTCCGGCCTTTTTTTTTTTAAAGAGCATTGAAAAAAACGACAAAAAGAACACCGAAAAAGGAAAAATAGAAGTCCGGCCTTTTGGGGTCCGAAAACAACAAAACATCAGGCACTCCGGATACAAGGAAGCGCTCCGGCCATAAGAGCTCCGAGTAAGAGCACTCCGGCCTTAGGAGCTCCGGATAAAAGTGAACCAGCCAATTAGGTCAACAGAAATGACAAATGGGAAAAGGATAAATGCACTCCAGCTTTAAGGGCTCCGGAAGCACCAATCACAAGATCACTCCGGCCTTGAAGCAAGCAATAAACTTTTTTTTTTTTAGAAGGAAGCACTCCGGCCTTAGGAGCTCCGGATAAGAGCACTCCGGCCTTGAGAGGACCAAAAAAAAGCGATCCAGCCAATTACGGCGCCAGGAGCATCATATGCAAATGCACTCCGGGAATGACGATTAAATCACTCCGGCATTAGGGGGTACCAGAATCATCCATCGCTAGATCACTCCGGCCTAGAAGCGAGCAAAATTATTATTATTAATTTTTTTTATATAAAGTCCCTTCAAGGACAAGGGAAAGAGACACCAACCAATCCATCCCCAATGCAAGGACAAGGGAAGCAACCAAAAGTAGTGAGCAGTACCTCAGGCTCCAAATAAACCTTTTTTTTTGGTAAGTAAGTATTTTGGATTAAAGGGAGAAAAAAATTACAAATTCTATATTTTATCTCAAAGTATTTTGACTTGAGGATAAAATATAACCCGCTAGGGCATACCCCGAGCAGTTAGTACATCAGAAAATACACAAAAAAACCTCTAGGAGGCCAACATTTTACAAAACCAACAGAATATGAAAAATATTACAACACAGGACAGAGGGAAATCGCAATCCCCCTGCTGCCCAAATTAGCTAATTGCTATAATACAATAGCAACATGATCAGTTGCACCACCCGAATTAGCCAACATGTTCAGCAATCTAGCAGTAGCAAAAGAATAACCACCAATCCAAACTCAGAATCAACACATCATTGGGAGATTCAAGCAGCAATGGAGATCCAACTGCCAGTACCCACTAGTTGCCATGCTTTAGAAGATCGCCACATCAGCAGTTACACGTCAGGAGGCGAGCCCAGCCACATCAGCATATCAGCAGCAGTAAGAACATGTGGGCCACATGTCAAACCCGGCACCAGAAACACTCCGTCCAAAAGATAGCCAAGAGGCACTCCTGACATTGCACTCTAGCCTTAATAGCTCCGGAGAAGAGCACTCCTATCTAAGAGCTCCGGCAAAACAGCATTTTTTTGGATCAGGCTCCAAATAAACCCCGCAGCAACAATCAATGATCAGCGTCCGGTCTCAGAGCGGAAAGGGAAATACTCCATCTGGTCAAAACTGATCTATCTGAATGCGCTATAGAAACTAGGGAGTTCTCTAACTTGTCCGGAACAGTAGTTGAAATCTGATTAGCCAATTGGAATTCATTACGCGCAGTATTCTTAAAAATATGCTGGTTTCTCTCCCTCCATATATAGTATTTTGAGGCCGCGAGGGTGAGGTGAAAGGAGCAAGCTTTGAGGCTTCTACCCTTCCAACGGCTGGCAGCCCACAGGACATTGGAAGGCAAGAAGAATGAGGACAGATAAGTCCAGCTTTAAGGCGCAAGAACCGCCAGACGGCCGAGGAGAATGGGCAGTCAAAGAAAAGATGTTGTGACTTTCCCTACCATTAGAGCACGGGGCACAGGATACTGGGATGTGGATGAAATTACCAACTCGGTCCAAGGTGTTGAGTCTAAGACGGATAGCTAACCAGAGGATGAAGGCATGAGCTGGAATGCACCTATGTCCCCAGACAAGGCTAGCCCATGCCACCGCAGCTTTAGGCTCCTGGAAGATCCCATACGCGTATCTAGAAGAGAATGCCCCTGAGCAATCGGCAATCCAGAGGGCCACATCACGGCAAGAGGGGTCAGGAGGGTAGGGGGGCATGCTTTTTTTTGGTAAGTAAGAATTTTGGATTTATGGGAGAAAAAATTACAATATCTATGATTTATCACCAAGTATTTTGACTTGGGGATAAAACATAAAGCGCTGGGGCATACCCCCAGCAACAAGTACATCCGAAGGTATAAAAAACCTCTAAGAGGCCATCGTACTACAGAAACCAAAATAAAATGAAAAAAAAAGTACAACACAATGCAAGGGGAAAGTGCAACTTTCCGTACCCCTGCAAACCGAGAGAAAACAGCAAAAACATTCCAGCAGCAGCAAGGAAAAGCCCGAAACCGGATCTGCAACTCAGAGGGAGCATCAAGCATCAACCTCACGCCAAACCATGCAGCAACAGCAGCCTCCATGCTTCCAACTGGACCAGCATCTCATCAGCAGCACGCATCCACCGAGAGCCAAGAAATCGCTCCAGCACACTCATCCAGCCACGGGAAGAAAAGCCCAGAAACGCCACTATAGCAGGCAAAACACCGCTACAACAAACCACATTTCCAGCAAAGGCCACAGAGTGAGGCAAGTCACCAACAGCATCGTCAATGCTGCCAAAATGAACTGTCAAACCAGTCGTGGACCTGTTCAGCCTCACTCGGAGAGACAGAACCAAAAAAAACAAATGCACAAACTGGCACAAGCACATCCAGACAGCAGCACAAATGCAGTTCCAGCAGCAGTTGCAGCACCCTGCATGTAAAAACCACTACACTGCCGCCCCAAGAGCTTTATACCCCATTCCAGCAGATTAACAGGAGATGAGATCAGTGGAACAGCAGGAATGGCAGCGCCAGCCAAAAACTGATTCAGCGAAGAGCACCATCGATGTCACAACCCAGCGAAGAGAACAAATGCAACTTGCCTCACAAACTGACTCAGGACACCAATGCCTCACAATCCAGCAACGCTAGACAATCGGCAGCAGCAGCTACCTCAAGCAACGCCAGAGCCGACAAAAGCTCCAGGCTTCCGCACCCAAATCCAAAAATCTGCAGACCACAGATTTAGCCCAGCCACCATTGCAGCTGCAGAGACAAACTTCATCCCATGCTCGCACACCAATAAGGCAGCACCAAGAACCTAGCTTTAGAAACAAGCTGAACAGCAAAAGGTAGTCACTAAACTCCAAGATGCTTCAGCAAGCCTGACAGCAGCAATAGAGATGGGATACACCATACTGCCGACACCAAAAACTCCACAACAAGGATCCGGCATTCCTCCAATGCCACTGTCAGCTCCATCATCAGAGCTAAGAAACATTAGGGCTCAACCAGAACAAACCACTAGATGCATCATCCGAATGGCAACCTAAGTCATAGCTTTCGCACCGAAGCCAGGACAGGGACTCTCAGCCACAGCAGCCCTAAGCAGCCCGGGGCATGGAAGCACAGCCGAAAGCGGGAGACCCTCAAGAAGTCAGATTTCAGATTTGAAGTTGGAAATTTTGAAAGTTGAAATTTGAAATTTGAAAAAGACAACACAGAGAGAAGCACTAGCTTCTGTCTGGAACAGCCGTGTCTGAAGGGAGAAAGTCGACTGCAGAACCCTCAGCAGCTCCTGACCTAGCACAAGGCACCAAGAAAGGAACGACTTCGACTTGCAGGAGCCGACCTCCCAAATCCTACCCTAGCACCAGTCACCAAGTCAGAAATGCCTCCTTCAAACAAAGAAACGGGCCGTCTGCAGGACCCGACCTCCCAAGCAGATTTAGCGAAGAGAACGAAGATAAACGTCGACGAGACGACAACAATCATCGGTGCCAACATCGGGAACGCACCAAAGGGCGAGTCGAGAAGAAGATAAAGGAAAACAGAGAAGGCTATGACACCCTCAGAGAATGAATCGAGCCGGCGCCGAGAAGAATCGGCCGGGCAATACACATTTCAAATTGAAATTTGAAATGCACCAAGAGAGAAGCCAGAGCTTCTCTCTCTACAATGCGAGCAACCTCCATATCATACGGATTGGGCCACCTCCAGATGCCATTCAAAATGATATCTTTGACTTTTGCATCGAGTGGCAACCTTGTAATGCATCTAATCCTCTCATTAAATCGGTCACAGAGAGGACCAAGCGGGTGCCAATTATCAAGCCAAAGGAACGTGTCAGCACCATTGCCTACATGGTACCGAACCAGGGGGTGAAGGGCAGGCCGAAGCTTCATCAGCTTCTTCCAACTCCAAGAGGCAGAGTCCGAGACTTTGAGAGTCCAAATGCATCTGTCTTTGATACGATGGTCATAGCACCAAGCAACCCAAAAGAGCTTTATTAGATGCAGCCAGATTCTTGAAGCCTAATCCACCATCACCTTTTGGAGTGCAAACATCAGTCTAGGCAACTTTTGTAGAGTATCTACCCCCATATGAACCATGCCATAGAAAGGTGCGAAGGGACCTATCTATGCTGTTCAATATGGATTTAGGGAGAATGAACATGGAAGCCCAGAAGTTGTGAATGTTCGAGAGAATGGAGGAAATCAACTTCAGCCTTCCTGCAAAAGAGAGCCAGCGATTCTTCCATTTTGAGATCCTATGATGAATGCGATCTAGGATAGGTTTGCAGTCCGAGATAGACAGCTTCGAGGAGAGGAGCAGGATGCCGAGATACTTAACAGGGAGGGATCCTCTTTTGAAGCCGAGAATGTCTAGGATACCCTGAAAGGTATCTTCACTAGTAGAACAACAGAAGACCTCACTCTTATCCGGATTAGGGATAAGGCCAGACAAGTAACTGAAAATTGAAAGACTCTCATGTATAGCCTGGATGGATTTGCGATCAGCTTCGGCAAACAAAAGAAGATCGTCAGCGAATCCAAGCATCACAATTCGAGATCTTTCGCATTTCCAATGGTATTGAAAATCCGGATTAGACCGTGCCTTTCTTTCAAGAATGCCATTCAGAACTTCCATCCCTAGCACGAAGAGATATGGAGAGAGAGGGTCCCCCTGCCTGAGACCCTTGGCACCACGAAAGAAATCTACAGACTCCCCGTTTAGGTTGATGGAGAATGAGGTAGTGGTAATGCACTGAGAGATCCAATGGATCATCTTCGGGGAAAAGTTCATCAACTCAAGGACAGCCAGAATGAAGTCCCAATGGGTGGAGTCAAAGGCCTTCATCAGGTCAACTTTCAGAGCACAACGAGGAGTCCCTTTATTTAGATGATACTTATGAAGTAAGTCCTGAGCGAGAAGGATGTTATCTCCAATGTTCCTCCCTGCAACAAAGGATGTTTGGCCTTTGCCGACAAGGAAGGGGAGCGAAGGTTGGAGGCAAGTTGCGATGATTTTGGAAATGATGTTATATAAGACATTGCAACATGCAATGGAGCAAAAGTCAGAGACCTTAGTGGGCGATTTGGTCTTAGGAATTAAGCACAACAAGGTCGCGTTGATCTGTTTCAACAATTTTCCATGGATGAAGAAATCTTGAACAGCTTCGGAAATGGACAAACCAATTTCATTCCAAGTTGCTTTGAAAAATTTGGAAGAAAAACCATCCGGGCCAGGAGCTTTATTGTCATCGATTGAGAACAGAGCCTGGTGAACTTCTTCAGCAGAGACGGGCCTACATAGGCCTGAACTATGGGCATCTGGCAGAGTATTGGGGATATAAGGACGAAGGCTCTCCTTAGAAACCATCCCACCCGTTCTGCCAGTTCCCAGAAGGAGAGTAAAATGAGTGATAAAGCAGTGCTTCACCTCCTCCAAGGAACTCGTTGGGGATCCATCCTCTTTGGACAGGGAGAGGATTTTATTTTTGTTGTGATTCCCAGCAATGGAACGGAAGAAGAATTTGGAGCAGTGGTCGCCATCTTTGATCCATCTAATTTTCACCTTTTGTTGTAGAAAGTCAAGCTCATTTCTCAACGCTTTGTGATAGTCAGCTTTTAGCTTTTCTTCTTCAGTAGCCACCAGCTGAGAGACAGTGAGGGGGCCTTTCTTTTGGTAGTCCTCAAGGGACTTTCTCGAACGAGCGACCTCTTCAAAAACATTGCCAAGGTTTCGGTTTAAATCCTTCAGCTTGTTCTTAATAAGACTAAGCTTAGAGACAATCCGAAACATGGGAACTCCCTGAAATGTGTTACTCCAGCAATGGCGGACGATGGGAAGGAATTAGGGGTGAAGCGAGAGGAAGTTATTGAATCTAAATCGGCCAGCTTTAGGAAGCCTCCAATCTGAGGGGGAAAGAATACGGGGAGTGGTCAGCTTAGCAGAGGAGACAAGCTTTGGAGGAAGCTCAAAAGCCAAGCACCATTAACCACCACTCTATCTAATTTACAGAAGACACGGGGACCAGGGGTTCTCCCATCGTTCCACGTGTAGAAAGCACCATCATAGCTTAAGTCATGCAGCTCACAATCAGTGAGGCAACTATCAAGTGCTCGAGCACTACTTTCATGCCAACAGCCACCCAGATTCTCAGAAGGGGCTCTTATAGCATTAAAATCCCCCAGGGCGGCCCAGGGTCGACAGGAGGTAAGATTTATTTTTTTTTGGTAAGTAAGTATTTTGGATTATAGGGAGAAAAATTTACAAAATCTATGTTTTATCTCAAGTATTTTGACTTGGAAATAAAACATAATAAGCTAGGGCAATACCCGAGCAAACAGTACACCAAAATAGCCTCTAAGAGGACAACATTCTATAGAAAAACAACATATGTAAACTGAAAATACACATAATCAGACAATCATCAATTGCAGGAGCATCTTGCGGTACAACGCAAGCAACTGGAGCAGCTTCACTTGCAGAGCAACCGGAACCAGCTTCAGCATTGGACTAACTGGCAACTGGAACAGCCGCCAGCACCAAAAACTCCGTCCATTCAGGAACAGCACCAAAGCAATGGCCTGGGCTCACCCAGAGCACGTCATAATCACAGGTGGAATCCACCGCAAGCATCCAACCATCTGCCTTGCCCAAAAAATCAGTAACTTAAGCATTTTAGCAGAGATCAAGACGGAGCACAGCACAGGCAGCAGCAGCAGAATCAGTCAAACAAACCAATTCGCCCACTCCAAATGCAGAACACCAACAGCAAAGGTGAAGCCAGCAGCCCAACCCCAGCAGCAACCTGATTATCAATCAGCACTAACAGCATACAAATGCTGAATCCACAGCTGGGTAATTCCAATTGGCAGCTACCTAAACAAAGACAGGGCCAATGAATCACCGAATACCAGAACCAATCGAGTCATTCGACTAGATCAGCAAGGATCTGCCCATTAAACACGAGCACAAGCTGCACTAGGAATAGCTTCAGGCCAAAATCGGACGGCTTCAGCTCCCAATTTCAAGAATAGGAGCAGAATTGAATGCTAATCAGCACACCCATTTGGCCAGAGAGGCCGCCAATTGCATGCGCATGGGCCATCATTTGTCTCCACACAATCTCAGTGCAGCAAATCTACAGGCTGCATCTGCAGCCTGCAGAACAGCATCACTGAAAAGAAAATAGCATCACTGATGCAGAACAGCATCAGGTAAGATGGTGAATGTCTCGTAGATCATTCCAAAGGGATCTCCTGTCAATCTCCTGATTTGAGGCATAGATGAAGGAGATGAAACAAGATTGGTTATTAGATTTATTAAGAATTTTACAGTGGATAAATTGGTCAGATTTAGATAAAACTCTCAAATCAACAAAGTCGGCATCCCAACCAATCCAAATGCGACCAGATGGAGTGGCAGAGTAATTCCACTCCCACATCCAGGACGGCATCAGTTTATTAGAGATACGGGCTGCCTTATTTTCTCTAACCCGTGTTTCCACTAGGCCCACAATGGAACAACTTGAGGACAAAATAAATTGCTTGACGTCATGGGATTTGAGAGTCCCATTAAGACCCCGAACGTTCCAACAAGAGACATTAACCATGGGGTTTGGAAGAAGGGGAGTGTCTTCTTTTAGGCCCCTTGGGATTTTTCAGGATCGATTTGGGTTGGAACGAAACTCTGGCCCGCTCACCAGGTGGCAAGGGGGCATAACCATTAGTTGTCCTAGCGTCAGCCTGCTGCCGAGAGCCGGAATAATCAGGTGCAGGCGGACCAAAGGGTCCAGCACATAGAGATTCAACTCCAGGCATAGGAGTTAATGAAGAGGGAAGGTCTTGGGTACTACTACTGCCAGTGTGTCCATTACAGCTGGGCTCCAGGAGGGATACTGATGGAGGCACTTGGTCCTCAACGGAAGGTGTAGGGAGAGCTGACTTATCAACCTCTAGGGCCAGACTAGGAATAGAATCAGGCCTAACAAAACGGTCTGTCGCCTCCTCCGGAGATACATCAAGGCAATCCGGATGAGTAGCGTCCTCCGAACATTGTAAAGCGGCAAAAGTGTTAGCAGATGACACAGGAACAGCAGATTTACCTTTGGTAGCAGCTGCGCCAGCATTCTGCCCATGAGCTCCACCCATTAGGGTCTTGTCAGCGGGACCAGACCGATGAAATCTTTTTTTTTGGTAAGTAATTGTATTAAAAATAAAAATTTTACATATCTATGTCCTAACTCCAAGTGTTTTGCCAACTTGAAATTAGAGCACAAGAAGAGGATATACCCCCAAAACTTAAAAAAAAATAGGCAGGATCAGAGATCACGGACCTAGACAAGATAGGTTAATAACATACAACCCAACTTGATTCCAAAATAACAAGGCCATCAGGCCTGAGCAACACGCGCCAACAAGAGCAATGCAGCGCCATCATCAACCCCAAATAGCTCGCAGTCCCAACCACGACCGGAGCGATCAGCATCTTCAGGTATCAAACCATCACAGAAACACAGTCGAATCATATCTTGCAACTAAACCTCTCCGTCCTAGGAGACAAAAATGCACTCCGGATATAGAACAACTGCACTCCAGAAGCACTAACAAATGTACTCCATCTAAGGAGACAAAAGGCACTTCGAAAAAATTCACTCCGTCTAGGGTCACTCCGTCCAAAGTGAGAAGAAGCACTCCGTCTAAGTAGACAACAGGCACTCCGAAAAAAGTCACTCCATCAAAAGCACTTCGTCCAACTTAAAAATAAGCACTCCATCTAAGGATACAAAAGGCACTTCGTCCAAAGTCACTCTGTCCAAAGTGAGGAAAGGCACTCCGTCCAAAGAGTCAATATGGCACTCCGGATAAGGGACAGCTGCACCTCGAAAGCTCAAACAAAGCACTCCGTCCCAAGAGAGAAAAGGCACTCCGCCACCACATGAAATGATGATTTTTGATTTATTTATTTATTTTATTTTATTTTTTTATTTTTATTTTTTTTTCACCAACAAGGGAAAATAAAACACTCCAGACCTTACAACCTTACCACTCCGTCTAAGGAGACCAAAAGGCACTCCGGAAAAAGACACTCCGCCCAAAGTAAGAAGAAGGCCTCCATCAAAGGAGACAAAAGGCACTCCGTCCAAAGTCACTCCGTCCAAAGTGAGAAAAAGCACTCCGTCCAAATAGGCAAGAAGGCACTCTGGATAAAGTCACTCCGTCCAAAGTCACTCCGTCCAAAGTGAGAAAAAGCACTCCATCTAAAGAGACAAGAAGGCACTCCGGATAAGGGGCAACAGCACTTCAGAAGTACGAACAAAGTACTCCGTTCCAGGAGATAACCAGCACTCCGCCACCACATTAAATGATTTTTTTTTCACACCGGAAAAGAAAGCACTCCGGACCATGCAAACTCGCCACTCCGGCCGATGAAATCGACCCGGTGCTTTGGGCTTAAGGGCCGTTTTCCTAGGACTAATGGCAGGTTCACCCTTACCTGGTTTCCATGGGTATGCCACAGTCACATCCACACCAAGCAAAGCTCCACGTTGATCACCAAGGTAGACCCTGATACTTTCAGGCAGAGGGGAAGTGGCTGTAATTTCTGGAGGATACGGGCTACCCGTGGCGTTCACCCTTGGCAGTGGCGGGATCCATCGAAGGGCTTCCCTATGGCGGCAATCCGGCTGAGGCCAAGGGGTCAGAAGCTGGACCAGCACACCCTTCAGGTGAATCCAGATGGGGAAAGATTTATGGTCATCTTTAGAGAGAGCCATTTTCGAGGACCATTTCTTCAGGAAGAAAGGTCTCCCAGCAAAAGTCCAAGGCCCATGATTCAGACAATCCTGCATCAGGGCCTCACTATCGAATCTAAACAGGAAAAAGCCAAGATCCAATTCTGCTACATGGGCAAGTCCAAACTTCGCCCAGATCTTTTTGGCGATGTGGTTAACTACGAAGAAGTTTAAAGGTGAGTCATAGAAGTAACCCACAAGGGAGTCTTTCCAAGCGGCATCACCCTGCTGGATAACCTCAGCAGGGGGGAAGAGCTCAATAATAGAACCTGACTGGGAGGGGGGAGGGAAGAATTTGAGAGGAGGCTGAACAGCGGAGCTTATCGACGAAGAGGGGGCGACATCAAAAGGAGTACACACCTCCGGGAGAGGAGCATCAATGGCGGCAACAGAGCAAGATGAACCCCCAGGACCACCACCGTTCACAGCACAAACTGGGAGCGGCAGAGAGGGGCCGATAACGCCAAAGGTGGGAGCAAGGGGCTCGGAGAAAGGGCTAGAGGGGAGGGGAGAGAGGGATTTTTTGGGTGGGGAGCTAGAAAGGGGGCGGGGGACCGGCACCGGGGGCGCCATGAGCGCCGGCGGGGGGGAGGAGAGGTGGGATAGGAAGAGGAATCTGAGACAGGAAAGGAAAACTAATGGGAAAACAGCAGAAATAGAGACATGAAGCAGGGAAGCCCGAAACGAAACACTACACACCAGGGAAACGCAGAATCACCCGATCGAGAAAAATCACAACGACAGAGAAGGCAGAGCAGAACCAGAACAAGCAGGGCCAGGACAGGAGGGAAACGACCGCCTACGGGGGACCAGCCATGGCTGGCGCCGCCGACAGAGGAGGGCGAAAGGAGCTCAGAGCAACACCAAGAAGAATATTTGACGCGTTTTGGAGGCGGTTGAGGCCGTCTGCCAGGAACAAAACCGTGAGGCTTGTAGGCTTGGAGATGCCGTGAAACTCTCCCAGGCTGCGGCCTGTAGGCTTGGAGACACCGCTCCATCCTTAGGGATAAGCAAGGCCACTCTGACCTTTAAAGGAACAAAGGAACTCCAGAAAACGCAACAATGTCACTCCGTCCAAAGTGAGAAAGTACTCCGTCCAATAGAGGGTAAAGAGGCACCGGTAGATGCTGATCGGCTCCGCCCCTTTATCCATCACACTGTGCCGGACTCGCTGATTGTCACTCTTATTGGTCCGGTTAGCGATGATAAGATTCGAAAGGTGATTTTTTCTATTGGTGACTACTGTTCCCCGGGCCCTGGTGGATTCAGTTCCCATTTTTTTAAGGAAAGTTGGGACATTGTGAGTTCTTCTGTTTCCGAAGCTATCCGTGATTTTTTTTAATCATGGAAAGCTTCTAAAATAAATGAACGCTACGATCATTAGCCTAATCCCAAAGGTCCAATCTCCTCGTTTGGTATCTGACTACCGTCCCATATCATGCTGTAATGTCATCTACAAAGTGATCTCAAAGATCATTGCGAACCGGTTAAAGATGGCATTACCCTATCTTGTAGACAAATGCCAAACGACTTTTGTGGCTGGGCGTCAAATCAGTGATAACATCCTTCTGGCCCAAGAGCTCCTCCATAAGTATCACCTGGGTCACGATCTGCCAAGGTGTACTATGAAAATTGACTTAATGAAAGCATATGATTCCGTTCATTGGGATTTCATTATCTCTATCCTGACCCTAATGAATTTCCCCCCTGTAATGGTCAATTGCATAAGTCAATGTATTACCACTCCTTCCTACTCTGTAAGATTTCATTATCTTCCTCTGTTTTGCTGAATGCTGTGGCTGCTCCCTGCTATTTGCTGGTTGTGCCATTTTTTCCCCTCATGTCGCGGGCATTGCTGCTACTTATTCGGTAGCTGCCACCTCTGGCCTTATGGTGGATCTCGCTCTGTGCTCTGGATCTGGCACCGTCACTGGTGCTGCTGGCTTTGATGATGCTGAGCCAATGTGGTCCCTCCTCTTGGACGGGTTGGGGGGCCCGTGCAGTTCTGGCTGGGGTCTTTCTGGTTGTGGTCTGATGAGCTGACAGTGGATTAGTTTTGGCTGCAAGTGTCCCTCTGTTGAGGTGGAGATCCTACTGTTTGGCCATTGGTGACTGGTCTTCCCTGAAGCTATTTGGACAAAATAGTTCTCTGTGAGGCGGAGTGGCCTTGCGTCTCTTGAGGCAGAGTGGCCTTGTGCCTTTCAAAAACTGGAGTGGATTTTCCCTCTTGGAAGCCGGAGTGTTTTGTGAGTATATTAATGGCCGGAGTGATTTAAGGCCGGAGTTGGAGTGTGCTTCTTAAAAGTCAGAGTGATTGATTTGCGCTCTTTGAAGCCAGAGTGTTTTGTGAGCAGCTTATGGACGGAGTGATTTAAGGCCGGAGTCCATTCGTCCGAAGTGGCCTTGTGATTCTTGGAGGACAGAGTTTTTCGTGCTCTCTTTCAGGACGGAGTGACTTGTTAGTCCGGAGTGGCTACATGAGTCCGAAGTGCCTTTTATCCGGAGTACGTTAAATCCAAACGGCTTTGTTACACAGAGTGGTTTTGTGGGACGGAGTGTATTTTGTAGGACGGAGTGGATTTGTTGTTGGATTTCGGAGTGCCTTGTGGCTTTGGAGGCCGGTATGCTTTATGCTAGCTAAACGGCCGGAGTGCCTTTATGGCCGGAGTGGCATTTTGACGTGGAATGCCTTTTGAGGCCGGAGTGGCATTGTGTAGCCGGAGTGCCTTTTGCATGCTATGGCCGGAGTGGATTGCGTGGAATAGCTGGATCAGTTGTCGATTGTGTGTAACATTAGATAGATTCATATTTTGTCATTTTTATTGAACGTTGTCCTCCTGGAGGACCTCTTTTTATTTGGTGTGTTATTTTATAATGTACCAGCTGCTCGGGGTATGCCCTAGCATTTTATGCTTTATTTCTAAGTATTATGACTTAGAAATAAAGCATAGTCTTGTCTAATTTTTTCTCCCATTAATCCAAAATACTTACTTACCAAAAAAAAATATATTAATGGGGAAGCGGTTGGTTTCTTCAAAGGCGCTAAGGGTCTCCGACAAGGTGATCCCATTTCTCCTTACCTTTTTGTTCTAGTGATGGAGGTGTTGAACGGTATTATCGATTTCAAGGCGCGCAGGAATGACAATTTTAAATTTCATTGGAAATGTGGCGCAACTCATACTGTCATGCTTGCGTTTGCTGACGACCTTCTCCTTTTCTCTCATGCTGATGTCAGATCCTTAAGGATTGCCTTGAGGAATTCCATTGGCTCTCTAGCCTTTCGACAAATGTCAATAAGAGTGAAGTTTTCATATGCTCTAAAGACTCATCTCTTCATTAGAGCATTGCTGACATCATAGGTTTTAGAGTGGGCAAACTCCCCATCAGATACCTTGGAGTTCCTCTGATCACCACCAGGCTGTCAATTCGGGATTGCAATGCTCTCACGGAGAAAATCACCAGGCGTATCAAATCCTGGAGGAACAGATGGCTCTCTTTTGGAGGGAGATTACAACTTGTTGCTTCTATCCTCTCGTCTGTCAACTTATATTGGGCCTCAATCTTCATCCTGCCCAAATCTATTCTTAATCAAATCGACTGCATGATGAAACGGTTCCTGTGGAACGGATCTACTGATGGAAAGGCAAACGCAAAAGTAGCTTGGGCTGACATCTGTTACCCGAAGAGTGAAGGTGGTCTGGGTCTCAAAAATTTGTAGGCCCAGAACAAAGCCTTCATTTGTAAGCTCCTTTGGCGTATTTTATCTAAGGATCCTGAGTCGGCTTGGTCTTCATGGGTCCACAACAATAGAATCAAAGATCGGTGTATTTGGACTCTCAAGGTTCCTGACTCAGCCCCCTGGGGCTGGAGAAAGATCATGAAGCTCCGTCTTTTCATGCAATCTCATTCTATTAAGATCATTGGTGACGGCCTTGATACCTTTCTCTGGCATGATAACTGGCATCCTTTGGGCCCGCTGCGTAATATTAGTACTGATCGTACTCGTTAGGTCACGGGTTTACCTTGGGATGCCAAGGTATCTCAAATAATCAGAGATGGCCTTTGGGCTTGGCCTAACCCTAATGATCAGGACGTGTCTAGTTTTGCAGAAAACATTCCTCTTTATCTCCCTAACACAGAGCATAAAGATTCTCTGCGGTGGAACGGAAGCCCGAACGGAATCTTTTCATCTCGTTCTGCCTACCTCCTTATCCACCCACCCAAGCCGAAGCTTAGCTGGACTAATTTAGTTTGGGGTCCGTCCCATATTCCTGTCCACGCTTTTACCCTTTGGCTGGCTATCAAAGGCAGGCCGAATACCACTGACCGAATCAAAGGAATTCCAAACCTCACCAATACATGCATTCTTTGTGACTTGGATGATGAAAATCATGAACACCTTTTTTTCTCCTGCCCTTTCTCTAGATCAGTGTGGGCCAAAATTCAAAGAAAAGCCGGCATCCAGTGGCCCTACCCCGAATGGTTCCATAATATCATTTGGGCTGCCCACCAATGGAAAGGAAGAATTCTATTGTCTTATCCAGCGCTTTTCTCTAGCGGCCCTGATCTACTTTATTTGGAAGAAACGCAACCATCGGATCTTCGAAATCCTCCCCACAGGATATCTCCCGATTTGCTCTCAGATTATAAGCGTCATTCGGGACAAACCCAAGGCTTCCTTGCCCTGTAGTGGGTGTACAAACCACTCGATTCTTTTTTTTGTAAGTATTTTGGATTAAAGGGAGAAAAAATTACAGAATCTATGTTTTTAACTCCAAGTATTTTGACTTGGAGTAAAAACATAAACCGTTGGGGCATACCCCGAGCAACTAACACATCAGAAAAACAAAAAAGACTCCTTTAGGAGGACAAACGACCAACATATTCAACATAATATGAGACTTGTCAAATATATGAACTAACTCATAATCAGCTACTGCCGAACGACAGGAGCACCGCCTCAACCGAGCGGCAACCATGCCAGCCATCGCAGGCTTCAAAATAGCCAGAAGCTTCTACAGCAGTGCAACATTCCAGCAACCATGTGACCCTAGATCCTCAAAGGTTCATCCGAAAATTCGGCATCATCGGCTCCAGCAACCACAGTACAGAGGCTTCAATACAAGCAGCAGGCACTGTCTATGGGAGCCCCTACAATCCTGCAGAATCCAGCATGGCAGCTTTCACCACCGCAGCACAACCCCTTCCGCAACCATCCGGCAGTTGAGTGGAGCTACAGCATCATCTAGCCACCAGGAACTGGAGACAGCAAGTCCAGAGCCAGCACCCAAAGCCACTCCGCCTCTCAACGAAGGAAGTCCAAAGTACTTCGTTCCACATTGCACTCCCACCTCCAGAATAAGGGTATTCCGTCCAATGCACTCTGAGTTCCTTAGCGCACTTCGGCCCACTCCGGAATCTGCAGAGTCACTCCTCCAATGCACTCTGGATAAGCAGACAGCCAGGAAAAGGCGATCCGGAATCTGCAAGGCCGCACTTGCATCCGAGCCACTCCGTCCCAGAGGGCAAAAGCCACTCCGGAAACCGGAGTTCATACACGCTAGACGCATCATCATTTTTTCATTCATTTTTTTAAAACGTGGAGCTCACTCCGGAAACCAGAGTACGCACTACACACTCCGGATTTCGGAGCTCTTACACTCCGGAATCCGGACTTCATACAAAAGATTTTTTTTTTCCGCGTGGAGTTCGCTCCGGATTCCGGAATTCACACCACACACTCCGGATTCCGGAGCTCTCGCACTCCGGAATCCAATCTTCAAAATTTTTTTTTTTGGTGGAGTTCCCTCCGGATTCCGGAGTTCACACCACACACTCTGGAATCCGGAGCTCTCGCACTCCGGAATCCAATCTTCAAAATTTTTTATTTTTTTATTTTTATTTTTATTTTTATTTTTATTTTTTTTTGAGGTGTAAACCACTCCGGATTCCGGAGTTCACAACCTCACTCCGGATTCCGGAGCTCTCACACTCCGAAATCCGGAGTTCTCTTTTTTTTTTTTTTGGGAAATGGCGTATACACAAGGAAGGCCCAAAAAACATCCTCCACGAAACCAGATCAAGCTTCATATGCAGTCCACTCCGAGCGATGTCACTAAAACGGCCAAGTTCCTGCTGCTACTTACCAACTCCAATTGACAGCAAAGGCATAGCAAAAGCAATGAGCTCACAGCCAATTGAGATCAGCAGCAGCATCATATCCAAAGGCTATTGTCAATAATTATAAAGCGGCATGGCATTTCCATCACCACATCACAAACCTTCCAGAAGCCATACGACAGATTAAATGCATCAGCAGAGTACACTAAATGTCAGCACATACAAATGCAGCTGGTCTACGAACCCTCGAAATGTTGCAAATTAGCATCAGCAGCAGGTCAAGCAACTTTAGCAAGGACCAAGGAATAGCATCCATTTGCAGGAAGGGGCAAAACCCCCCCAGCCAATGCAACACCAGCCATTCAGCTTTACAGCATGAAAAATCGACCACAAGTACATGAATAATCAGCCTAGAGAAAACATAAGCCACATTTCCAGACTCAATCACAAAAGGATAAGATTCTGCAACAGCATCCACAATTAGCTTCAATATTGCAGCAAAGACAACAACCCCAAACCACGACCGGGCAAACCTACTACATTATCAGCAGCAGAGCAACAACCCCAGACCCCAAACATGAACACCAGCCGCAGGAGCACCAGATCTCCCGTGCAACCCAACTCCATGTTCACGCACAAAAAGCCACCACTTCACACTCATGGGGGGGAAAGGGAGGACAGTGCTGTGGGAGCGGACAGCACAATACCAGAGCTTCAAAAACCACCCATTTATCGATAGAAAAACAGTATAGCAAAGAAGCAGAGACTAACTAAACAAAACCAGACCCCAAACCACTCGATTCTTGTCCGTTGGACCTTATAAAAAAAAAAAAAGAGGTGGTGTAGTGATTGTCCCCTGGATTTCTCCCTGGGAGATCCTCCCCCTCCCCCCCCCCCAAAAAAAAAAAAGAAGAAGCTGTCGAGTTTTGCTTTATTTCTTCAGATGTGGATCGATAGTGGTTTTTCCTGTGATGGGTATGTTCGGTTGTTGGGTAGTATGTGTTGAGTGTTGCTAGGGTCTAGGTTTTATTGCCTGGCTGTTCTAATTGATGCTGCTCTGGTCCCGGGGTCTAATGCTAGTTGGGGTGCTGGTGCTATGAGCTTGAAGTGGATGCTTTTATTGTTTGAACTCTGTATGGGATGTACTAGAAATCTGATGCTGCTGAGGCTGGTGTACCTGATTGTGGACTGGGGTTGTTGCTCTGTTGTTGATGCTCCATCTGTCAGTGAAGGATTGATGCTGAGTGCTGATGCTGTAAAGTAGGTGCTGGTTGCTGTAAAGAAGCAGCATCTTATCTTGCTGCTGCTCTTATTTGAACGTGTTTGGAAATGTGGATTTGTATGCTCCTACTGTAGCTGGCGGAATACTGCTACTGGAATCGGTGGATTTAATTCCTGTCTTCATGCTGATCTTAATTATGTGCGTGTGGAGTGGCTAGCGAGGCTGCTTGTATCCCTCACTGTAGCTTGAATTTCCTAATGCTGTCCTGATTCTGAGGTGGATTGCTGGCTTTCATTTTGCTGGCTTAAAAATTTGATTTAGGCTCTGTTGCTGGTTTGCTGAACCTGCAGCAGATCCTATTGCCTTTGTTTTGTCGTGAACTGTCATTATAGCAGATGGCATTTGCGGGTAGCAGCTGATGGTGGAATTGTGCGGATTTCATTTTGCTGTGATGTATTGTCAACTAGTGTTGGCTATGTGCATGTGAATTTGTGGAATGATGAATGCTGTTTGTTGATTCCATTTTTGTGCTGGAATGATTGGAATTTTCTGCTGCAAAGTGTGTTTTGCTGAATTTGCTGGAGAGCTGCTGGCAGTGCTTTTTTCTGGTGTCGTGACTAGGAACTATTGGAATAAACAATTGTTGGTCTTGAATTCTAGATGATGATGTTGCAGCGTCTGCTGTGAAACTGGCTGGTGCTGAAGATGGAATGCCTAGAAGTGGATCAGAAGGATTTTTTGATGTTTGAAGTTGTGAAAGCTGATTCTCAGGATTTGATCCTGCAGTTTGTTGTTGCTGTTCCAGTTGCTGACTTTGTCGGAGCATTAATTTATCCTGATTGCTGTTGATTTCTTTTGATACTGTGCGGAATGGATTATGCCATGTCCATGCTGTCGAATGGCGCTGGAAAGCTGCTGCTGGAACTGGGCAGTTTTGGTGCCCTTCGCCCAGTGTGAATTGCGTATGAAGCTTGGATTGCCTTCGTGGAGGATGAAAAATTTGGGCCTTGCTTGTGTGAACTCCACTTACCAAAAAAAAAAAAATTTGTGTGAACTCCGGATTCCGGAGTGTGAGACCTCCGGAATCCGGAGTGTGTGGTGTGAACTCCGGATTCCAGAGTGGGTCCGCAATTGTCCGGAGTGGCCTGTTTTTGTCATCTCTGTTGTCTCCACGTCAAAAAAAAAAAGCTGCGACTTGCATGTGAGAGCTCCGGTTTCCGGAGTGTGGGAGCTCCGGTTTTCGGAGTGTGAGAACTCCGGAATCTGGAGTGAATCCACTTATGTCCGGTGTTTTCTTGGCTGGAGTGGATTGCTTTTATCATATCCGAAGTTCCAAAAAAAAAAAATTGCTGCTGTATAGCCGGAGCTCTTAGACAGGAATGCTCTTCTCCGGAGCTAATAAGGCTGGAGTGCAATGTCCAGAGTGCCTCTTGGCTATCTTTTGGACGGAGTGTTTCTGGCGCTGGGCTTGACACGCAGCTCACATGTTCTTACTGCTGCTGATATGCTGACGTGGCTGGGCTCGCCTCCTGACGTGGAACTGCTGATGTGGCGATCTTCTGAAGCATGGCAAGTGGTGGGTACTAGCAGTCGGATCTCAACTGCTGCTTGAATCTCCCAATGCTGTGTTGATTTTGAGTATGGATTGGTGGTTATTCTTTTGCTGCTGGATTGCTGAACATGTTGGCTAATTCAGGTGATGCAACTGATCATGTTTTTTTTTTGGTAAGTGATCATGTTGCTTTTGTATTATAGCAATTGGCTAATTCGGGCAGCAGGGGGATTGCGGTTTCCCTCTGTCCTGTGTCGTAATATTTTTCATATTCTGTTGGTTCTGTAGAACGTTGGCCTCCTAGAGGTTTTTTTGTATATTTTCTGATGTACTAGCTGCTCGGGGTATGCCCTAGCGGGTTATGTTTTATCTTCATGTCAAAATATTTAGAGATAAAATATAGATTTTGTAATTTTTTCTCCCTTTAATCCAAAATACTTACTTACCAAAAAAAAAAGTAAAGTGGCACTCCGGAAAAATGCACATAGTCACTCCGTCCGAGAAGAACATAAAGCACTCCGGCCACCAAGGACCACAGGCACTCCGTCCGACCTTTTAGAGAGTCAAAGGGACTCCGGGAAATTCTCGCTAAAAGGTCATTCCGGCCTTTTAGTGAAAGAAAAGCACTCCGGCCTTCAAGGTGTCACCTTGAATCAGCAGAATCAGCAGCACATTCTACAGCAAACATCACCACACCAGCAAGCTTCCTGCTGCAGACTATATCTTTTTTTTGTTAAGTAATTAAATGCATTAATTTTATAGAAAAGGTACAAAAACTATGTTCTTTGTCAAGTGTTTTGCCGACTTGGAGAAAGAAGCATAGAAATAGGGAAGACCCATAAGTCCCTGATAAAGTCCCAGGAAAAAATTACAACAATATCCGAACACTAAGATCCACGATATCAAACAGGCCAACAAGCAGCAAGGAATGACATTCAAGTCCGAGGAGGACATAGAGATCTAGCGAGAGTATTACGCTTCCCCCTTGATTTAGCTTGAATCCAAGGACCTTCTTGAGCCAATCCCACGAGATTGTGATCCTCCTCCACAACGCTAAGAGCTTCCAGCAGCTGTGGACGGTTTTGGCTATCAAAGATCTGGAGGCCCTCCACTAATCCATCCAGATCGCTATAACGACCCAATGGAAAATCTGAATTGCAATTCAGCAGGACACAAAGAAAGTCAAATATAATCTGCTTCCTTTCAGGGGGTAAGGCCTCAATGTGTTGTTTAGAAGATGAGGCAATTATCAACAAACGGAGGCCCTCAAAATAAGCACCCGAGTAGCTGTTCAGAAGGTTGCTGAGGGCCTTAGTGGCTGTTGTGGGAGTAGCCCCACCATTGTGGAGGTGCTGGACTCTCAAACCTTCCCTGGTCTGCCGGTTTCCCCGAAACTAGTTCCCCCTTCCATTGGTCTGGCATCCCAGGCTCCCTTGGAGTCTACTGCCAGTACCCCTGTATTTGGCCCCTGCCTCCCGGCAGACTCTGGAGTCAAAGGATGATCCCAATAGCTTGGATGGTTTTCCTGGTGGGCAGATAAATGAGTTGGCTACTGATTCTGGCTCCGACAGTGATCCAACACCCAATTCAATATCTCAAATTATAAAAAAGCATGGCTTGGTGTCTTCTAAGAATGGTGGAACTGCCCCTACCTCTGATATTTGTACCGGCCGGCTGTGGACTATTCTAAAGAAAAATTTTTAAATGTCAATGAGGCATTGGCTATGGAGTGCGATTCTTGGAAGCCTTCTCGATCTCAAAAAAAGAACAAATCCAAAAAATCCAAGGCATCACCCAGATCTTAGGGGTCATGCTTGTGGTTTCAGCGGATTTTGTATGGATAAAATAAATTCAGCATTTGTTTTGTTGGTTATTTTGTGTTAGATTGTATATCTTGGTTCTGGTTTTTGTAGTGCTGTTGGTTAGATCCTCCATTCAGATTCTGGGGTTATTGAGCTGTTTTTTGTTGTGAAGACTTGGGGGTCTTGATTCCCCTGTTTTAGCCCTTGATTGTTTGATGATGAATATCTCCTATTAGGCTGCTTCCTTGTGCCGTTGGAGGTTTGTTTGATGCTAATCTGACATCAGCAGCTCTTGATGGATTTTGTCCCTGGTGTGGTTTTTTTCTTGCCCATGCTGCTATAGATTTTCTGCTGCTTTGATTGCCTTCTGGTCACTGCCTCGGTGTGAATTCCTTTGCTGGGTGTTTTTGTCTAAGCTGGGTGTGTTTGCAGCGCCTGGTGCTGTTGGCGTTTTGAAATTGTGGCCAATGGCCTTCTTCGATTGTGGTTGTATGAATATGTTGCCTCGATTTGAGTCGTAACTCTTTGATCACTAGTGTTCTCTGGTCTGTAATTACTTCTTGGAAATGTGATGATGTGGCTGCTCTGAGTATGCACCGAATGTTGGTTCTGATTTTGCCTGACTTTGATTTCTAAGATTGGGTGATGCTGATTTTAGGCCCCTAGGTGGTTACAGCTCTTGGTGTCTTTGATTTCTATTCTGATCTGCAGAATTGCAGTGGAACGCGTTTTCCTGCTGCTCTTGCTGCTGTTACAATTGTGTTGATACTCTTGGTATCGCTGTCTGTTGGATCTGTGGCTGGTGTTAAATGCTGATCTTGGATTGGCATGGAGATGGGGCTTCATTCAGTTGGTATACTGGCTGTATATGCACTACTCTTGAAGCTCTTGCTGCTCAAAAGCTGGGCCAAATGAGGCGTCAACTGTCTGATGTGGTGGGCTCCATCATCTGCTGAGGGTTGGCTGCAACATGTGCCCAGTTCTTCGGCGGGTCTGATCCTATACTCCTCGATCATCATCTACCTCCATCATCAGGTCTCGTGAGGGATTCTATTATGGTGGGTGAGCTGCTCTGTTTAGGTGAAGTAGCTGTTGCCACTTTGGCCGGTTCTCTGTTTAGAAAAAGATTTTCCGTGGAGCTGCTGGTTCTTTCACATGGATTACAACTTGATTCTTGGATGATCTTCTATTGCTGGGAATTGTGCTGAATTTGCGGGTGGAGGCAGTGATTTGATGCCAATCCGGTCAATTCTTCCTATGGCTGAGTGATAGAATTGCTGGGCCTGTTTTGATGAATGGAGTGATGTTGCTGATGCATGGGGGCCGTTGGGTCTTGTAGCTGGGCAGGATCCCTCTGTTGGATTTTGCTGCGTTAGTATGCAGCTGGTGCTGGTTTATGGTTGGTGCAGCTTCTGCCCAGCTCTGCTTGATGTGTTGGCACTGATCTGCCTTCCCTGGACGATCGTGGCTGCTGTTTGCCGTGGCTGTTTTATTTTGCTGGCTACTGCATTCACAAATTGCTCTATACTCCCCTTCTGTCGATATCAGTTCTGCTGCTGCAGTGGTTGGATTTGACTATGATCTGGATGTGGGTGCTGGATTAGTCCTGGATTCGGATTGATGATCAGGATGCATGGAAGCCGATGGTTACTGGCTGATGATACATTGCTGATTGACGATCCCTATTTTTTTTTTTGGTAAGTAAGTATTTTAGATTAATGGGAGAAAAATAGTACAAAAATATGTTTTATCTCCAAGTATTTTGACTTGAAGATAAAACATAAAACGCTAGGGCATACCCCGAGCGGACAGTACATCTGAATATACAAAATGGCCTCTAGGAGGACAACGTTTACCGAAAATGACAAAATATGACATTTCTATCATAAACAAAACTGTGGATTGACGATCCCTATGCTATTCGACTTTTGAAGATCGGTGGATTTCTTTGCTGCTGCTGGTGTATTACAGCCGGCGGTGGGTGTGATGCAGTAGTTTTTGCTTCCTGTGCTTGAGGTGCATTTTGGTTTTGGATAGCACTGTTGTTGAATCTGCTTATGTTAAATGACTTTGTTCATTTTCTATTTTCTGTTAGAATGCTCCTCTTAGAGGTTGTTTGATGTATTCTCTGATATACCAGTCGCTCGGGGTATGCCCTAGCGTTTTATGTTCTAACTCCAAGTCAAAAAACTTAGAGTTATAACATAGTTTTTTGTAAATTTTTTCTCCCTTTAATCCAAAATACACACTTACTGACCAAAAAAAAAAGTAGCTGTTCAGAAAATCCTCCACCAACGGGAAAGAAGATTTGAACTGATCCTTAGTTAATTTGGACACATCATTCCAACAATAATCCAAGAAATCTTTTTTTTTTTTTTGGTAAGTAAGTATTTTGGATTATCGGGAGAAAAAAATTACAAAAACCATGTTTTAACTCCAGGTATTTTGACATGGAATTAAAACATAGAGAGCTAGGGCATACCCCGAGCAAACGGTACAACAGATAATACCAAAATAGCCTCTAAGAGGACAACGTTCAACAAAAGACAACAGCATATGTAATCTGAAATTACACAAAAGCAGACACATATTCAGCAGCATTGCATGAGTATCCTACGGTGCATTGCAACGGATCTTGCGGATGCACATGCAGTGCACCCAGAATCAGCTTCAGCGCTGGTCACCTGGCAATTGCCCAGTATACTAATTAAAGCTTGACCAGGATCAACAGAACACCATCTAGAGGCAGCCAGCAGATTTCCTAAGCCCAGCAGCCATTCCAAAATCAGCAAAGGAAAGGATCCTTGTCAACAAGAATACCATCACCTACACAATTCCACACAGCAACTACAGCTTTGGACCTTACGATCACTGTAGGAGACTGGAAACAGCTCCAACACCAAACGACTTCCCAAGCTTTAGAAGCACCATACAGTAGGGCCCTAGCCCACGAGTGAATCATTAGAGCATCAGCAGCAATACTCTAAAATCTCAGCACCACCAGTACCAGCAAAAAAAACAGCAATAGCTACACCTTCCAGGGGCATCCATCAGCTCAGCTTCCATCAGCATGGATAGGGACGTGGAATTTCAGACATTCCACCATCATTAACCAGCCTCATCATCAAACTGGTGTCCAACATCCATTCATTCAAAGCTAATTGGATTCAGGATGTCTAGCCAGCAACTGAAAAAATCTGCACGGGATATCTTCATCAGGCACCAGCATCAGCAGTAAAACCAAGGCAGTGCCAAACAATGCTACTGCTACTGCATCAGCATGCAATATAGAACCGGCACAGGAGTAGGCAACAGAAGAAACGTGTTTCCACCATCGACCAAAATGCAGCCCAAGGGATCTTCAAGCCAACCAAGGCCTATTCAGCAATAATCCTCAATCAGCAAAAAAAGAGAATGCAGCAACCAAAAGTTGCAAAACTGGGGCCAAGCAGCAGGGCAGAATGGACAACAGGGAGTCCATATTAGGCAGCAGCAACCTTCATCAACAGCAGGTAGGATTCCATGTACACCCATCAGAACCTACTAAAACTAGACAGCAGCTCACCTCAAGAGCAGAGTGAACACTCACCAATACGGTGACAGTAGCAAGTAGGGTTTAATAGCATCACCTACCTCAGTAGCTGCTAATTACAGCAAATTCAGAAGTAGTTAGCAGCCAACAGTACACACCACTAACAAGATCAATTCCAATTCACATCCACAGCTACAGCTCGCATTAACCAGCCAGCATCATTACACCAGCAAACACAGACCCAAAAAACCAGGTACTACACCTACCGCAGCAATTATCAGGAATGAGGACGTCGAGCTTTCTTGGAGGCAGATTTACGCTGTCGACGTTCAGCAGCCACACATTCCCACCCATTAATAGCTTGCCTAGCAAACTGCTCATCCTCATAACGTTGGCGATCGTCATAGACATCATCCACATCACCAACAGTCACACAGGACTTAGCAGGGCCAACTATACAACCAAAATCCTTGGTAGCAGCCGCTAAAGGATCAGAAATCACATTCGAGCAACCAGGCACATGGGCCGGACATGATTTAGATCGAAGATCTTTTTTTTTTTGGTAAGTAAGTATTTTGGATTAATGGGAGAAAAATAGTACAAAATAATATGTTTATCTCCAAGTATTTTGACTTGAAGATAAAACATAATACGCCAGGGCATACCCCGAGCGGACCGTACAACATAATATACAAAAATACCTCTAGGAGGACAACGTTTACCGAAAATGATAATATTTGACATTTCCATTGTAAAAAAAAAGACTGAACCCAGCCAACACAAAAACCAGTGGCTTGTCAAGGCAGTCAGTACCATCTAAATCTTCGATTTAGATCGAAGATCACGATCAGCAGAATACACAGGACCACCAACAGATGGATCAACAGATGGATCAATTCGAATAGCACGTCCTGCAGGATCCACAGAACGTGGATTGCAAGGCGACAATCCCTGAACAGCAGCCACTTTTCCAGAAACAGAAGTAATGGAAGGAATGGCATGGGCCAATGGATTTCCAGCACAAGGGTTCACTTTAGGCAGAGCGTGGACCAAACCACAGCCCGAGTCGTAGAACTGCACATCTTCATCTACTGAAGCCTCAGAGCCCTTAACCGGGCAGCCAGACAAGGGGATCGGTCTGACATCTTGAAGTTCAAATGGAGCCTTGTTCAATAAACCATCTACAACTTCAGCCAGGGAGTATTTGCGGGCGATCCGCGCAATAGACTCCGGAGTAGCACCATCAACCTCAGGAATTAGGCCACACTCATCTGAAATAGCTACTCCATCGACTCCAGGCCGATGAGGAGAGCCGGCAGCTTGATCAGTCACAAACTGAGCACCCACATCCAATACTGATTGGTCAGTGTTGGATACAGCATTGCTAGGGCATTCCCCGAGCAATTCTTACATCAAAAAAGACAACCTCTAGGAGGCTAACATTCTACAGAGACAGTAGAAATTGAAAAAAAACTACAGAAACGCTAGGGCATACCCCAAGCAAACAGTACATCAAAGTATACCTAAAAGCCTCAGGGAGGACAACGTCTACCAGAAAACAAAATATCATTTTTCCATCAAAAACAAAATGATAAGGGATCCGCACCAAAAGCGCCAAAACTGAACACAACAGGCAACCGCTGAACCACATACACGGCAGCTCACAGTGGCACGGCCGAAGCACTTAGCACGTGAGAGCAGAATACTCCAGTACCAAAACCAGCAGCTCACAGGTCCCATCTTCAGCATAAACTGCCAACAGCCATCAAACTGGCATACAGCTGCACCAGGATCAGCATCAAGCCCAGATTGAGCAGCGGGAAACAGAAACGGTCAAAAGTGAATTTAACCACATCAACACTGGCGCCTAGATTGACCAGCACTTAACTCAACACAAAGACAGGCAGCATTCACATCCTGCATAACATATTCGCTGGAAAAAACCCAACAAATCTGTCAGCTCCACCAATGCCCAGAAGACGGGTACAGCACCATGACCCAACATCATCCAATGCCAGTAACACCGCAGCCATAGTCTCACAAACCTGTCAGCTCCACCAATTCAGAGGCAGCAGTGTATCAGTGCACTGAACAGGGCTTCAGGGCAGCAAGCAACCGAAGACAGAGCAGAATTGTTGCACAGCAACAATAGCAAACAATCTGGCTGTATAAGCCAGACAATAGCAATCCAATGGATTGCAACAAATGCCAATCGGCAAGAAAGTTCCCCTACAACAAGGAGAGCAAAAGGCCAAAAGGTCCATGACCCCAAGAAATCAAACACAAATCCCCGATGGACATTGATAATGGATTTAACATACTGTTGGGTGGTTTCCTCTCCGAGTAACCTTTGAAGGACAAAGCGCATTGGATCTTTAGCAATTTCCTCAGTAGACCAGTCCTTGGAGGACTGGGAAGAAACTACATCAAAGTCACAATCTAAGTCCCGATTTTCACCGGCAGGAGGATCCCCCTCGCCCTCAGGCCTCCCAATAGCGCCGCAATCCGTAGGGAGGATCTCTTTAGATTTAAGCAAATCATCAACTGCAGCAAAGGCTAGCTTGAAAGTGGATGAGGGCGTCACGTGGAAGCAGAACTCCATCCTTTTGAAAATCCCTTATAGGCAGAGAAGGCCGGCAATCAGATGAATTCTGGGCAGCGACCACAACAGGCTCCACGAACAAGGCTGATGCTTGGCAGCAGCCCAACTCATCCAGCTTCTCCCGTTCCAGCTCTTGGGACGAGGGGATACCCTCATTCTGCACAGTGGCCTCCACCTGATTAATCACTTCAGGGTAACAGGCGACATTACCAGAACGAGCAATATGATCTAATCCAACAAGGGGGGCAGATGGGATGCCAATGCTAGCAGGGACATCATCAACCTTCTGGAGGCTATCAGAAGAGGAAGAAATTAAAGGCTTCTTACGAATTCAATTTCTGAGGTTCACACCAGCAGCCTGCATCCTTGAAGGCTTAACACCCTTATGAGAAATGCATTTAGACTCCTCATGCCCAGGAAGCCATTGCTTAAGGAAAATTGCCTTCCCCACAATCATCCACGGGCCAGCCAAAAAGCAATGCTCCATCTGCTTCTTTTTTTTTTGGTAAGTAATTAATTGCATTAAATTAAAGTAAGATATACAGGGAACTATGTTTTTTACCAAGTGTTTTGTTGACTTGGAAAAGGAACATAGCAAAAGCCATTAATAAAAATATAGAAATATTCAATTACATTAAATGCAAAAAAACCCAACCGGACCTTGCAGACAAACCACTCGGTCCAGAAGACAGTAGAGTGCTCCGGAAGATTGCACTCCAGAAGCACGAGCAAAATCACTCCATCCAGAGATAGCAAATTCACTCCGTCCAAAGTGAGACAAAACACTTCGTCCAAGGGGATAAAGAAAGCATTCCGGAAAAAAATTCACTCTAGAAGCACTAACAAAGTCGCTCCATCCAAAAAGAGGTAATCAATCCAGACACCTCACTCCATAAAAGAAAAAACATTCGCTCCGTCCAAAGGCAAAAAACAGCACTCCGGAAAAAACTCTGAAAAACTACACTCCAGAAGCTCGAGCAAAATCACTCCGTCCAAGACGACAAAAAAATACTCCAGAAAAAGTACAATCGGAATCACTAATAAGGATGCTCCGTCCAAAAAGAGGTAAACACTCCAGCCACCTCACCCCAGCTAATCCTCTTCGTCCAAGGAGTCGAAAAACCAGCACAAATCCATTTCGGGAGCTAAACCAATGATGCTCCGTTCAAAATGGGATGAATGATCCTGCCTTTTTTTTTTAGGAGAAAACACTCAAAGATGAGAAAAAAACACTCCGGATTCCAGAGTCCTCGACAGCTCTGGGGACGATCCATCAGCTCCGGATACAAAGCACTTCACCATGAAGCGGAAAACAGCACCGACAAAAGGAACTCCGGAATTTGGAGTTCCATAGAGCAAAAGCAAAATGGTTTTTTTTTTTTTTTTTGGGAGAATGCACTCAAAAATGTGGAGAGAGAGCACTCCGGATTCCGAAGTCCTCAACAGATCCGGAGTCAATCCAACAGCTCCAGATACTAAACACACTACCAAGCAGCGGAAAACAGCACCAGCAAAAGGAACTTCGGAATCTGGAGTTCTCAAAGGCAAAGTCGAAATTTTTTTTTTTTTGAGCATTGAAGGAATCTGTTAATCCGATCCAGGGTGCTGAGCCTATTTCGAATAGCCAACCAGAGAATGAAAGCATGGGCAGGAATGTGCTTGGGTCCCCAGACAAGGTTAGCCCATACCACCGCTTCATTTGCCCCCTAAAAGATCCCATATGCGGATTTAGAAGTGAAAATCCCAGAGTGATCAGCAGTCCAGAGAACCCCATTGCTGCGGCACTGGTCAGGGTTGTAGGGGGGCATACTGTCCACAATTCCCGCAACCTCCATGTCAAATTGGTTTGGCCATCTCCAGTTACCATCAATGATGATATCTTTAACCTTTGCATCAAGGGGCAGGCCAGTGATACACCTGATCCTCGAGTCAAAACGATCACAGAGAGGACCCATTGGATGCCAATGGTCTAGCCAGAGGAAAGTATCCACTCCATTTCCAATAACATACCGAATCATGGGGCGGAGAGCAGTCCGGAGCCTCATCAGCTTTTTCCAGCTCCACGGAGCTGAATCAGGAACTTTTATGGTCTAGATGCAACGATCTTTTATCCAGTAGGTATGAGTCCAAGAAATCCAAAAGGAATCACGATCCTTCGAGATGATTCTCCATAAATGACGGCTCAAAAGAGCTTTATTGGATGCACACAGGTTTTTAAGGCCTAGACCCCCCTCCCTTTTCGGGGTGCAGACGTCCTTCCAGGCAACTTTTCAGAGCATCTACCTTCAAAGGAGCCGTTCCATAGAAAGGTGTGAAGAGCCTTATCAATGCAGTTCAAAATGCATTTGGGAAGGATGAACATGGAGGCCTAGTAGTTGTGGATATTTGAGAGGATGGAGGAAATAAGTTGGAGTCTTCCAGCAAAAGAGAGCCAGCGATTCTTCCAAGATGAGGTTCTCTGATGAATTTGATCAAGGAGAGGCTTGCAGTCCGAGATGGAAAGCTTCGTGGTGAGAAGGGGGACTCCAAGATATCTGACAGGATGATTTCCCCGTTTGAAACCAAGAATGTCAATAATGCCCTGGATGGTGTCCTCACTGGCATAACAGGTATAGATCTCACTTTTATCCAAATTGGGGTTGAGACCGGAGAGGCTACTGAAAATATTAAGACAGTCTTTGATAGCCCGAACGTATTTTCGGTCAGCTTTGGAGAACAGGAGCAAGTCATCAGCGAAACCAAGCATCACAATATGAGAATTTTTGCATTTCCAGTAGAACTGGAAATCCGGGTTAGTCCTAGCCATTCTATCCAAGATTCCATTCAGGACTTCCATCCCTAGCACAAAGAGATAGGGAGAGAGCGCGTCCCCCTGCCGAAGTCCTTTGGCGCCTCGAAAGAAACCCACCGAAGTACCATTCCAATTGATGGAGAACGAGGTGGTGGTGATGCACTGCTTTATCCAACTGACCATTGAGGGGGGAAAATTCATCATCTCAAAGACGGCCAGAATGAAGTCCCAATGAATAGAGTCAAAGGCCTTCATCAGGTCAACTTTTAGAGCGCAACGAGGAGCCCTTTATTGAGATGGTATTTATGAAGTAAGTCCTGAGCAAGCAGAATATTATCTCCAATATTTCGATCAGCAACGAAAGCAGTTTGGCAATTTCCAATAAGGTAGGGGAGCGAAGATTGAAGGCGGCCAGCAAGGATCTTAGATATGATCTTGTAGATGATATTGCAGCACGCAATGGGCCGAAAATCAGAGACCTTTGCAGGTGATTTGATCTTCGGGACTAAGCAGATCAAGGTCGCATTGATCTGCTTTAGGATTTTTTCATGATGGAAAAAATCTTAAACTGCTTCTATAATAGAGTCACCAATTTCATTCCAAGCAGCTTTAAAAAACTTTGTAGAAAAGCCATTCGGCCCAGGGGATTTATTGTCATCAATTAAGAACAGCGCCCGGTGGATTTCATCAGCAGAGACGAGGCGACAAAGGGCCTGGCAAAGGGAATCTGGTACTGTTTTGAGGATAAAAGGACGGAGATCCTCCTTAGAGAAGGACCCTCCCAATCTACCAGTACCCAAGAGATGAGAGTAGTGATTTACAAAAAGTTGTTGCACTTCCTCCAAGCTATAGGTTGGAGAACCATCATCTTTGGTAAGGGAGAGGATCCTATTCCTGTTGTAATTTCCAGCAATGGTGCGAAAGAAGAATTTTGTGCATTGGTCTCCATCCTTTATCCATCTAATCTTTGCCTTTTGCTGAAGGAATTCAAGCTCAATTCTCAAGGCTCTTCGATAATCAGCTTTCAACCTATCTTCCTCATTAATTCCAAGCTGAGGGTCCGGAGGGGGACCAATTCTCTGGAAGTCCTCAAGCGACGATCGTGCGCGAGCGACCTCCTCATGAACATTACCCAAGTTTCGGGGAACATTACCCAAGTTTCTGCTTCTGCGAGGAGAATCGGAACAAGAAGAAACTGGCTTCGTTGCAAGCGATATGGATAAGACCAAAACACTCCCAGAGAAGACGGGCGATGGAGCAGGTAGCCAGGGGATGAGGAGGGGCATCAAAGAAGTAGCCAACAAGAGTGAAGCTCTAGATCCGCCGGCCTTGGAGAATAACTTCAGGAGGGCGCAAAATGGAAACAGAGTCCCCAACGACCGTGGGAGGAGGGAAATACTTCAACCCACTCTCACCATTCGAAACCTGACTCTGGGCAACTTTAGCCCAAGAGAGAGGAGAGGAAGACTGCTTCTAAGAGGATGAATCCTCAAGAAAACAAGGCTGGGAAGACGGAAGACCCGACCCAGCCGTGAGAACCGGAATGGGGTCCATTGGTGCACAACGAGCAGCAGAGTCCGGAGAGCGCGAGGGAGCCGGAGAGGGAAGACTCATCGCAAAGACGCCAGTAGCCGAGAAAGGCAGAAGCCCTAACCGGGAAGGAGCCGAGGAGGGCCCGACTAGGCCGGCTCCAGCGAGTGCGCAGGCGGAAAATTCAAAATCAGCACGAAATCGGAAAAAAAGGGGGGTAGAGAGAAGCGAGAGCTTCTCTCTCTACGAGGGCGCGTCATGCTGCAAACTATATCATGGAGACCCAGGCATCAAGCACACAAAAAATACAATCAGCAGTGGACAGCGGCAGGGGCACCAGCTCAATCATCCTAATACCCACTAGGACAGAAACCACTAAGCCAACATAGGCCAAATCTAACTAAGATTACGGCAATTGCCCTACCAGCAACTTAAAAAAATATAAATAGCCTGTACACAATTCAAGCAAAACCCCATCAACAACATAACCTAGATTCCAGGGGAAGCCTTTGGTTTTTTGGATTTTTTCTTTTTCCTAGATTTTGTTGGCTTCCAAGATTCGCTCTCCAAAGCCATCGCCTCATTAACACTTAAAAATTTCTCTTTGGAGAAGTCAATGGCTCGGCCTACACTAACTTCAGCAGAGGAAACACTGGGGCTTGCAGGGACAGCCCCTTCATGCTTGTTCGAATGCAAACCATACTTTATTGCCAGACGAGATATGGAGCAAGGTGTTGGCTCACTATCTATATTAGTTTTAGGGTCCATACCTAGGAGTTGAGCATTAGGAGGACCAGACGACACAGAGGCAGCAATCAAATGCGCCTGGTCAACACGCAGAGCCCCCACAGCATCATCAGGAAGGGGTATGTCATCTGAAATCTTACGAGCTGTGAGACCAGTAGCATCCAATAGTGACATCGAATAGCTAGTGGTCGGATGACTCTGAACATCAGGGGACGGGCAGTGGCAGAACCACCAGAATAGAAGATTTCATGAACCTTGGAATGATTCCCAATAGCATCTAATCGATCCTCAATTGAGATTGGCATCGGGAGGACATTGTCGATTGGCAAATCATTTAGATTGAGATTCCGAACCACAATTTCTGAATAAGAGAGGATAGGAGCAGGGCTAGAGGATGCCTGAGGACAGTGACTGCAATCAATGACCGAATTCAAAGTATCCATAGTGATATCTGAAGAGCCATGAGGAGAATTAGACCTCAAAGTCTCAGGCCGAGGTGGCCTAGGTGACCTTCTAGGCTCAGCAACAACCGGGCCTTTATCAATCGGCGACTCATCACAAGGACCCTTCAAAACCCTAGATTGCCTAGTCTCTAACGGCTACATTGAACATTGTCACTCAAAGCAGAATCATCCTTCTGGATAATAGAGGATGCAACATCCAGGGAGTGACCCGGATTTAAGTGTTGTAAGGACCCAGGAAGAAGCAGAGGACCTTCGTCCACCCTGGAACCATTATCTGGATTCAGAATGCCTTCAAGAGAGAACATAAAAGTTTTCCCATTTGGCTTAACCTAAATAACGTCTCGGCCCAATTCTGGACGCCCCTGGGCCTTAGTTGGATAGCTAATGCTATCGGTAAGCCTCTACAATTGGACGCTGCTACAGCAAAGATGGATCGCTTGAAATTCGCATGCATATGTGTTGAAATCTTGGCCTCCTCTCCTCTTCTTGAAAAAATTAGAATTATTACTGGTGAAGTTTCTGGGGTTCGCCGACGCGGGAGTTGGCGGAGTGGTTAAACACACGGATGTGCGCCTCCCTCACTCGGGTTCGATTCCCCGCGGAAGCATCAAGTGGTACTGTGCCTCCCAAAAAATCCCGCAAGGGATTTCTGGGTTATGGGACCACGAGTGCGGTGGGGCCAGTCACTATAAAAGCTTACCCTTAACACAGTTTTGCCGAGCGGAATTGGCCTAGTGGTTAAACACACGGAAGTGTGCCTCCCCACCCAGTTCGATCCCGGAAGCACCAAGTGGTACTGTGCCTCCCAAAATCCCCAAGGGTTTCTAGGTTATGGGGCCGCAAGTGCGGTGGGGCCAGTCACTATAAAAGTTTACCCTTAACACAGTTTTGCCAAGCGGAATTGGCACGGTGGTTAAACATTGCGGAAGTGTGCCTCCCCCACCAGGTTCAATCGCCCGCGGAAGCACCAAGTGTACTTGTGCCTCCCCAAAAATCCCGCAAGGGGTTTAAGGTTATGGGGCGCGAGTGCGGTGGGGCTAGTCATTATAAAAAAGCTTACCCTTAACACGTTTGCAGCGGGAGTTGGCGGGGTGGTTAAACGCACGGATGTGCGCCTCCCCACCGGGTTTGATTCCGCGGAAGCACTAAGTGGTCTTGTGCCTCCCAAAAAATCTCGCAAGGATTTACGGGTTATGGGGCGCGTGCGGTGGGCCGATCACTATAAAAAGCTTACCCTTAACATAGTGCCGAAGCGGAATTGGCAGTGGTTAAACACACGGAAGTGTGCCTCCCCCACCTGAGTTCGATCCCCCGGAAGCACCAAAGTGGTCTTGTGCCTCCCCAAAAAATCCCATGAGGGTTTGCAGGTTATGGGGCGCGAGTGCGGTGGGGCCGATCACTTATAAAGCTTACCCTTAACCTTTCCTGAGTTTGTAGAAGCGGAATTGGCCCCGGTGGTTAAACACACGAAGTGTGCCTCCCCACCTTGTTCGATCCCCATGAGCACCAAAGTGGTCTTGTGCCTCCCAAAAAAATCCCTTGAGGGGTTTACAGGTTATGGGGCCTTGAAAGTGCGGTGGGGCGATCATTATAAAAAGCTTACCCTTAACACAGTTTTTGTTCTAACTCCAAGTCAAAATTTGGAGTTATAACATTGTCTTTTATAAATTTTTCTCCCTATAATCCAAAATACACACTTACTTACCAAAAAAAAAAAGTTTCTGAGGTTCACCTTTTTATCCCCATCCTCAATTTATCCCCATTGTTCGCCTTTGCTGGGAGAACAATATCCAGGGTGTTCCCATGTTCCAGATTGTCTCTAAGCTGAGGCTTGTCAAGGAGAGGATGAAGAAGCTAAATTGTAGAATGGGCAATGTCTCTGAAGAGGTCTCTCATACTCAAAAGGCCCTTGAGGACCACCAGAGGTATGACCTTCTTTTTGTCTCTCAGCTCATGGTTAATGAAGAAGAAAACCTTAAAGCTGATTATCGTAGAGCCCTAAAAACTGAGCTTCAGTTCCTCTAGCAAAAGGCGAAAGTAAGATGGCTCAGGTGTGGTGATCAATGCACCAATTACTTATTTCGATCAATTGCTGGATCTCGTAACAAAAATAGGATACTCTCATTATCCAAAGAGGATGGTTCTCTTACGAGCAGTTTAAAGGAAGTGCAACAACTTTTTAACAATCCCTTTTCGCACCTCTACGATACTGGCAGAGCGAGCCTACCATTCCCAATGGAGAGCCTCCGCCCTTTTATCCTCAAAATCGTCCCTGATGACCTCTGTCCGGGCCTTTGTCACCCAGTCACTGCTGAGGAAATCCGGCTAGCCCTGTTCTCGATTGATGATAATAAAGCCCCGGGCCCAGATGGTTTTTCTGCCAAGTTCTTCAAAGCTGCCTGGAGCGAAATTGGCCCGTCCATTATTGAAGCCATTCAAGATTTTTTCCAACATGGGAAGCTCCTAAAGCAAATCAATGCGACCACATTGTACTTAATTTCGAAGTCCAAATCGCCTTCAAAGGTTTTTGATTTCCGTCCCATTGCCTGTTGTAATGTCTTATATAAGATCATAGTAATGTGTAAAGATTCTACAGGGCGCGATGTAGCCTTCATCTAGAGAGAGCTTCTCTCTAGATGCTTTTCAAATTTTCAATTTGAAAAGTGTGTGTTTTCTCGGCCGATTATTGTCGTCGCCGGCAAGCTTCTTCTCCTCAGGCCTTCACAGCTCTCTCTAGATCATTTCTTTTTTCTCCTCGGTTCGCCCTTTGGCAGAGAGCTCAGGTGTGTTCTCTTGCTAAGGTTGGCTGTTCTCCATCCGCTCTTTTGTCTTTTCCATTACTGCTACTTACCAAAAAAAAAAAAAGTCTTTTCCAGTACTGCTCGAAGGTGCTTCTCGATCAATTCCCCCACTTCCATCCGCAATGGGCGTCTCCTCTTCGATGTATCTGCTTGGGTTGTCGGCTCTTGCGAGTTGGTCCGTTTCTTCGTCTTTCGACTAGAGAGAGAAGCTTTGGTTTCTCTCTATGTGCATTTCAAATTCCAAGTTTGAAATGCGTTTGGCTTTCGGTCGATTAATTTCGTCGCTGGCTAGTATCATCCATTGACGTTTCCTCTCTATGTCTCTCTCTTTCTTCGGTTCCACTCTTCGCTGTATTTGCTTGGGTATTGGCCTTTGCCTGCTGACCCGGTTCTTCGTCTGAAGAAGCAGCTCCTCCCTTGGTGCTTGGTGCTTGGAATGGAGATTTTTTGGGGCTTTTTTTACAGATGCTCTCTTCCCATCTACGTTCTTCAAAATTCAAATTTCAAATCTCAAATTTCAAATTTCAAATCTGATTTTCTGTGGGTCTCGCCACCTCAGATCTGGGCTGGGCCTCCTCGCCCCAGGCTATTGAAGTTGTTGTGACTGAAAGTCCCTGTTTTGGCTTCGACGATAGATACGGCTACGGCTGCTAACTGATTGGGCGATTATTGGATAGAACTGGTTAGCCTGCTTTGTTACAGGAGCCTGGGTTTCCTGCGGTTTCTTGAAATGTAACGCTGTCTAAGGTTGTCACTCAGTTTGCGCAACTGGATGCGTTGCTCTGGATGTGCCCTGGGTCTGAATCCTTGGTGGTCTGAGCTCCTGACTGAGTTCGGTGCCCGAGAGGGGACTTTGTTCTCTTTCTGATGCTGGCAGTCTGTTGGGGTTGGTGCTGATGCTTCATTGTTATTCTGATAGAGCGGCTGGAGATGCTAGAGGGATATGGGCTTCCTGCAGTTTCGTTGGCTGTTCGGTGCCTTCCTTCTATGGTGCTGCTGCGAGCTTTGATGAAATATTGGGGTGTTTTATGAATGCCCGCGCTGTATTCAGCCTGCTTCATGTTTACTGAAGCTGGATTATTTGTGCTACTTGGTGTGAGAATTGAGCTAAGTAGCTCTGCCTGTATAGCTGATATGGTGGCTGTTTTTTTCTTGGTCTTGGGTTTGTAGCTCTTGAGAGTTGGGCACTGAAGTTGGCTCTCATGGTTGGATCCTAGCCATGATTCCTTCTCTCAGGTCTCCTGCTTCTAGGGTTGTTCTGGTTCTTGCTGCATTTGTTGTTCTGATATGCTATTGGGTTTCTGCACATAATTGCTGGCCTGGTAATGGGTTCTTTTATGATGATAGTTGGTGTCAATGATGCCGTGATGCTGTTAGCTGCTCAGCTGTAAGCTTCTAGCTGGTTTAATCTGAATCGGCTCTGGCAACGAAGCTGTTCTTCTGTTTTGATTAGCTGTGGAAGTGAGCTGCTGAAATAGCATTGATGTAGCATTCTGAGGAGTTTGCTGCTGATCTCATCGATGTGGCAGTGCTCTGGTTCTGATGCATTGATGTAGGAAGTTATTTGTTCCTCTAAATTTGGTTGATGGTGATGCTATAAAATGTCGGTGGGTTCGTAGTCCCATATAGGTGATGGCAGAAGGTAGTTCCCACACAGATGATGCTCTGGCTGTGTGTATTGATGCTTATAGTCTGATGTTCTTCACCACACTGAAACTGCCTCCTCCGGGTTGAAGAATTTACAGCCTGCTGCTCCTGCCGTAGTTCAAAAGGATGTGTGCGGTGGGCTTGATGTGTGTTGTGCTGTGCTATGCTGAGCTGCAGAATGCTGTGTTGCTGTGTTGCAGAATGCAGTACATGTTGCTGTGTTGCTTTTTTTTTACTGTGTTTCTGTATCGCAGAATGCAGTATGTGTTCCTGTTGGCCCATCTGTATATGATGTGGTCCTCTGTTTTCCGTTGTATAACGTAGATTGTTTTGGTGTTTTTTGATTAAGTAATGTGCGGGCCTCTTGTAGGTTCCTTTTTGTTTCCTCTGTAACGAGATGATCGGGATATGCCCCGATGAATTTGATTTCATTCCACGTCGGAAAAACACTCGATGTAAAATCAATGTCTGTGTTATATTTTTTTCCCTTTAATCCAAATTCACTTACTTACCCAAAAAAAAAGTCTTATATAAGATCATCTCCAAAATCATTGCCACCCGCCTTCAACCTTCGCTCCCCTTCCTGGTCGCCAAAAGTCAATCCGCCTTCGTCACAGCTAGGAACATTGGTGATAATATTCTGCTCGCTCGGGATTTACTTCATAGATATCACCTTAATAGAGGGGTTCCGCGCTGTGCGTTAAAGGTGGACCTGATGAAGGCATATGACTCCATCCAATGGGATTTTATTTTGGCTGTCCTCGAGTTGATGAAATTTCCCCCTGTGATCAGATGGATCAGCCAATGCATTGCCACGACCTCTTTCTCAATCAATCTTAACGTATAATCTGTGGGGTTCTTCCGGGGAGCTAAAGGCTTTTGACAGGGGGACCCTCTTTTGCCCTATCTTTTTGTGTTAGGGATGGAAGTCCTGAATGGTATTCTAAAAAAAATGACTCGATCCAATCCGGACTTTCAGTTCCACTAGAAATGTGAAAATACTCGAACAACGATGCTTGGGTTTGCAGATGATCTCCTTCTCTTCTCCAAAGCTAACTGCAAATCCATCCTGGTTATACATGAGAGTCTTAAAATTTTCAGTAACCTGTCCGGTCTTACTCCCAATGCGGATATCTTTGACAGATATTTTCAAGTTAGGTAAACTCCCTGTCAGATATCTTGGTGTCCCTCTCATCACCACGAAGCTATCTATCTTTGACAGCAAACCCCTCCTGGTAAGAGTTCACCCTAGAATTTCATCTTGGAAGAATCGCTAGCTCTCCTTCGCTGGGAGGCTCCAACTGATCTCCTCCATCCTCTCGACTATCCATAACTACTGGGCCTCTATGTTCATCCTTCCTAAATCCATCTTGAAAAGCATTGAAAAATCCATTCGCTCCTTTCTGTGGCACGGTTCCTTCGAAGGTAGATCCTATGCTAAGGTTGCGTGGAAAGATGTGTGTTCTCCTAAAGAGGAGGATGGGCTAGGTATAAAAAACTTGATTGCATCGAATAAGGCTTTGTTGAGTCGGCACTTCTGGAGGATCATCTCTGAGGATCCAGACTCTATTTGGGTGTCATAGTGCTACGACCATAGAATCAAAGACCGTTGCATCTGGACTATCAAGGTCCCGGATTCAGCCCCCTAGAGCTGGAAAAAAATTGATGAGGCTCCTCACTGCCCTTCGCCCTAAGATTCGATACCAAATTGGCAACGGAGCTGACACTTTCCTCTGGCTTGACTATTGGAATCTGCTCGGTCCTCTCTGTGATCGGTTCAATGAGAGGATCTGTAGTATAACCGGGTTGCCTTTGGAAGCAAAATTCAAGGACATCATCACAAATGGAGCTTGGAGGTGGCCCAACTCGTTTGATATGGAGGTTGCTAGTATTGTGGAGAGCATGCCCCCTTTCCCCCTTGATCCTTCATGCTGTGATGTGGTGTTTTGGACTGCCGACCGCAATGGGGTTTTCTCATCCAAATCTGATTATGGGTTTTCTATGAGCCAAAAGATGCGGTGGCATGGTCTAGCCTAGTCTGGGGACATATGTTCATTCCGGCTCATGCGTTTATTCTCTGGCTCGCTATTCACCTCAGGCTCAATACTCTAGATCGGGTATGTCATTTCCTTCACATTCTTGCGTCCTGTCTCCTTTGCGCCAACGGTAGGGAAAGTCATGACCACCTTTTCTTTGATTGCCCATTCTCCTTAACCGTATGGTGTCTTATCGCCAAAAAGGCTGGTTTTTGCTGGCCTCATCCCAATTGGCATTCCAACATCTTGTGGGCAGCCAATCGCTGGAAGGGCAAAAATCTCAATGCCCGCTCCTTCCGCCTCACCCTTGCGGCCTCAGTATACTTTAACTGGAAGGAGAGGAATCATTGTGTTTTTAAGAAAATGAGGGCGCTGAACGAAACCCAGTTGGCTTTCCAGATTTCTGCTGCGGTCAGGGATAAGTTGGAGATTCCTCACATTGCCGAGGCACATAGGGACAGATCAGTGTTGATCAGATGGAGCACCCCACTTAACGTTGAGCGCTGATTGATTTTTTGGGTGATCTGGAGCGTTTGGTTCACCGATGGGCATTTGATGGACTGTTTGAGAAGCTGGTTGACCAGGATTCATCTATTTATCCCTAGTTGCTCCCCGGCAGTCAGGGCTGATCATTGGATCTTTCTGTCTGTTGGCCTGATGGGTGATTGGGCACGACGTTGTTCTGCTGCTGAAAAAAAAAGGAAAAAAAATAAAAAATAAAAAATGGAGGCCTGTTTCGATGGTTATCATGCTTCGGGGCCAGTTTTGTTTTCACGCCTGAGGGCGGGTTTGATAGGCCGATCTAAAAAAAAATCTGGGGTCTGTTTTTTAAGGCCGGTTTCATTTTCTTTGTGCAGAGGGGGCCGATTTCGATGGTTAACATGCTAGGCGCCAGTTTCGTTTTCAAGCAAGCGGGCTAGATGGGTGGGCCGACTTAGAATCTTGCTATAGGCCGATTTAGTCTAGTGTTTCAGAGTTGGCCGCGCTCTCGCCTAAGCCAGTTTCAATGTCTAACCAGCAGAGGGGCTGATTTCAAGTTCTTGCATTTGGGACGGTTTGGAAGGCCGAGTTAATTCCTGGTTTATGGCTGATTTAGAATAAAAAAACGGGGTCTGTTTTTTAAGGCCAATTTCATTTTCTTTGTGCATAGGGGGTCGATTTCGATGTTTAACTTGCAAGGGGCGGGTGTTGTTTTCAAGCAAGCGGGCTAGATTGGTTGGCCGATTTAGAATATTGCTAAAGGCCGATTTTGTCCCACGATTCAGAGTCGGCCGCGCTCATACCTAAATGTTTAACAAGCAGAGAGGCCGATTTCGATTTCATGCAAGAGGGCCGGTTTGGATGGTCGACTTAATTTCTTGTTTATGGCCGTTTTAGACTCCTGCCCCAGAGTCGGCCTTTTACATGCTTTTCGCGGAGTTAGCCCTTGCTCCTTGGAAGGCCGAAGTTCATGCTTAATGCTGATTTTGCCTCTTGCTTCTAGGCAGGCCGACTTCGTGACTATGGCTGTCTTTATCCAACCGAATTTATTTCAAAGGGCGATTTCACTATCATGGTTGGTTGGGTTTTTTTTCCGTTTATAAAAAAAAATTTCTGTTGGGTCCTGTTTATCAGGCCGGTTTCTAGTTCTTGTTGCAAAGGGGGCCGGTTCCGATGGTTATCATGCATAGGGGCCGGTTTTCGATATCATGCAGAAGGCTAGTTGCAGGGATGGCTGATTTGGATCCTTGCTGTTGGCCGATTTTGCTGGAGTGCAATTGCCGGAGTGCATGTTTGCCGGAGTGCATCTGGAGTGCAATCTGTCGGAGTGCATTTTTGCCGGAGTGTTGCTGTTCTTCTGCTCAGTGATAGCCGGAGTGTAATTGAGACCACTATGGAGTTGGGTCTGCTCTGCGATGAATGGCAAGGTTGCCATTCATTTTTGCTGAGTTGATCTAGTCGACTGATTATGTGTCTGATCATATATTAGATAGATTTTATTTTCTGTTGAGTCTGTCGTGCGTTGTCCTCCTAGAGGTTTTATGTATGTTCTGATGTACCACTTTCTCGGGGCATGCCCTAGCGTTTATGTTTTAACTCCAAGTCAAAACACTTGGAGATAAAATATAGATTTTGTAATTTTTCTCCCTTTAATCCAAAATACTTACTTACCAAAAAAAAAAAAACTGTTGGCCGATTTTGACTCATGCTTCTGGGAAAGGGTAGGCCGACTTAAGGCCGATTTAAAAATCATATTAAGAAGCCGATTTCAAAATCCATGGCCGATTTCAAAATCAAGGTCGGTTTGGAATTTCGTCTCACAAGGCTGGTTTTGATTCATCTTCATAATGGCCGGTTTGGATGTCATCATTCTACGCCAGTTGGGAACTATCTTCACAATGGCCAGTTTGGTTTCCAACACTCAAGGCCGGATTGGTTTGGGCTGCTGGGTGATAGAGCTCTGATACTTTTGCTGATGTTTTTTTTTGTAAGTGTGTATTTTGGATTAATCGGGAGAAAAAATTTACAAACACTGTTATAACTCCAAGTATTTTGACTTAGAGTTAGAACATACAATGCTAGGGCATACCCCGAGCAACAGGTACATTAGAGAATAACTCAAAAAAAACCTCTAAGAGGAAAATATTAACAGCAAACAAAAAGTGAGCCTTGTCATAACACAAAACCATCAACCACCAATTAAAGTGCACTCCTAGTTTTCCATCAACTAGCAGCAAAGGGCAGCTGCATTCCACCCACGATCCAACTCCTGCAGAAGACACCAGCAACAGCAGCAGAAGTGACGCCCAGCAAGAAAGGGCCGAGGTGCTTTTGCTGATGTTTCCATTCCTTCAGCTTGATCTAGTTCTTTAGAGTTTTTTATAGTGCGAATGCATTTTGGCCGGTTTCATAAGGCATTTTAGACGATACTCATCTAGATGTTGGTGTTGTTTTTCTATTTCTCGTTCCACTCAGTTCATGATTTGGTCCTTGGTGGTCCGCCGGGAATGCCCTAACTTGTTGTTCCACCTCTAAGTCGGCAAAACACTTGGAGTTAGAACAGCTATTGTAATTACGATTATTTTAAATTTTAATTAATTACTTACCAAAAAAAAGAAGTTTCTAGGGTTTAGCAGGGTGTTGATGCGGTTGTGGAATACCAATGGAAGCCCCTTCATAGTGATCATTGCAAATCCACTGGTGATAATAAGGACCATTGCAACATGAGCCTCAAATATAGACCCACTGGTCGTGTAATTCCTTTTCCTACTGAAGCCCGTGCCAAAGTAGTTACTGATAATAAGAGGAAGTCAGGTTCTAAGACGCCCTCTGCGAGCCCAATTGCTCTTGAGTCATCCTCCAACTCCTTTGCCGTTCTCCAAGACGCAGCAGAGATATCCCATCGTGTGCCTAAAATGGGAAGTGAGTTTGCGGATTTGCATCAGGATCTTGCTGACTCCACTTCTGGCAGCTTAGCTGCATCTATTGAGCCTCAAGCTAGTCCTAAAGGCGAATCAGTTAAGGGGAGGGAAAGCATGATGATTTCTGCAGAGGATGAACGCCCTCTTGTCCATGCAGTCAGTAGACTAGAGATTCCTAAGACTTCAGTAGACCCTTTTATTCTAGATAGTCTTCTGCAGACGGATGTTTCGGAGGTAAATTCCTTGCTAAGGGCCAAGGGTTCCTGCATCCAGCAAAACAAGATTTCTCATTTGAATTTCCCCCCTTGTGGTGACTATTCAGAAGAATGGGAAGTTAATAGAAACTGACCTCAATTTCTCTTCGACAGTACCTAGTAGTGATTGTGAATTGCCTCTTTAGGTCACCCAGGCTGCTGTTTCTTCCAGCTCACCTGTTCAACTTCCTAACGACTTGGAATAAAAGGACAGTGGTGCATTTCGACCAAAATCTATTTTGAAAAAACTAAAGGGGCCTAAAATGAAAAATTCCCGATCCTCCAAGCCCTTGGTTAACTTCACATGCTGGAATGTCCGTGGACTAAATGGGGAGCTAAGGACCCATGAAGTCAAACATTTCATCCGTTCCTCCAGCAGCAATGTTGCAGGATACATTTTGATGTGTTGTGAAGAATGGCAAATGCCGTGTGTACGTTTCCTCCTCATCCTCATAACTGTCCCAGATGACCTCTGCCCGGGCCTTTGTCGCCCGGCCACTGTTGAGGAAATCCGGCTGGCCCATTAATCCCATTTTGATCGGAGCATCATTGGTTTAGCTCCCGGAGTGGTTTTGTGCTGGTTTTTTAGACTCCTTGGACGGAGAGGATTAGCTGGGGTGAGGTGGCTGGAGTGTTTACCTCTTTTTGGACGGAGCGTCCTTATTAGTGGCTCCGGTTGTACTTTTTCTGGAGCGTTTTTTGCCGCCTTGGACGGAGTGATTGTCTTACCTTGGACGGAGTGAAATTTGCTCTCTTTGGACGGAGTGATTTTGCTCGAGCTTCTGGGGTGCAGTTTTTCGGAGTTTTTTCGGTGTGCTATTTTTTGCCTTTAGACGGAGTGAATGTTTTCTCTTTTATGGAGTGAGGTGGCTGGATTGATTACCTCTTTTTGGACGGAGCGACTTTGTTAGTGCTTCTGGAGGAAATTTTTTTCCGGAATGCTTTCTTTTTCCCCCTGGACGGTGTTTTTGTCTCACTTTGGATGGAGTGAATTTGCTATCTCTGGACGAAGTGATTTTGCTCGTGCTTCTGGAGTGCAATCTTCCGGAGCACTCTACTGTCTTCTGGATGGAGTGGTTTGTCTACAAGGTCCGGTTGGGTTTTTTTACATTTAATGTAATTGAATATTTTTGTATTTTTATTAATGGCTTTTGCTATATTCCTTTTCCAAGTCCCTAGCTCGTTGTTCTAAGTCTAAGTTGGCAAAACACTTAGAGTTAGAACATCGGTTCTGTAAATTTTTTTTATTTAATTCATTAAACTTACTTACCAAAAAAAAAAAATATATTCCTTTTCCAAGTCGGCAAAACACTTAGTAAAAAACATAGTTCCCTGTGCATCTTATTTTAATTTAATAAAATTAATTACTTACAAAAAAAAATTAATTACTTACCAAAAAAAAAATAGAAATCCGGCTGGCCCTGTTCTTCAAAGCCGCTTGGAGCGAAATTGGCCCGTCCATTATTGAAGCCATTCAAAATTTTTTCCAGCATGGGAAGCTCTTAAAGCAAATCAACGCGACCACATTGTACTTAATTCCGAAGTCCAAATCGCCTTCAAAGGTTTTGGATTTCCGTCTCATTGCTTGTTACAATGTCTTATATAAGATCATCTTCAAAATCATTGGCACCCACCTTCAACCTGTGCTTCCCTTCCTGGTCGCCAAAAGTCAAACCGCCTTCGTCTCCGGTAGGAACATTGGCGATAACATTCTGCTCGCTCAGGATTTACTTCACAGATAGCTCTCGCTTCTCTCTACTTTTCAAATTTCATTTTGAAATTTGAACTCGTTTTCAGCGGCGCTCCAGGTTTTCGCCTCTTCTCACCAGGCGACGCCGGAGCCGGCCACGGCAGGCTCCGATTGCCCCTCCCGGTTCCTTCCCGATTTTCGACTCCCTATCTCGACCTTCTGGTCTTCAGATCTGACAGTGTTGGACTCCGCATCCTCTGTGGCTTTGTCGGGTTCTTTTCGGCAGAGGCTGTTCGATGCTTAATGCGGCTCTAGGGCTGCTCTATGGATCTGAAGCGGATGAATGGCCTGCGTTGATGGCTCTAATGCCCCCCTCCAGTGTGTTCCTTCCTGATGGACGGGATGGGGGAAGACCGTGCAGCTCTGGTTTGGGACTTCTTGGCTGGGGTGCAGATGAGTTGGCTGAGGTTTTATTTGTCTGCTGGAGATTCTACTGATGCGGTGGATTAGGCTTGGCTTGTGTTTTGTGCCATTGTCCATTTGCTATTGTGATTGATTTGGTGGCTGGGAATGATTTATAATTGCCACGGCTCCTTCACGGGATGTTGTGGGTTTGGCTCACTCTGTCTTGAGGCTTCTTCTGGTTAAATCTGTGGAGCTTTGTTAGGTTCTACATTTCTCTGGGAGGCTATTTGGGATGCCTTCATCTGTATGAGCCATTCCTATTAGTGCAGTTGTTGGAGGTGTTGAAGGTGCCTCTCTGATGCTGGCATTAACTATTCCGTGATTTACATCGGTTAGAGAGAGAAACTCTCTCTTCTCTCTTCGAATTCAAATTCAAATTCGCCCGACCGCCTCGTCCGTCTCCGGCGACGATTCTGCCGGCCATGGCCGACCCACTGAGCATGCCTTCCGTACCTCCCCCTTCTCCCAGCTCTCAAAAAAGATCTGCTTTACTCGTCCTCTTCTCCAGATCTTCGATCGAGTGCGGTTGCTTCTCCTCTTCCTTTCGGTTCTCTGCCTGCGGAGGGATCCTCGGCGCCGTCTTGCCCGGATTCTGGTCCGGTCTCTTCCTGTTTTCCCAAGACTAAAACCGTCGAAAACTACGGTGGCTCTCCTGCTCACGCGCTGAAATTTTTCCCTCCTCAGTTCGTTGACGGTGATGTTGCTCGCATCTCGCCCCCCCCGAAGTGCTTCATCAGAGCCGGCACGCCTGGAAATCGACTCTCCTTGGATGTTTTTCTGGTAAGGGTCTTCATTTCCATGCCGTGGCCAATATTGCTCGTCGGATTTGGAAGCGGTTTGGACTTTGTCATGTTGCGGAAGGTGCCAATGGGCTCTTTCTCTTCCGTTTCTCCTCTGATGAGAACTTAGCAGCTGTTTTGGCCAAATCCCCGTGGACCTTTCGTGGTAACCCCCTTTATCTCAAGCGTTGGCTCCCGGGTATGCCTATGGTTCGTGAACAGCTGAATTCTTTCCCTGTGTGGATTAATTTGAAAAATGTTCTGGTGGATTACTGGACCCCTCTCGGGCTCAGTTGGATTAGTAGTGCCGTGGGTAAACCAATTCTTCTTGATTCTTACACTGCCCAGCTGAACCGCTTACATACTGCTCGTGTGTGTGTTGAGATTTCTCCCGATGCGGTGCTCCCTTCCAAGATTTTCTTAAATTCCTCTGAAAATGGGGGGGAGGGAACTACTGTTGTGGAGGTGGGAATGCCGGGCTCTCGGCCTAGGGGAGGACGCAGCTCCTCGCTTAGACGCTCTAATTCTGCTTCTGGCAGGATGGAGAACAGCCTGATGCCATTTGGGTCCTCTGGCCCTGATGGCCTGCCCCTGCCATGTGAATCTCAGTCAGCTGGCTCCGCTGGTTTGGATCCTTAAGATGATAATTCGAAGTCTGTGGAACTGAATGGATTGATGCCTGGTATGGTTTCCCCTGTGAAGGATGTTCTATCTACTTCCGAGAAGCTGGACCTATCGGCTTCTGCCCCCATTTTGGTTCCCTACTTTACTCTGTTGCCGGATTCCGATTCGGTGCAGTCTATTAATGCACCAATTTGTACTCTGACTGGGGGCCCTGGACCAGGGCTAGACCCAGTGGATGCTGTGGCTGATGGAGTTGCTATGTTGCCCTGCAGGATGCAATTCGATGAGGGCTGTGGGTCTGCTGTTGATACGGTGGATGAGTCCAACATGTTACACCTTCACTCCCCGGTGATATAGTAGCTGATAAGATACCAACTCCATTTATATTGTCTATGGCCCCTGGGCGTTCAATTTGCATGTCAAATGCCTCCGGTCGTTTGGGTGGCCCTCCTGATGTGACCCCCAAAAGGTCGATCCTAGAAAATGATACAGATAGCAATTTTACCCCCCCTCAATCCAACGTATAACAAAAAAGTATGGATTGGGTTCGGCCAAGCATACCGGTTCGGGTTCTACAAGCTCCTCTATGTCTTCTTCTGAAATTTCTGTATGGCGGGCTGTTATCTACTCCTCTGAAAAATTTTTAAGCGTCCATGAGGCGATGAACCTTGAGGGTGAATCTTGGCTGCCACCTAAATCTTGGAGAAGGAAAAAACCCAAAAATCCCAGGGATTCTCCAATTAGCTTGGCCCCATGATTTCTGTTTATCAAATGAAATAAATGCAGAATCTAGCCTGGACTTTGGCCCGGGTTCCTTTTGTTTGAGTGATTTGTTGTTCTCTTTTGGATCCTCCTGTAAATGTTGAGTTCTAGCTGGCAGGGTTGGTCGGATCTGCTGATTCTGTTCGGCTGAATGCCCTCCTTGAAGGGCACTATATCCTTCCTGGCTTGTTGCGGTTAGAGCATCTTGAGTAGTCTGTTGCTGATGCCCCTTGTGGTTGGCTTGCCTAATGGTATTGGGTGGCTTAATTCCTGGCATTGATTTATAATTTTGGACTCGGTTGTGCTGTGAGGGCATGGATTGAACTCTGTGGAGCTCTGAAATCCTTCTTTGCTCTGTCTTAGTGACTATTAGCTGGTTTCGAATTGGGATATCTGCTGGCCTTGGTGTTGAAAGAAGTTCTGCTTCTCTATGGGCTCATGCTGATGCTGCCCTATTAGTATTTGGTTGCAGTCGTCAACAGCTCTCAGTGTTGCTGCAGCAATGTTGATGTTTTGTACTTTGAATTGCTGATCTAGCCGAATGGCTTGGTTGGTTTTGGTGATTGGTATTTCATTGTCTTAAAAGGCACCCGAATGCAATGATGTTATTTAGGAGATGGCCAAAGGCCATTATGTGGGTTCAGCATTTGTATGGTTAGTGCTGATGCTGAAGTTCTGATTGCTGCTGGGGTTTGGTTGCAGGCTTGGTGGGCGAATTGGGTGTTGACAGTTTGCTGTATGTGCTGTGCCCCATCGTATACTCTACCGAAATGCTGAAAACCTTTACTGTTGCTATCCTGAATTTAGTCACTGATTCCCCGTGCTGGTGTATCAGTTTTTGTTGGGCTTGGCAGGTTGCTGCTGGTTGGTTGCCTGCGCTAGATTCTCATGCAAAGTTGAGAGCTGGATGTGCCCAAGCCATTGCTATGGTGCTGCTCCTGAATAGGCGGAGTAAATGGTTGATGAATGGCGCGCAGCTGTACCTGTATGGGTTGCTGTTGGGGCAGGTCCCTGAATTTTGGATGGCTGATAGTTGCTGATGCTGGTTGTTGCACTTTCGGATGTGATCTCCTGCTATTGATAATTGCTGACCTTGCTGGGATGTAGTAGTTGTCTTGATTGGCTGCTTTTTTGGCTCTAGGTGGCTGAACTGCACTGAAAAACTGCAATGGCTGCTAATTAGCATTGAGTCTGGTTGCAGCAAGGTGCGGTGGTGACTTGATTTCTTTTGAAGCCTGCTTCAGCATCAGATGCTCGTTTGCTCAGATGGGGGGTGGTGGTTCCCTGTTTTGCTCCCGCCGTTACCGTTTGCTCATTTTTTTACATTTTGCAACGGGTCCCTCCTGTTTGCGCTTGTTTTACTATTACGTGTTTTGGTTTTTTTCCTCGACTTCGTATGTTTCTTTTTATGCCCATGTGGCGGTCTAAATTTGGAGGGACGTAAATTGGTGCTTTTCTTCTAGGTCTTTCTCAGGCTCTCTTCCCAAAAAAAAAAAAAAAATCCGCTTTGGCGCTCCTCTCTGTGGGTAAAAAAAAAAATTATTTTTGTTTCCTTCTCACCCTTCCAGGTGCGTTTTGATGTTTTCCACGCTTGGTTGTGGCTCTCACCGCAGCTGTAATCGCTGGTTGTTCCGATGATGTTTGATGATTAGTGCCTTTGTCCTAAAGGATCTGGAGCTGATGAGATTTGCTGTTGGTTTGACAATTAATGCTGGATATTTGTTTGCTATCTGGTGCCTGTGATGCAGCAGGTGCATGAGATGCATACTCTAATCTAAGTTATGGCCTCGGATTATGCGCCATTGCAGGGCTCAGTATGTTTTGCCGATACTGGTCTCTTTCTGACTAATGTGTTTGCCCTCCTGGCGTAGTGGGCTGTTTGCATTTAGCCATTTATGTTCTGAGGTATGGTTTACCCAATTTCCGCGAACTGATGTTATGGCTGATCTCTGATGAACCTTCCTGGCCTGACTCCTTGCCCTGGTTTGCTGCCTTCTGGAGTGGGAGCTGCTGCTGCTATAGTGATTTCTGGCCTGAGTCTGCTGATTGCTTGGCCCATGGCTTGTCGCTGAGGGTGGATGCCATTCTTATCTCGAGTAAGCGATTGGGTGTTGTGAGCATACTCCATAGTTACTCTGATGATGCCACTGCAGGTTTTTGTATCTGATCTTGGATGCAGCTGTTGGGTTCTATTAATGGTTGCAATTTGCTGGATTATTAGTAGACAGGTTTCTGTGCTGGACAACCATTGCTTCTCTGCTGGATGCTGAAGACAGTGACTGTGGGGATTGAATGTGGTACTGGAAGATGCAGTTTATGGGTCGTGGAAGCTAGGAGCTGTTGTTCTGTCCTACAATTGAGTGGTGTTGATTCAGCTGCCTAGTGTGCTGTGCAGAAGCAGCTGTTGAGAGAAGTTTGACAGCTGATTCTGGTATGAAACAGAGGATTGATGCTGAGAAAGGTTGACGATCCCATTTCTGTGCTGTGTGATTTGGGTGGTCCTGAATTTCTGGTTGACGTTCGTTTGGCATGGTTGCTTTAGCTCATTAAGATACTGGATCTGGTTGTTGTGACCCTGGCAGGGGTGTGCACTGGGAGTTAGATTCTGTTGCGGTCGGGTTGCCTGAGGTGGATTGGGTGAGCCTTCCCGCGTTTGGCAGTGCTTGAAATGTGGAGGTGTTTTGTTGCTATAATGGCCATGATATTAAAATGGTCCCATAGAACTTATAGCTGCATGTGGATTGATATAATCGGTTGCTGTGTGTTGCAAAATCTGTCTTAAACCTGCTCTGTAGTGGTAGTGTATTGATGATGCTGGTGTGGTCGACGTTTTGCTGGTTCTACTCTTCTTCCTTAGGTGTGGGCTGCTCTATCGCGATAGCACCCCATATGCCTTTTCGCTGCTGCAGCATCTTTCCTGAACAATAGGAGATGCCAGTTGAATTGTGCTTTACCTCTTTGCAGCTGGGTATCTCGGACCCGATGCCGTGTGTTGGGTCGTTGAATGTGTGTTGAAGCCTTTGAATCTTTCGCTGCTTCTATTCATCAAAGTCCTGATGCTGGAGGTGTAGCAAATTTTGTAGTTGCAGGGAGATGCAGCTGCAAGCTAGCTCTCTAAAATAGTTTTGAACTGGGTTTTCTTTTGCTGTCTTGTGTCACTTAGTGGGACTCTCTTGATTTTCTATTTGGTTGATTGGCTATTGCCTTCGCTGCTATGACAAAATTCCAAGTCGGAAAAACACTTGGAATTAAATCATAGGGTGTAAATTTTTATTTTATTTTTTAATACAATTGACTTACTTAACAAAAAAAAAAATTCAGCATCAAATGCTGGATTGGTGCTGAATCCGGGGGCTGTACTGGAAGGCAGCTGATGTCGGTTTCCTTGCTTTTTCATAAGCTGGAGACTGCTTTTTTGCTGCTGGAGTAGTACAATGCCAGCTGATAATACTCTTGGCTGTCGTTGCTGATTTGGATGACCTGGATGTGCTATCCTGGTTCCTTTTGGTGACTTGGATGTACGAAGGATGGTGGAGATGACAAAGCTGATGTAGCTTCCATAGCTAGGTAGATTACCTGGATTGGTGATTTTCTATGTTGCTGCTGGGCATTGTAGCGCCGGCTGTTTTGTGATGTAATATTTTTCATTTCCTATAGGTCCTGTGGAACGTTGGTCTCCTAGAGGTCTGTTTTGTACTTTCGGATGTACTTGTCGCTCGGGGTATGCCCCAGCGGGTTATGTTTTACTCCCAAGTCAAAATACTTGGAGTTAAAACATCAAATTTGTAATTTTTTCTCCCATTAATCCAAAATACTTACTTACGAAAAAAAAAGATGTCGGCATTAACTGCTCCTTCTATTGGAGGATTGCGTTGTATGAGTGGAGTGCCGCATTGAAGCCCTCCTGTTTGTCCCGCTGTCATTTGGATCGGGAGCATTCGAATGTCCTCTGCTGCTGGCTCTATAATTCCTCTGCCTGTGTGTTCCTTCCTGCTGGACGGTATGGGGGTTGCTCGTGCAGATCTGGTTTAGGGCTATTGGGTGTTGTTGCTTTAGAATTACTTACCAAAAAAAAAAAAGTTGTTGCTTTAGAATTGGCCTAGGAATTGTTTGGATGATTTTGATCCTTCTGATGCGTTGAAGCCCTTTCAGTTTGTCGCCTTTCAGTGAAGCATTGTATGGTATGCTTCTGCAGAGGGTTGCTGTCTTGAGATTTAGCAATTTGTTTTGCTGAATCTGCTGGTGTGGAATTGGCCATGCCTTGCTGGTGGCATGCTGCTGAACTTCTCAATTGATGGTTCTTTGATCCTCTGGCACAGCAATAGAGGAATGCATTACTTGGATTGGGTATGTGATCCTAGAGGGTGTTTGGGTGAAATATTGATTGCCCTGTTTTTGCCCTTGGATGCTCTAGTCCCTATGTTGTAGCTCCTACCATTTCCTAGGGCAGAATTGGGGGTCGTGAATGGTTTGAATTGGGGAAGCCACGTGTTTCCTTGCTGCTGTTTTTCAGAATTTTGTGCTAGTGAATCAACCCAGTGCTCTGTTTAGTGGCAAAATCGTAATGTAGCTGGCACGGGCTTAGCTAATGTTGGTTGATTTTCTAATTATGCTGCTGCTGCATGATGAGAAGTGCCTTGGATACGATGCTTCTGCTGTTATGGGGATCGGCAGGTTGCTGATGAGGTTGGCTAATGATGGTGGATGCTGAGAATGGCTGGTACTGTTCGCATTGACTGAATCGGTGGCATATTTGGAGCGGGTAGCTGGTTCTCATGTGCTACCTGGAACAAATATGTAGATGTGGTTGGAGTTTCCCATTTTGATGCTACTTACGTGGCATTTAAGTTTTTTGTATTTTAGTTTTTTAAATTTGTATGGTCTATATTGGTAATCTCACCTTGGTGAGGTTTTCCGTAACTCGTTTCATGATCTTGTTCATGTTGATGCTCGGGGTATGCCCTAGCTCATTGTTCAAAGTCTAAGTTGGCAAAACACTTAGAGTTAGAACATCGTTTTTGTAATTTTATTTCCATTTAATTCATTTAACTTACTTACCAAAAAAAAAGCTGCATGATGAGAAGTATTAATGAGGTATTGGCTCATTTGGGGTGTAGCTGCACGCCATGACTGATGCTCTGGCCCCCTGCGGTGGAACAGGATTGTCCTGTGTTTTGTGCCATTGTCCATCTGCTTTTGGGCTGTTGGTGGCGTTGTAGTTGCAATACCAATGCTGGCAAAAACCGATGCTTTCTTGCAGCTGAATGCTCTGGCTGTGAGCGATGTTGCCTTCTAGCAGCAATTGCAAGATCCATTTTGCTATGCGTGATGGCCCATGGTAATGTAGATTAGTCTGTGGTGCTGTAGTTTTTAGTTGAATGTCCGGCGGTCGGAGTCTTTTGAGCTCACATTTACCAAAAAAAAAAAAAGTCTTTTGAGCTCACTGTGATGGGGTTATACCAATCCTAGTGGCCTATTGTTTTTAGGCACTTGTTTTTTATGGAAGTCTGTTTCCGTTGTGTTTTGTTTTGATTTCAAGATTTGAATTACAGCGTTGGAATGCGTATTTCAGTTGCCGCCTGGAAAAGTGGGTTTGAAAAGCTGATCAGGCTCGATTGCCGTCTTGCTGGAGGTTGGTTTGGCTTTGCTGACTAGACATTCATGTGCCGTTTAGGACGTGAGTTTGCCGCTCTCGACTTGCATTTCAATTGTCGTTTTCGTCGTGCATTTCAAGTGCCGAGTTAGTTTTGCGTTTCTAACGCCGATTTCGATTTTGTAACCTTTTTCTTAATGACTTTCGTCATGGTTTAGGGATCTCCTTGTTTCTTGTTTCTTTTCCCAAGTCGACAAAACACTTGATAAAGAACATAACTGTTCTGTACATTTTTCTTAAATTTAATACAATTAATTACTTATCAAAAAAAAGATTTACTTCACAGATATCACCTTAATAATGGGGTTCCACGCTATGTGTTAAAGGTGGACCTAATGAAGGCATATGATTCCATCCATTGGGATTTTATTCTAGCTGTCCTTGGGCTGATGAAATTCTCCCCCAGTGATCAGATGGATTAGCCAATGCATTACCACGACCTCTTTCTCAATCAATCTTTACGGAGAATCTGTGGGGTTCTTCCGTGGAGCTAAAGGTCTTAGACAAGGGGACCCTTTTTCGCCCTATCTTTTTGTGTTAGGGATGGAAGTCCTGAATGGTACTCTGGAAAGAATGACTCGATCCAATCCGAACTTTCAGTTCTATTGGAAATGTGAAAAAACTCGAACAGTTTTTTTTGGTAAGTATAAAAAAAAAACTCAAACAGTGATGCTTGATTTTGCGGATGATCTCCTCCTTTTCTCCAAAGCTGACTGCAAATCCATCCTGGCTTTACATGAGAGTCTTAAAATTTTTAGTAACCTGTCCGGTCTGATTCTCAATCCGGATAAGAGTGAGGTCTTTTGTTGCTCTACTAGTGAGAATACCATTTAGGGTATCCTTGATACTCTTGGGTTCAAGTTAGGTAAACTCCCTGCCAGATATCTTGGTGTCCCTCTCATCACCACAAAACTATCTGCCTTCTGACGCAAACCCCTCCTAGATAGAGTCCACCATAGAATTTCATCATGAAAGAATCGCTGGCTTTGCTTCGCTGGGAGACTCCAACTGATCTCCTCCATCCTCTCGACTATCCATAACTACTGGGCCTCCATGTTCATCCTCCCTAAATCCATCTTGAAAAGATTGAACAATCCATTCGCTCCTTTCTATGGCATGGTTCTTTCGAAGGTAGATTCTATGCTAAGGTTGCACGGAAAGATGTGCGTTCTCCTAAAGAGGAGAGTGGACTCGGTATAAAAAACCTGATTGCATCGAATAAAGCTTTGTTGAGTCGGCACTTCTGGCCTGGACTGGGTTTATATGCTGGAATGACGAAGAGCTGGGAGTGGCCTGGTTTGGATGCTGGTGACCCTTCTGATGCTGTGAATGTTATGGTGGTTGGTCTACTTCTGCCATTTTTGCTCCTCCAATTTATGCTGAGGTACTCTTCGTTTTGGCTGTTCTCTGAACTGATGTTTGAGCTGCCCTCACCTGTCTCTACTTCTGCATCTGGTGGACTTAATTCATCCATCTTTGTGCAGTCACTGGGGGGATGCTGCTGTTGGTGCCTCTTCGGCCTATCTTGTGATGGTATTCACTGCTCCTTCAATCAAACGGCTCCTGGTTTGCTGGCTCTGGTTTTGCTCTGCCTGTGTCTCCTTCCAGGAATACACACTTACTTACCAAAAAAAAAAATGTGTCTCCTTCCAGGTGGGAGGTGTGGGGGTATCGTGCAACTGGCTTGGGGATTTTGGGTGTGGTGATGACGAGATGGCCCAGGCCTTGATTGGTTGATAGAGCTCTGATGTCACCTGCTTTTGTTGATGCTGCTAGTATGCGGGAGCTGTAGGGATTGAAATAAGGCTCGCTGCAATTCTTTGAAGCTGCCTCCAATGGCTTGGCGCGGATTAAGAATTGGGGGTCAATTTGATATCCTGGTGATTGTGTCTGCAATTTTTGCATGCTGCTTTTGCTGGTGTTGGCTTTGCCCTCGCCCTGCCTTTAGGTGTTTCTTGACTGCAGTATGAAGGTGCCTTCATCTGCCTGTCAATGAAGGTGTTGAAGGATGCTAGTGTCATTTGTTTGATGTTGCTGGTTTTGATGAGGCTCAGGCATTCTGTTTCTTCCTATTGACCGGTTTGGGGAGCCTGCAATGGGTTAGGACTTTTTTCGCTAATGTTTTGTTAAGTCGGCGTGGCATTACTTAGTTGCAAATGATCCTTCGAGGAGGGGGTTTCCTCCCCGCTTTGCCGATGCTTGAAGTGAGGAAACTAGTGGCATATGGTGCTTGGTGTTCGGGTCAGCATCTTCCATGTAGGTGCCTAATGTTCTGCCGTGAGTCTCGAAGGATTCTGCCCGGTTGCAAATCAATTCCCACAGCGGCAGCTTGCTCTGCAAAGATATGGCCATGTGGCTCCCGAGGCGCTTTCTTTTTTTTTTTTTTGGAAAGTAAGTATTTTGGATTGATGAGAGAAAAATTACAAATTCGATGTTTTAACTCCAAGTATTTTAACTGGGAGTAAAAACATAACCAGCCCCAGGGCATACCCCGAGCGATAAGTACATACGGAGTACATAGCAGACCTTTAGAGGCCAACATTCTACGAAACCTATAGTAAATGAAACATATTACATCACAAAAACAAATGGGTCCAACCCACTAAACCCATCGTGAAGAACACCACTTCGGGTTCAAGAAACCACATAGATCGACCGATACATCGGCCAAGAGTAATTACAGGATACTCAGTCTCGCTCCAAAGAACGAGAAAACCAGCCTCCATCCAAGAAACCGACATTAGCTGTCTTCCAAACGCACCACCCGCATTCCAGCATCGATCCCCGAGACGGCATCATAAATCGCCCGGCTCCAACCGCCAACCATCCTACATCAAAAGGCCACACCATCACAAGAAGCGAGACAGCATCCGAATGCGGCACTCAACCGTCGGCAAGACTACACCAAAGAAGGAAAAACAAAGATCAATTTTCCATATCCATATCCGGCTAAGCAAATTCCACATTGGGTCGTTCATCAGCCGATTGAGGCAATCAACTTCAACCCGAACCACATCTTGGTCATCAGACTACATCAATGACCCTCCACTGGGCAGATCTGCTGTGAGGTTCGGATTTGTGAACCCGACAATTATGAGGTGATTAGTATGTTAATGATCAATACTAATCTCATGGGATGATTAAGGTTTGATATCGGAAGAAAAATCGAAATTACTGGTCCGAGCCACCCCGGCCGAGCTCGCCTGCTAGGCGCTCAGCCGAGGCTCGAGCGGATAAACCGAACCGGCCCGTGGCTGGCCGCCGCCAGCCGCTTCGATGGGGCGCTCAGCGGTGGCAGGCAGTGCACGCCGCCTTGCCGCTAAGCCAGGCCGCTCGGCGGCCGCCGCAGCTCAAAAACTTCTCTCTCTCGTTCATTTCGCACGGGCCGGGGTTTTCTAGAGAGAGAGAGAGCGCGATTCTAGAGAGAGAAGAAGGGAGATCGAGCCCGGGAGTCCGATTCCGCCCGAAAGCCGGTATAAAGGTGAAAGCACGCGTCGAGGCAAGTGTTCTCATACCCACTTCTCGTTCTCTTTCGATGTTTTGTGTATTTTCGTTGGGTATTTTGTGTCGATACCCACGGGAATGTTAGGATATTGAAAACCCATGCCTCGAGGTCCATGAAAATGTGGTTAGTTGTCCGATTCGTGTCCGATTCGCCTGGTGGGTTTTACCAAACCCTAACCTACGGGATTTTGGGGTTTCCGTTTCCGGCCTCGTATCATGAAATTGACCTCAAAATTGGAATGCCCACGTCCCAATGATGTATATAAGTCGGCCGCGGGTCCGATCTCGCACGTTGGACCCGTCAAGGCCTCCGGCCCTCTAAAGGGGCGCTGTTACTGTTCACCTGAGCCGAAAGGTGATAATCGCGTTGTCACGCCCCGTAAAATGATGATGTGATCCTAGAATATGAATACCGCGTCTCCCATTGTATGTATATATCGACCGGATGCCGAATCCCGCAAGATTTGACCCGTTAAGCGGCATCCGAGCCTTGAAAGAATTCCGTAATCGTTAACCCGAAAGTAAATGGGAAGTTGCATACTTCCACCCTCGTGATAAGTTAAATCGAACCCAAATGTGTAATATCGTATACAAAGAATACGTCTTAATCTACCGACGACCGATTTCCAAGTATCGAACTGTACGGCGTCCGGTGTTCAAAGAGAAATCCGATAATGTTCACCCAAAATCGAAATGAGAAATGCAAAGTGATATGTGATCATAATTGTAATGAAGTAACGTTTAAATGATTAAACGTAAATGTAAACCCCAAACGTGAATCCAGGTGTTTGGAGGCAAATGAATGAGTCTCGGAGGTTCCAAAGGGACTTGTGATCATTTGAGGTATGAATCTAATCTATATTGTGAACTTGGAGTGATTCGTATTGGATTAAGGGAATTGAGTCCCACTGATTGTGATTAAGGAATTGGATTCCATTGGATATTGAGATCCGTGACGAGAATGGAAGGGAGTCCACATTGTGCTTGAGATGATGTAATCTCCCGGTTGGAGATGATTGTGATGGGAATGAGATTTCCCGAGATATGATTGTATGGCAAATGTGGATTTTCCCTCTCCAAGTGTCGAACCTAACTTGAAACTAGGACCCGAGTCATATGGGTAGTATTCTCTAGTGTACCATGTCCATCGTGGTGGGAACCCGAGGGATACTTGGCCACGTATTCCGGCCGCCGTGTGAGCGGGTGATGTCCGTGGTACGCTTTAGGAAACTACCGTGGAAGAACGAGATTGCCCGACGGACCCGGGGGTGTGGGGTGTGTCGACACTACATATTGAGATGTAGTTGTCGGTGATGATTGTTGCATGGATGCAACCGAGGGTCGTGTGCTACCGACCTCAAAGTAGTAGCCGTGGCTTTAGAATGTGTAGCGAACACATTCCCGTCTGCGTTCTCTCGCATCGTTGGTTAGTACGATCTACTAGCAAAGTCCGCAAAGACGATGTAATAATGAAAATGAATAATATCCATTGATGAACCGAATGAATCCAGGTGACCCAAGATACGAACCGTAAGAACCGCGTGAAACCGGAATAATTCAAGATGAAACCATGAGAACCGTAGGGATCAAGTGATTCCAGTTGTTCTGCTCTCTCTCCGCTCCCCGATTTTGGAAAGTATGTATTCCTCTCGTTTACCCTTGTTCATGCCTCGAGGGTGTTTATGATTACATTTGCCGAGCCGTTGGCTCACTCTTAAGCCTTGATGTTTTTCCTTTCGGATGAGAACACTTAGGCGGCGCATGTAGATAGAGCAAGGAGAGAGACTTGCTCGATGTGATTGGCTGGACGGCGAGTGCGCGAAGGCTCCTGGACTTAGAGTTGGATCGGATTGTGGACGGCCACTCGGGGTTGGCGTGGCTCATTATTGTTATTTTATGGTTTTATTATGCTTCCTTTGCAGATGTATGATGATTTAGTTATGCTTCCAAGCGTCAGTATATTTATGTTTGGAGTTTTGTTTAATTAGATGGCATCTCTCTAGATCCAAGATCTTGTAGGTTGTGTACGTGTTGGAGCCATGGATGATATGGCAAAGATTGAGATCCCTGTGGCGTGTTGTAGGCTTTGAGTTAAGCCTTTTGTTTAGATGTGTGCTTGTCATAGATATTTTTTACGAGGTTGTATTTTTGGTTTTCATCCAGGTTGCGGAGGAAACTCTGCCGATTTTCGGTAGAGTCCATAGGTTAATTATGGGCTCTAGGGTGTGTTTAGGCATTGACGGAGGTTATTCAATGGAGAATAATCCGTTCGTCACACAACCGCAAATAGAACAAAGCAACATGACTGTCAAGGCCTTTCCAACACTACCAAAGAACACTGAAAACCAAAAGACATTCACCTAAATCCGAAATGTATCCCAAGAGGTAAACTATTAGCACCCAAAATCCACAAAGCGTGCTCAAAGAAGAAACTGTAGCCGGCAAGATGCAGCTAACTACACAATTTACTTATTGCAAAAAAGTATGCCAAACTAAAATTCCTCAAAGACATAGACAACTAACAGTTTGCCTAATTCTACCAAAGAGACCATACAAAGATTAACCACGGGCTTATCAAAGAGCTCTCACAGAGGGTAAACCCCGTAAAAGAGCTACCAAAGGGGGCAAAATCGCACCCCAGTCCCTACACCTAGATTGCCACCACCAACAAGCAACCTGTGAGGTGCACACCATCAAGGTCTCCAAAGAAAATCGCCAAACATGATCATCACCTCCCATCTCGCTTAAATGTTGGACAAACCGGCAACTTCCTTCAAGCATCATCGTGATCGTGAGATGACACCATCCGAGGCAGCAAGCAAACTTCACAAATGGATGGTAGATCGAGATGGCAGCAGACCAACCACTGGCTACCACCAATAGCGACCAAAACTCGTTTCTAACCAAAGACCTCAAGGAGGATTCGAAGAATCATTCCAGCAAAGAAGCCAGCCACCATCAAAGAAACCATAAGGAGGTTACAAATGGGAGCAGATCCATCCCGCACACTGTGCAGGACATCCATTCCAAGGACAGCGGGATTCCAGCTCGTCCCAAACATAGAAACAGCAATACAACCTCACTCAAAGATACATCGAACCACTTCTCATCACCCGTATCATCGATGCCAAATTTATAGCCATCCTTCGACTGTTGATCAATTGAGCCCCATCGGCAGGGCAGCTTACCAAACCAAAGATCCATGTCAATTCACCCATGGTAATCCTCAAAGATCCAACTAACCAGCTGGAGCACAAAAGGCGGAACAAGCTGCATGGTGCATAGGACAAGCAACGGCGGGCTGTGAATCAACATCATTCGGAAGCAGATGAAGATCCCGGAAGCAAGAAAAAGGCATATGCATTTTATTCGAGTCACCTATGAGCTATATAGACTCTAACCAAAAACAAGACCCATGGCATCAAGTCCCACATAAAACCCCGCAGAAAAATCCTAAGAACCGTAGGCACCTCGGGACTTTTGGAGGAAGCTTTTTTCTTTTCCTAGACTTAGGAGTCTTCCAATTAGCCCCTATGTCCCGCAAATCCTCTCCCAAAGAGGAATTTGAGGAATATTTCTTAGATATCCTTTTGATGGAACAAGGGGTAAGCATAAATTCATCTAAGTCACCACTATGGATTGGGTCTCGGGATCGGGGGACTTAGGGTGCATTTCACCATTTGTATTCCTCGAACCCATCCAAACAACTGACATGCTTCCGTAGGCAATCTTGATGCGCACAATCAAGAAAATTATCTTCATAGCCCCGATTAATAATTCGGGATCCCCCATATCAGAATGGAGAGAAACCAAAGGGGCCAAAACTTGACAGATTGCTGGGAAGGGGGCCCTTGAAATCCAATGAGGGGCAATGGCCAAAGATTGTCATCAAGAACAATTGGTGGCTCCACCGAGAGGCCACCAAAAGATCCTCACTAGGGAGAGGAATGGAGGAAACAGAATGAACAGATACATCACTAGTGTCATGGTGCCTAACACTATCCATTTGAAAACAATCGACTGGAGCATTAACTAAAGGCTTAGAAGAACCAGTGAGTTTATTGACCTTCTTGGACAAACAATCGACTGTAGGCAGTTTCTTCTTGCTGCAATGGCATGTGGTTATGTTGGGTTTCCTCTGCTCTACGGCAGCATGTCTAGGGGTGCTACCGTTGCAGTAGGGTGCTGGTTTGGAGTGCAATCTCTGAATTAAGGGATGGTGCCACTTTTGCTGCTGGAGCCATTTGCTTGTGTGCGTTGGCTTGCTAATGTTGCCTTACTCTGGTAGCTGGTTGGCTGATCTGATGCTTATTTGGCATGCTTGGAGGTGGAATGGCAGAATTTATAGGACCATGTCTGATGGGAACTCCTGGAATGTGCAACTGTTTTTTTTCTTCTAGGCGCCGGGGCGGCGCGTCTTTGCATGGATGGTTGTTCTTGGTCTTCTCGGGAGTAACTCTTTTTGCTTTTGATTGTGTATAACGACAAGTGTTATTTTTCGTTCTTTCATTAGATAGTTCCTCTTAGGTTTTGAGGAACTCTGTTGCATCCAAAATTGCTCGGGGTATGCCCTAGCGTTTATGTTCTAACTCCAAGTCAAAAAACTTGGAGTTATAACATAATTTTTTATAAATTTTTCTCCCAGTAATCCAAAATACACACTTACTTACCAAAAAAAAAAAAACGGCGGGCGTACTGCAGTAGCCTTTTGCTTCCTGGACTTGGGGTGCATTTAGGTTGTGGGCAGCCTTGTTATGCTGTAGCTAGTTGCTGCGGGGCGTTCGGATGTTGTTGATCCTGCCGTCTCGGGAGTAACTGTTTTTGAATCTGAATTTGTAAAATGACCGTGTTCATTTTCTATATTTTGTTAGATCGCTCCTCTTAGAGGTTTTTTGAGGTATTCTCTGATGTACCAGCTGCTCGGGGTATGCCCTAGCATATTATGTTCTAACTCCAAGTCAAAAAACTTGGAGTTATAACATAGTTTTTTGTTAATTTTTTCTCCCTTTAATCCAAAATACCATTTACTTACCAAAAAAAAAAAAGAGTCGGCACTTCTAGAGGATCATCTCTAAGGATTTGGAATCCATTTGGGTGTCTTGGAGCTACGACCACAGAATCAAAGACCGTTACATCTGGACTATCAAAGTCCCGGATTCGGCCCCTTGGAGTTGGAAAAAACTCATGAAGCTCCGCACTGCCCTTCGCTCTAAGATTTGATATCAAATTGGCAACGGAGCTGATACTTTTCTCTGCTTGACCATTGGCATCCGCTCGGTCCTCTCTGTGATCTGTTCAATGAGAGGACCCACTGTATAACAGGGTTGCCTTTAGATGCAAAAGTCAAGGACATCATCTCTAATGGTGCTCGAAGGTGGCCCAACCCGTTTGATATGGAAGTTGCTAGTATCGTGGAGGGCATGCCCCCTTTCCCCACTGATCCTTCCTGCCGGGATGTGGCACTTTGGACTGCTGACCGCAATGGGGTTTTCTCTTCTAAATCTGCTTATGGGCTTTTCCATGAGCCAAAAGATGCGATGGCTTGGTCTAGCCTTGTTTGGGGTCATATGTTCATTCCGGCTCAGGCATTTATTCTCTAGCTAGCTATTCGCCTTAGGCTCAATACTCTGGATCGGGTATGTCATTTCCTTCACATCCTTTTTTTTTTGGTAAGTAAGTTTTATGAATTAAATGAAATAAAAAGTACAAAAACGATGTTCTAGCTCCAAGTGTTTTGCCAACTTGGACAGAGAACAACGAGTTAGAGCATACCCCGAGCATCTCCATGAATAAAATCTATAACAGATTAACAACAAATGAAAAAAGAGCCACTCCTAGGTGAAATTTAGCAAATTACAACCCGGCCCTACAATAAAGCAAACTTTAAAAAGTCAACAAGAAAGGCAAAAAAAACCACCAGAGAAGCAAAATAATGGGAACACCACCCACTGCTTCATATTTGAACATGATAGCCCTAGGGTAGCAACTACCAGCGCCAATATGACGCCAATTTAGAGCCAGCTCCAAAAATAGTGGGCCAGCCACACCCAGCTCTCACCATCAGCACATGTAGCACAACCTGCATGAGCAGCATACGCTGGCTACCTACAACAACAACAAACTGCCCAGGCCAATAACAGCAGGAAGAAGGAGGCTGTTACGCTAGCACAGGGAATTGAAAACAGCATAGCATCCACAGCAACAGCCCTCAGACTGTCAATAACAGAGCCGCAACACTGTTGCTCCTACATCAACAATCAGGCCACTTCCAACTGCTCTGCAAGAAAAACCAGGAACCAGAATCCTAGCTGACCCCAACGTTTCAGCAGTGTACATAGAAAGGGCATAGCACAAACAGGGGCATCATTACGGGAGCAGTTGTTACCCAGATCCAAGGTCAACAAATCCAGCAGCAATGCCCAAAATCAGCCAATACCCAATCCACCCTCAGCACCAAAGGCGGAGTACAAACCCAAGGTTCATTCGCTCAGGCCAGCAGCAGCTTCCAGTAGGCGACAGGCAGCAAGGAGCCAGAACAAATGCTACAGATGCAGCATTTCTCAACATCAGGATCAAATCCTCCTAGGAGATACAAGCAGACACCAGCCTGGGATAATATCTGCATCTCCACCACATTCCCAATGTACCACCATCCATAAGAGGTCAGCAGCAGCATAATAGCCAATGACCACTGCAAAACAGCAAGGCAGCTACCATCACCACAGCTCACACCCTCCAGAAGCCATACGGCATATCAAAAGCATCAGCAATAACACCAAAGATCTGCAAATACAACAGATCTGCAATCCCAAGGAATGCTGCAAATTGGCATCAGTAGCAAGTCATACTGAAAGTCAAAAGAAACCAAGTTCAGCAGCTGACCAAAAAGAGAGCCCTCCACTTGCTTCAATGCAAAACAGAAACAGAAATCAGCAAACCAGAGCTCCAAGAGCTGCGGCCGCCATTTTCAACAGGGACCAAAGATCAGCATCACTGGCAGGGAGGAGCAATATTAGTTGAAACAGTAAGCTCCCCAACCAATGCAACTCCAACCATTCAGCATCACCACATCTTTACACTCGGCATTACATAACAAGGCAGAACCAAATCCCAAGTCTAGCAATAAAGCACAGGCATGACAACAGGAACATAAATGCAGCACAGCCAACACCAGTACCAAACTAGGGGATCATATACTAGGGGGCACCTCATCTGCATTGCAAAGATACCAAAGGGCCAAGGTGACCGATCTGACATCCAACATTCCAGCAAGGGTACAGGCCATCATCTCAAACACCCGAACACCCACATTAATTCCAGCCAATACAAGGGATTAGTTCGAACAGCAAGCCAAACGACATGCAGATGGACAGGCCATCAGACAAAACACCCAAACACCCAATGGATCACCATCCAACCATCCACGAAGTGGTAAGCTATCCAACAAAGCAATAGCCAAATTTATTAGTAGCCATAATAAACCAGCAAAACTCCAACAAACACCCTTAAGATCTGGGGGATGCCTGGGATTTTGTGGATATTTTATTTTTCCGAGATCTAGATGGCTTCCAAGAGTCGCAATCGAAAGCCATCGCCTTAGTTACATTTAAGAATTTCTCTTTAGAGTAGTCTACGGCCCGGCCCATACAAATTTCATAAGCAGGGGCAGCACCCCCAGACTTAGAAGAATCCAAGGCATATTTTTTAATAATTCGAGAGATTGAATTGGGAGTTGGATCACTGTTGGACTGAGATTTAATAACCAATTCATTAAGTTGCGCAACAGGAGTGCCTTCCAAGTACCCGGGAGCATCCGATAGGCACAATTGGTGCCCAATGTTAGCAGAGGAGTTTGAAGGAACAAAGTCACTCTGGATACAGGGACCATGGACAGAGATTGGAAGCAATGCAGCAGGGGTGCAAGCAATAGGGTCCAGAGGGGCCTGGGACTTCAGACCGGGAGTAGGGGTAACTGGGTTCGGGAGAGCCAGCACACCAGGGAGGGATTGAGAGTCCTTCACAGCCCCAATAAGGGGACTGCTTACGCGACATTCACAAAAGGCATCAGCATCTTTTTGGGCCTCAATAGTAGGGAAAGTCATTTCCTTCACATCCCTGCATCCTTTGTCCTCTGCTCCAATAGTAGGGAAAGTCATAACCACCTCTTCTTTGGTTGCCCATTCTCCTCAACTGTCTGGCGTCTTATGCGCCAAAAGGTTGGTTTTTGTTGGCCTCATCCCAATTGGCATTCCAACATCTTATGGGCGGCCAATCGTTGGAAGGGCAAAAATCTCAAAGCCCGCTCTTTCTGCCTCAGTATCGTGGCCTCAGTATACTTTATTTGGAAGGAGAGGAATCACCGTGTGTTTAAGAAAACGAGGGCGCTAAACGAAACCCAGTTGGCTTTCCAGATTGCTGTTGCGGTCAAAGGTAAGTTGGAGATTCCTCACGTTGCCGAGGCTCATAGGAACAGATCGGCGTTGATCAGATGGAGCTTTTTTTTTCGTAAATAAGTAAATTTTATAAATGAACAAAAAATATATAAAAGTAGTGTTCTATCTTCAAGTGTTTTCCGACCTGGATTTAGAACATAGATGCTGGGGCATACCTCGAGCAACGTGAACTAAGCCACGAAATCCAATTAAAGAAAATAGGGACGAAAAAACGGAATTACATCCAACAACAGCCAACAACTGAGACTAAGAAAAGCACACGCCAATTGCAGGGGTACGAAAAAATTAAAAGGGATGAAAATGGCCATCCGGCCCAACATAATCTTGTATAACCGCTAACTAGAATGCCAATAAGTCACGCAAAAGATTGCTCAAAGTAGTGGTTCTCAGCCAAGCCTGCCTAGAGGAACGCAGCATGATCACTGGAGATTAAGCAGCATCTCACGCCAGCTGGACCAGCAAGCTTCAGAACCAATTAGGCTTCAGCTCCTCAACAGTGCACTCTATAATTGGCAACACGCTACTCTAGTCAAGAAAAGCGTCCAGCGCAGCATCACTGCCATTCGAACCATACGGGTCAAAGGAAGATTTAGCCAAACCGGGATTCATTGATCTGAATCAACAACCGGCGTCCGATTATATCGGTCATACTCTCCGTGTCGGCTCGATCAGAAAACTGCAGGGCATAACACTGCAAGGGCAGCAATCCAGAGCATAACACCACCTGGCTGCAACTGCGTAGGGCCAGCATGCAAGGTCCGGAGTGCCTTCTTTTCCCGTGTTAGTTTAAATAAGAAATAATAATAATAATAATAATAATAATAATAAAATAGTCGTGTGATGGCCGGAATGATTTTTCTCACTTTGGACGGAGTGCATTTGTTTGTGCTTCTGGAGTGCATTTGTCCTATATCCGGAGTGCCTTCTTGTCTCCTAGGACGGAGTGGCTTGGCTGCAAGGTATGGCTCGACTGTGGTTCCTGTGATGGTTTGATACCTGAAGATGCTGATCCCTCTGGTTGTGGTTGGGGCTGTGAGCTGTTCGGGGTTGACGATGGCGATGCATTGCTCCTGTTGGCATGTGATGCTGGTTGTGGTTGGTCTTATGCCTGTGGTTAGTGATGCTGCCAGATTTGTAGTGAATATGCTGGTGCTGTACAATTTGAAATTCAAGATGGTTGCTGCTGTACACTATGGAGCGCCGTCTGATGGCTGATGCTCTGGTGAGAATGCTCCTTGGCTGAAGTGTAGGATGGCGTCTCAGGGATGGGCTGCGTGATGCTCTGGCTCGATGGCCTTCTTGTCGGTTTGGTTGTTAGCTTGTTGTTTGGATTTAAGTTAGGTTGTATGTTCTTAAACCTGTCATGTCTAGGTTCGTGATCTTTGATCCCGCCAATTTCCTTGAGTTTTGGGGACATACCCCTTTTTCCTGTGCTCTAATTTCAAATTGGAAAAACACTTGGAGTTAGGACATAGATCTGTAAATTTTTATTTTTAATACAATTACTTACTTACCAAAAAAAAGCGTGGGGCCAGCACAGGAACAGCAGCACCATACTCAAAACCCAGAAAAGAGAAGCAAACCACCAGAAGACACAAATGCCGACTATCCAGCGCCAAACCCACCCCCTTCAAAAACATCAGCAAGCAGAAACACCCAACACAGCTGGAGGAAATCAAATACATTCATTAATCATTCTTCACAGCACAGAACATGGAACCCGTATCCTTCCAGCAGCTGCTCCTTCATGGGAGATTACCGGTCCTACCGTTTATGAAGCTATCCATGATTTTTTTAATCATGGAAAGCTCCTTAAACAGTTGAATACCACTTTGATCAGCCTTATTCCCAAGGTCCAGTCCCCGCGCACAGTTACAGACTACTGCCTGATATCTTTTTTTTTTTTTTTGGTAAGTAAGCATTTTGGATTTAACGGGAGAAAAAATTACATAAGTTATGTTTTTATCTCCATGTATTTTGGCATGGATTAAAAACATAAACTGCTAGGGCATACCAAGCAAACGGTACACCGTAAAAGCCAAAAAGCCTCTAAGGGAAGTTCAACAAGAACAAATATGTGAATCAAAAACTCAAAAGCACAGACAAAGGCGTCAACAAGCAAGAGCAACTTGTTTGCTCATTTCACATTCTGCATCCGGGCCTTTCTTCAGTACAGCTGCACCAAGATATCATGCTGCAATGTCATTTATAAAATGATTTCTAAGATTCTTGCAAACAGAATCAAGGATACACTCCCTTACCTGGTTGACAGCTGCAAAACAGCCTTTGTGGTGGGGCGTCAGATTAGTGATAATATCTTTTTAGCTCAGGAGCTCCTACATAAGTATCATCTTGGGTATGACTCGCCTAGATGTACTATGAAGGTCGATCTGATGAAAGCTTATGACTCTATCTATTGGGATTTCATCATTAATATTCTGACCCTCATGAAGTTTCCCCCACTTATGGTCAATTGGATTAGCCAGTGCATTACTACTCCGACGTACTCCCTCAATGTCAATGGGGAGGTGGTCGGTTTCTTCAAAGGCCTTTGCCAAGGGGATCCGCTCTCCCCCTACTTATTTGTCCTGGTGATGGAAGTCCTAAATGGCATTATTGAGGTTAAGGCGAGGCAGGATAATAATTTCAAATTTTACTGGAAATGCGCAGAAACTCAAATTGTTATGCTTGCCTTTGCCGACGACCTCCTCCTCTTCCCCCATGCCGATTCCCAGTCCACTCAGATCCTCAAGGACTGCCTTGATGAATTTCATTTTACCCATGGCCTCTCCGCTAACCCGAATAAGAGTGAAATCTTCATCTGTTCTAAGGACACCTCTCTTCATCGGATATTGGCCGCTATCACGGGCTTTAAAGTGGGTAAACTCCTATCGACACTGGGGTCCCCTTGATAACCACTAGACTCTCGGTCTCCCGACCGCAAATCTCTCACCGATAGAATCACTAAGAGGATCACATCATGGAAAAATAGATGGCTCCCCTTTGGCGGGCATTTGCAACTTGTTGCCTCCATCCTCTCATCTATCTACCTTTATTGGGCTTCTCTTTTTATTTTAGCCAAATCCATTCTTAAAGCAATCGATAGCATTTTGCGCTGTTTCCTTTGGAATGGATCTCCTAAAGGAAGAGCCAATGCTAAAGTGGCTTGGGATGATATTTGCTACCCTAAGTCTGAAGGTGGGTTGGGCATCAAGAACCTGATGGATCAGAATAAGGCTCTTAACTGCAAGTTTCTTTGGCGTCTCCTTACTAAAGACCCGAATTCAGCTTGGTCTTCATGGATCTACAAGAACAGAATCAAGGACCGATGCATTTGGACCCTTAAAGTCCTGGCATCTGCCCCTTGGAGCTGGCGTAAGATTATGAAACTTCGGCCTCTTATGCGTGCCCACTCTGTTAAGGACATTGGGGATGGTTCTGATACTTTCCTCTGGCACGATAACTGGCACCCCCTTGGCCCCCTGAATGAGGTGAGCTCCGATCATACTCGCCTTGTCTCGAGTTTGCATTGGAATGTCCAGGTCGTTGCAATAATCAGGAACAACAGATGGGCCTGGCCTAACCCTTTCGACAATGAGGTGTCCCACCTTGTCATGAATATGCCGAGTAACCCTCCTCGTAGCAATCAAAAAGACTCTTTGAGGTGGACCGGGACGGTCAATGGCAACTTCTCATCCAAGTCTGCATACTTTCTCATCCATCCTCCCAAACCAAAGGTTATCAGGGCTCCTTTGGTGTGGGGACCATCCCATATTCCTTCCCACGCATTCACTCTATGGCTCGCTATTAAGGGCTGACTAAATACCCTTGACTGCCTCCATTATATCCCAAGCCTTTCACCTAGATGTACTCTATGCAACACAGGAGACGAAGACCTCAGGCATCATTTCTTCTCATGCCCATTCTCCAAATTCCTTTGGGTTAAAGTTCAAAGACATTCCGGTATTCTTTGGCCCCATTCTGAGTGGTATCAGAATATTTTGTGGGCTGCCTCTATATGGAAAGGGAAAAGCCTTCTGGCTGTCTCTAAACGCTTGTCTCTAGCTGCCACGGTCTACTTCATATGGAAGGAGCGCAACAATCGAATCTTCCAAAAACCCCCCATGACTTTTTTTTTTGGTAAGTAAGTGATTTGGATTAATGGGAGAAAAGTTTACAAGTAAAGATTTATCACCAAGTGTTATTCCGACTTGGGGATAAACCAAAAATGCTAGGGCATGCCCCAAGCACTTTGATACAACGGATGAAACCAACTAAAAAACAAAAATGCTGGTATTCATTCTACACAAACAAACCACTCTAACATCAGTAAAGCGGTTCCTAATAAAAAAAATAACATGCCAATCCAAGTCAAAGCCCTTGATGCCAGCAAACACATCTTCAGCAGAGGACAAGATGTAGCCAGCAACCAACAGCATCTGTTTTCCAGCACCATTGAACTATACCTTCAAAACACGGGAGCATCAGCAGCCGTGTCCCCTTCGTACATAGCCAGCAGATGCATCATCACCAAAGGGAGGACAGCCCGACTAGCAGCTGATATCCAACGAATCCAAGCCACAGCAACCAGAACAGCATTCCAGCAGCTCCAACAAGGCTTTGCCAAATCAGCTCCAGCAATCGCATCAGACGTCACCTTGCACTTCTGCACTACTGCAGCCAGTAGCAGCACTTTGCAACCCAGCAGCAACACAGGCAATGATCAGCAACCCAGCAATTGGCATGCTACACGCCAGGACAGCATGATAATCTGCTACAGCAAGAGACAACTGGCGATCCAATCTGGGATCATGTGAGAACCGGATTGCCCATGAGAATCAGCCGGTTGATTCCCATAACAGCAGAAGCATTGTCCAAGTCATCAGCTAACCTCAAAGCATACACCAAATCCCAACACCTGCTGCATCTATATCAGCAGAGAGCACATAATGGGCTCAGCAAAAACTGAATCAGTTGAACCCAGCAGTAGCTGAATTCGATCCACCATCGACAAAGACCTACCAGGAATTCAGAAAGGTAGAGATAGTAGCTCCACTAACAAAGACCTTTGTCAAGGGAAGAAGATCCATCCAATGAAGTGACGCCACATCACCACAGTAAAGCAGCTCCATCACCACAACACAAACCCTCAGCAGCCATACGGCAGACTCAATCAGAGAAGGGCCAATACCATCAGCAGCTGGCCTGTATCCAGTTAAACTGCAGACCCAGGAACCAGACTCAATAAGTAGAGAAGCTACACCGTTACAACAGCAGACAGAGAGCCAGCCAACAACCGACCCAACAGCCAACCATATCAGCAAACCTGCTGCATCAGGGACTCACCATGGTAGAGTTTGCAACTCCACAAGGAAACCATTATCATGGGAACAAACAAGCTATCAGCAAAAAAGTGAACCAGCCAATGTAATGACAGCCACCTCACAATAGCAAAGTAGCTCCATCACCACAACACGAGCCCACAGCAACCTCAAGCAGAGAATGGCAATCACCTTCTGCAGCTGGCCAGTAGCCAGGCATCTCCTACTTTGGTTGCTGCTATTCAACAGCAAATTCAGCAGCAATTTGCAACCAACAATACACTCCACCAGCAAAAGATTAGACACCCTTTTCGGCATCAAACAAAAGAGACCAAGCTCAATCATCAGCTACTGTCAGCCAACATCTGCAGATGTTGGAGCCCACCACATCAGAGAATTGAAGCCTCGTTAGACCACAGCCAAAAACACCATAGCAAAAGCCCAACTAATGAGCAGCAGAGGCTACAAAAGTAGTTCAGATCAGCCAGCATAAAGCTGGGGATGAACCAGAGAAAGAAACAAAAAAACCTGGGCCCCAGGGATGCCCCATTCAACACAAAACCCATCAGAAGAGGCCTACGAGCCAGAGGCGCCCCTGGATTTTTTGGAGGAAGCTTTTTTCTTCTTCCTAGACCTTGAAGTCTTCCAATCGTTGCCTTCTGTCCTTTGTATATAGTGCTAACTTAGATGGCTCTCGAAAACTCCTTTGGAATAGCCTAAGGAGGCATTCAGGACTCACGGGGAGTATTCCTTGGGCTGTCCTGGGTGACTTTAATGCTATTTGTTCGGCGACTGAGGCCCTTGGTGGCTCCTGGCACCATAAGTGTTCCATCATCTTAATGACTGCCTTAGGGATTGTGACCTTGAGGATGTCTGCCACGAAGGTCAGTTTTTTTTTTACTTACCAAAAAAAAAACAAAAGATGGTCGTGACCCCACCACCCGTATCTTCAGAAAATTGGATAGAGTGGTTGCTAATGGTCAATGGTTTGATCTCTTTAGAAGATCTCTTGCAGTTTTCCTCCCCCCGATTATCTCGACCACTCCCCATGTATTCTTCTTCCTGCGAGTTGGGCCGCCCCGTAATCACGGGATTTTTAGGTTTAATAACTTCTCTACCAAATCCCCAAATTTCCTCTGGGTGGTCAAGGACGCTTGGGAGACCGAGATTCCCGGGCACCCCGATGTTTAAGCCGGTGTCCGCTCTTAAAAGGTGAAGAGTGCGCTAAAGGCCTTAATGCACAATGTGGCAATGTTCATGAAGAGGTCCTGCGTACTCGAAAATGCCTTGAGGATGTCCAATCTGTGCCCCCTCATCGCTCTGGGACTAATGACCTCGAACGTCTTTGTAAGGCTGAGTATTATTCTGCGATGGCTAAGGAGGTGGACTTCCTTTAACAAAAAGCCAAGATTAAATGGCTCAAAAAGGGCGACCAATGCACAAATTTCTTTTTTAAGACTTTAGTGGGAACTATAATCGGAACCGGATCACTTCCCTCCTTGATGAATCGGGCAACCCAACTACAGGGACGAAGGATCTTTATAACCTCATCGAGGGCCACTTCAAAAAGATCCTTGGGTCTGGTCGATCCCATGGGACGGCGGAGGCATATCGACTCCGTCCCTACATTCGGCATACCGTTCCTGATTCATTAACTGGCCCCCTTATTAGGCCGGTCAGTGAGGAGGAAATTCGCTCGGCGATTTTCTCCATCGGTGATGACAGAGCCCCTGGTCCTGATGGCTTTACCTCCAAATTCTTTAAGGACTCGTGGGAGATTACCGGTCATACTATTTATGAAGCTATCCACGATTTCTTTAATCATAGAAAGCTCCTTAAACAGTTGAATACCACGCTAATCAGCCTTATTTCTAAGGTCCAGTCCCCGCGCACGGTCTCTGATTACCGCCCGATATCATGCTGTAATGTCATTTATAAAGTGATATCGAAAATTCTTGCTAACAGAATCAAGGTAGTCCTACCTTTCTTGGTTGACCGTTGCCAAACGGCCTTTGTGGCGGGGCGTCAGATTAGTGATAACATCCTATTAGCTCAGGAGCTCCTGCATAGGTATCACCTTGGGCTTGACCCGCCTAGATGTACTATGAAGGTCGACCTTATGAAAGCATACGACTCTGTCTATTGGGATTTCATCCTCAATATTCTGACTCTCATGAAGTTCCCTCCCAAACGGTCAATGGATTGGCCAACGCTACTCTCCGTCGTTCTCCCTCAATATCAATGGGAAGTGGTCGGGTTCTTCACTTTGGCAAAGGTCTCTCGCCAAGGGGATCTGCTTTCCCCTATTTATTTGTCTTGGTGATGGAAATCCTTAATGGCATTATTGAGGTCAAGGCAAGGCGGGATAACAATTTCAAATTTTAACGAAATGCTACCAATCTCAAATTGTTATGCTTGCCTTTCTTTGTGACCTCCTTCTCTTCTCCCATGCTGATACCCAGTCTACTCAGATTCTCAGGGACTGCCTTGAAGAATTCCACACTATATCTGGCCTCTCTGCCAACCCGAATAAAAGTGAGTTATTCATTTGTTCAAAGGATTCTTCTCTTCACCAGGATATTGCTGCGATTATGGGCTTTAAAGTGGGCAAACTCCCCATCAGATACCTGGGGGTCCCCTTGATTACCACTAGGCTTTCGGTCTCCGATGCATTTGGACCATTAAAGTTCCGGCAGCAACCCCCTGGAGCTGGCGCAAATTAATGAAATTGCGGCCCTTCATGAGAACATACTCTGTCATGGACATTGGGAATGGGTCTGATACTTTCCTTTGGCATGATAACTGGCATCCCCTTGGCCCCCTGAGTGACGTGAGTACTGACCGTACTCGCCTTGTATCGGGTTTGCACTGGGATGTTAAGGTCGATGCCATTATCAGGGATAACAGATGGGATTGGCCTAACCATTTTGACACTGAGGTATCCCACCTTGCCATGAACATGTCGGCAAAACCTCCTTGCAACAATCAAAAAGACTCTCTGAGATGGTCTGGGAATGTCAATGGTAGTTCCTCGTCTAAATCAGCTTATTTTCTCATCCATCCTCCTAAACCTCGGGTTATCTGGGCTCAGTTGGTATGGGGGCCTTCCCATATTCCTTCTCATGTATTTACTATTTGGCTAGCTATTGCGGGGAGACTGAATACCATCGACCGCCTCCATTATATTCCAAACCTCTCACCCAAATGCATCCTTTGCAACATAGGAGATGAAGACCTCGAGCATCTTGTTTTTCTCTTGCCCTTATTCAAATGTCTGTATGGACTAAAGTTCAAAAGCATTCTCGGTATCCATTGGCCCCATCCTTGACTTATCAAAATATTCTTTGGGCATCTTCTTTGTGGAAAGGGAAAAGTCTACAGGCTGTCTCTAAGCGTTTATCTTTAGCCGCCACTGTCTACTTCATATGGAAGGAACGCAATCATCGAATATTTCAAAAATCTCCTCCCCAAGACTTTTCCCATCTATCCGCTATGGTGATCAATGGTGTGAGGCTTAAACTTTTGACTTGCTCGGTGTCTGATAGGGATGGCTCTAGGCCATTCCGGATGCATTGGGGTTTATAAAATATATATATATATATCTAGGGCATTGTTGATGCCGTGCCCTTCGGATGTCATTGTTTTGGTTGCTATTGGCGCTATTGGTCAGTGGCGTCTTCCTTTTTTGTGTTTCCCCTTTGATGTTGGTTTTTATCTTCCCTCCCCCCCCCAAAAAAAAAAAACTTTGGTTGATGTGGGTGGGCATTCCTGGTTGCATCCGTGGTTGGTGTACATGTTGGTTGATATGCTTTTGGGGACCTTGGGTTGGATTGGGTTGGAGGTTGATGTTTCTGCTGGATTGAGCTTGCCTTGATGTGAAGTCCTAGTTGGCTTTTACTTTAGTGAGGTGTGTGTGAAGTGCAGGAAGCTGTTCTGGGCTTTTGCTGTGATGGTTTGTGTGTGGAATTCAAAGTCTGGTTTTGTGATGCCACGCATTTTCCATGTGTGTGTAGCTGTACTCGAAGAATTTTGATGTTGTTGTAAATTGCATGACAGAATGCCCCTGTGTGCTGGGTTTGATATGCTGGTTTGGATGCCTTGATGGACAGGGCGATGTTGTTGCAATATCACTGTTTATTCTATCAAGTCGTGGCTGGAGATGCGGCCTTTGCTTTTGCATCCCTGCTGTCTTGTGGCGGGGTGTTGCTGGTGTTTCATGAGTTTGCCTTATAGCTAACGGATGAGCCCTGGATTTTTCTGATATGCTGCCTGCTATTTGCTGAAGCCAGGATTAACCAATTGGTTCTTGGATTCGGGGAAGATGTCTAAAGCTTGAAAGGGCTCCTGTTAGCTACCTGGTTCTGCTGCATTTGACTTTGTAGTCATGATGAATCTTGGCGCCTCTGCCTTTGGGGTTCTGTACAGTTGCATGGGTTGGGGCTCTTTTTTTGCAGCTTGGATTTGGAACTCTTAGGTGGAGTGCTGTGGATTTGGCGCCAATTGGTTCTTGGTGTCCAGTTGCCTTGTTCTTGGCAGGGGATACTGTGTAGGAGCTGCTGTAGTTGGTCTACCAGCCATTTCAGTATGTGCTGCTGCCGGGGTGCATTGTGCTATTATGCGGGCTTCTGCCTCTGCTTGTAGGAATTGCTGTAGTCGAAAGTCCCATGGTGTCGCTCGGATCTTTCTTTGGCTGTGTGTCCCATTTGGTTTGGGTTGGGGGTGCCCGTGGTTCGGGTCTCTATGGCTGAGGGATGATTGATCGGTTGTGGTTCCTTTGGTTGCTATATTTTCCTCTTGCTGAGTTGGGCCGGCCTGTTTGCTGCTCTTGTGTGGTGAATTTGTTATACAGTCCTTTGGGTTGCATTTATCTGGCTTTATAGCCAGTATTTGCTGTTGTTGCTTTGCAACAATTTGCTTGGGATGCATTGTTGCTGGGCCTCAGTGTGGCATCTATTGGCTGCTGTATCTAGCATGGTGATTTTGCTGCATGCTGAGGTAGAAGTAGTTGCATTGAGCTACTTATGATGCCTGCTGTCTAGCAGCTTTCTGCAACTGCTGGCGCTTGCTGATATTATGCCGTGCTGTTGTCTTTAGTAGCTTGCTTTATATCCTAATGTCACTTTGATTCGGATGCTGGGTTGTTGGACCCTGCTTGTTAAATGTTCCTGGTCATAGATCATGCTGATCTGGTGGGTCCTCAGGAAGATGCGGCTACTGCTGATGCTTGCTGGCGCTGTAATGGTGCGTGCTGCTTGCAGTGCGGATCTTTCTTATGGATTCTGCTGCCTTGGTGATCTACATGTGAGCTATTGCCTTGCTGCTTCTGCTCCTTGGGCAGTTTGCTGATATTGGAATGCCATCTTGGTGCTGCTGCTAGGTCCGGTTGCGCTGCTGAAGTAGCCCTTTTGAAGATGGAGTATGCAGGTGCTGGTTTGCTTACATGCTTCAATCCCATATGAAGCTATAACTGGCTGCTGCTCTGGGAGTAGATGCTGACTGTCGTTGCAGCCTGCTTTTTCGGTTCTGATTTACTACGTGGATGCTGATGGATGGTGACTAGATATATTCCTATTGCCTTTTTGTGCTGATGACCTGCTGCCATTGGGGAAGCCCACCGTGACTTTGATGCAATTGCATTGGTTTTGTGGAGCCTTGGAGCCAAGGTTTCTTTTGTGTTGCTGCCGCAATGTCTTCAATAGTCGTAGGTGGTACTGACTGCCTTGACAAGCCACTGGTTTTTGTGTTGGCTGGGTTCAGTCTTTTTTTACAATGGAAATGTCAAATATTATCGTTTTCGGTAAACGTTGTCCTCCTAGAGGTATTTTGTATATTTTGTTGTACGGTCCACTCGGGGTATGCCCTAGCGTATTATGTTTTATCTTCAAGTCAAAATACTTGGAGATAAACATATTATTTTGTAATATTTTTCTCCAATTAATCCAAAATACTTACTTACCAAAAAAAAAAAAAGGTCTCCGACTGCCAATCGCTCACCGATAGAATCACCAAGAGGATCTCATCATGGAGAAATAGATGGCTCTCATTTGGTGGGCGTCTTCAACTCATTGCCTCTATCCTCTCATCTATCCACCTTTATTGGGCTTCTCTCTTTATTCTCCCCAAATCCATTCTTAAAGCAATTGACAGTATCTTACGCCGTTTCCTTTGGAATGGCTCGTCTGAAGGCAGAGTCAATGCTAAAGTGGCTTGGCACGATATTTGCTATCCCAAGTCTGAAGGGGGGCTGGGAATCAAGAACTTGATGGATCAAAATAAGGCTCTTAATTGCAAGCTTCTTTGGCGTCTCCTAACAAAAGACCTGAATTCAGCTTGGTGTTCTTGGATCTACAAAAATAGACTTAAAGACCGGTGCATCCGGACCATTAAAGTCCTTGCTGCAGCCCACTGAGCTGGCGCAAAATAATGAAATCATGGCCCTTCATGAGAACATACTCGGCAAGGACATTGGGAATGGGTCCGATACTTTCCTTGGGCACGATAATCGGCACCCCCTCGGCCCCGGTGAAGTGAGTACCGACCGTACTCTCCTTGTCTCGGGTTTGCATTGGGATGTTAAGGTCGATGCTATTATCAGGGATAACAAATGGGATTGGCCTAACCATTTTGACACTGAGGTCTCCCACCTTGCTAAGAATATGCCGGAATAACTTACCAAAAAAAAAAATGAATATGCCGGAAAAACCTCTTTGTAACAATCAAAAAGACTCTCTGAGATGGTCTGGGAATGTCAATGGCAGTTTCTCGTCTAAGTCTGCTTATATTCTCATCCATCCTCCTAAACCACGGGTTATCTGGGCTCAATTGGTATGGGGTCCTTCCCATATTCCTTCTCATACATTTACCCTTTGGCTCGCTATTAAGGGGAGACTGAATACCATCGACCGCCTCCATTATATCCCAAACTTTTCACCCAAATGCATCCTTTGCAACATGAGATGAAGACCTCGAGCATCTGTTTTCTCCCCCCTTTTCGAGAGCTTTATGGACTAAAGTTCAAAAGCATTCAGTATTCATTAGCCCCATCCAGTGGTATCAAAATATTCTTTGGGCTGCCTCTTTGTGGAAAGGGAAAAGTCTTCAAAGCTGTCTCTAAGTGTTTATCTTTAGCCGCCACCTTACTTCATATGGAAGGAACGCAATTACCGAATTTTCCAAAATCTCCTCCCAAGACTTCTCCCATCTCTTCTCTTTGGTTGTCAATGTTGAGGGCTTAAACTTTTGACCATCTCGGTGCTGCGACAGGGATAGCTCTAGGCGCTCCGGATTCGATGGGGTCTCTAAAAAAAAAAAAGAGAAATGTCATGTTTGTATCACTGCACCTTGCCCTCGGCTGTCATTATCCGGATGCTACCGGTGCTATTGGTCGCTGGCATTTTCCTTTCTTGTTTCTCCCTTCGAAATCGTTTCTCCACTTTCCATTCCCCCTCCAAAAAATTAAAAAAAAAAAAAAATTAGTGGGTGGGTCAGTGTTCTCTCCACTATCTCGCGCCCATCTCTCGTTTCCCTTGCTTGGATGGTGGCTGTTGCCTATCGGATGGTTTGGGTCCTTTGTGTGGGTGCTCTTGATTGAACTTGGAGCGGGCTGCAATGGTGAAATGGAGCTTCAGTGGTTGGTGTGCTGTGTGGTTTGGGCGGCTACTGTGAATGATTAAGATATGGCTTGCTCGGGCATGGTTGGGTCCGCCTCCTCTCGCTTTAGCTCTGTGTGGGATGGTATACCTTGTGATCTTGGGATGCTGCCTTGTTGAATACTCTCCCATTGGTTGAGTCCCTATCTTTGTGGATGTACTACCCTGTCTCGATATCTCGTGGATGCTTACTATGCGAACATGTTGGTTTGGTATGCTATTGGGGAATCACGGGCTGGCGTTTGTTGGTGATTGATGTCTCTCGGCTTGAGCCTGCCTTGCCGAGAAGATTCGGTTGGTTTTGTTATAGTGATGTGTGTGTGAAGTGCATGAAGGCTGTTCTGGTTTTTGCTCTAGTGAAGGTTCAAATGAGGAATTCAAAGTCTGGTTTTGTGATGTCCCTACATAATGTTGTCATTACGCCATGTGATTTTAAGCTGCCAAAAGTGCTATGTTGTTGCATTCAAGACCTTTGATGTTGATTTCATTCGCATGGTCCCGATTGTTGGGATTGGGGAGAATGTCTTGCTATTTTCTTACGATGCAATATTGATTCTTTTGATGCTATTCGGGCTTGTCAATGGTCTTAATGGGGTTGGATGGTGGTGCCACGAGGTGCTTTATATTTGCACTCTCTATGGAATATTGGGATTGAGCACGGTCTTTGTTTGTGGTTCGGTCTTACCTTCCCGCCATCTTCAATCTTTGGAGGTTGGTGCGTATGATCTTGTTTGAAGCCTCGATCTGCTTGGTTTGGTTGCCTTTGTTGGAGTGGGCGATTATGATGCAATATCATTTTCAGGCATGTAATACGTCTTTTATCAAGATGCTGCGGGAGGAGGTACGCATTTTATCAAGGCTTGGAAATATTGGGGATGCTCTCGGTCTCGGAATGGGTTGGCCAGAGTCTTGGACACTGCTATCCAGGCCGCTTGGTGTTAGCTGGTTTAAAATATAACGATTTGCTTGTTTTGGTTGTTGAAGAATGATGAGATTGCCTATTATAATGGATGCTGCCGGGTGAGCTGCGAAGGTGCTGCTGGAGCCATCTGTTGGTGGGGGTTTGGAAATATTGAGGCAGCTCTTGGTCTTGCCCCGGTATGGGTTGTGCAGCAGCTTGGACCTGCTGTCCGGAGGTCAGCCGTGTTAGCTGATTTAGAATATAACAACCGCTTGTTTTTAAGTTAGTATTTTGTGCGCTGGTTTTGATATATTTGTCTTGGCGGCGGTTATTGAAATCAAAGCAGATGGGAGTAGTTGTTATCTAGTCGCGATCCTGATGTTGCTTATGGACACGCTTTCCTCCTTTTTTTGCTTTTCAATTCGGGTTCTTGGTGGTGGAACAGTCTTTGTGAAATTTTGGAGTGGATTGTAAGTCGCCTTGCTTCAAATCAAGGCGTATGTGCTACTGCCCTATTTCGCTCTTGTTTGATGTTGTCGATGCTGTTGGACCTTCTTGCCCTTCGAATAGTTGTACCGCTTATGTGCCTACTTGCCGCGGTTGCGTTGAAGTCCTTGAGGCGCTGGATAGAAGCCGGGGCTTGCCGCGATCTTTGCGGTATGGGGTGCCCATGTTAAGATGCTGGTTGTGAACTTAGTTTTCTTGCATATATTAGTACATGTCAGGCTGCTTTTGGCTTGAGCTGAAATTTGTTAGGTTGGGCTTGTCAACATTGTTTTGTGATTGTTTAGTTACTTTTCTGTGGGGTCTGTAATTAGTCGTCCTCATAGACATCTTAGATATTTTCTGTTGTAACACTTGCTCGGGGCATACCCTAGCGTTTATGTTTTATCTTCAAATCAAGACATTTGGAGATAAAACATAGATTCTGTAATTTTCTCCCTTTAATCCAAAATACTTACTTACCAAAAAAAAAAAGAAGTCTTCCAATCGGAATCCAAGCCCTGGATGTCATCTACCTCTCCAAGGGAGGTATTCAAAGAATACTTCTTGGAGACCCTCTTGATAGAGCTCGGAGTAAGCTCAAATTCGTCAATGTCAAAAGGATGAAGATGATTGTCGGAATCAGGAGATGCAAGAGCATCAACAGAATGCAATAGGGGAGGCAGAATTTCCTGATTTACAGGCAGGGTGCTCCCCGCATGAACAGGGTCAAGCTGTTGCCATGGTATTGGAACGTTTGGAGGGCCACCAACATCCAGAGGGGCCAATAAGTTTTGATCAGCAAGAACCGTTTTTTTTTTTTTTGGTAAGTAAGTGTGTATTTTGGATTAAAGGGAGACAAAATTTACAAAAAACTATGTTATAACTCCAAGTTTTTTTGACTTGGAGTTAGAACATAAACCGCTAGGGCATACCCCAAGCGACTGGTACATCAGAGAATACATAAAACAACCTCAAAGAGGAGCACACTAACAGAAAAAAGAAAATGAACAAAGTCATTTAACATAATCAGATTCAACAACAGTGCTGTCAAGCCCAAAATGCACCCCAAGCACAGGAAGCACAAGACTGCTGCACCACCCCCACCGCCGGCTGTAATACACCAGCAGCAGCAAAGAAATCCATCGATCTTCAAAAGCCAAATAGCATAGGGAACGTCAATCAGCAATGGATCAACAGTCAGTAACCACCGGCTTCCATGCATCCTGGTCATCAATCCGGATCCAGAACTAGTCCGGCACCCACGTCCAGATCAAATCAAACTCCAACAAAATATTAGAGCCATGCCAAACAGCAGCCACGATCGTCTAGGGAAGGCAGATCGTAGGCAACACATCAAGCAGAGCTGGGTAGAAGTTTAAAACTATGCTGCACCAACCATAAACAGCATCAGCTGCATACTAACGCAGCAAAATCCAGCAGAGGTATCCTGCCCAGCTACAGGACCCAACGACCCCCCTGCATCAGCAGCATCACTCCATTCATCAAAACAGGCCCAGCAATTCTTTCACTCAGCCAAAGGAAGAATCAACCGGATTGGCATCAAATCACTGCCTCCACCAGCAGATTCAGCACAATTCCCAGCAATAGAAGATCATCCAAGAATCAAGATGTAATTCATATGAAAGAACCAGCAGCTCCACGGAAAAACTCTATCTACCCCGATCAGAGAACCGGCCAGTGGCAACAGCTACTTCACCTAAACAGAGCAGCTCCACCACCATAATATAATCCCTCACAAGACTGGAAGTAGATGAGGATCCCAGGAGTACAGGATCAGACCCGCCGAAGAACAGGGCACATGCCGTAGCCAACCCTCAGCAGATGATGGAGCCCCCACATCAGACAGTTAACGCCTCATTTGGCCCAGCTTTTGAGCAGCAAGATCTTCAAGAGCAGTGCATATACATCCAGTGTACCAACTGAATGAAGCCCCATCTCCATCCCAAACCAAGCACCGCATTTAACACCAGCCACAGATCCAAAAGACAGCGATACCAAGAGTACCGACACAATTGCACTAGCAGCAAGAGCAGCAGGACAACGCGTTCCGCTGCAACTCTGCAGATCAGAAAATAAATCAAAGACACCAAGAGCTGTAACCCTGACGCAATTAAACCCAAGCTCCCCGGATGACCAAGCTTGCTTGGATGGTACCCAATTGGATTTTGCCTTTAATTCATCAGCTGACAATGGGTACCAAGGGTGCCCTTCGGAGGCATCCGGATGTTTGGAGGAATCCCTACATCCTCTGATTAAGGACTCGGCTCCTAACTCCCCTGAATTCGGGATTGACCATCACCACTTGGATTTGGACGAGTATTTGCTTACCCCTACCTCTATCAAGAGAATTTCCTTGAAATATTCCTCAAAGTCCCCCACGGTAGATGAATTGCATGGTATGGAAAATGGATGGAAGATTTCCAAGTCTAGGAAAAAGAAAAAGACTGCCTCTCGGAAATCCAGGGGCGCCTCTGGATCTTAGGATCATGATGCTGGTGCTCTTTTTGTCTGGGTCTCGCTCCTGGGTCCCTGGTTTTGATTGGCTGCCATTATCAACCTCTCGGGCTATTGCAAGCTCTCTTGGCATGCTTTTTTGATTGAATTTTGAGGGAGGTTTGCCCATCTGCTTTACTAATGGGTTTTTGCTGTGGTGAGAATTCTGTTGTATTGTAGTTGTTGGCTTACTACCGCTTCTCAGCTGCTGGCCTCTGCTTCTGTTGGTGTATGTTGGAGATCTGCTGCCCAAGATTTCTGTTTCTTCTGGGGCATGTTGCTGGTTTTCTCATGCTGCGATGTTTGGGATTTGGAGGCTAGTTGGACTGGCAGATGAGAATCCAATGTGGATGTGGATTTCTCAGGACTGTTGTAGTAACTGCAAAAGCAGTTGCTCCTAAAGATGGATGTATACTGATACTGTTGCATCCTGTTGAGGGTAGCACAATGCTGGTGCTACTTTCTTACTGACGCCCTGATGTTGTCCAGCTGATGGCGTATTTGAATTTTGGACCTTTGCTCCTAGGAGCCACTTGCTGATGTTGATGGGGGTGGCAGTTTTGCTGTTGTTTCTTCCCCTGGGATTGATTGGTATGTAGCTGTACCTGTATGGGCTGCTGTTGGGGCAGGTCCATGAATTTTGGATGGCTGATAGTTGCTAATGCTTGATGATGCAATTCGGCTGATGATCTCCTGCTATTGATCATTGCTGATCCCCTGATGGTTCTTGTAGCTGTCACAGGTTGCTGTTAAGAGGGATTATCTCCTTTCTGATATTTACGGAACTGCTGGGATGAAGTAGCTGTCATGGTTGGCTGCGGTTTTTGGCTTTAGGTGGCTAAACTGCTCTGGAAAATTGCTATGGCTGCTTAGCAAGGTGCTAGTCTTCTCTTGCTGAGGCTGTTGGTGTGCATGAAGATGGTTAGTCTGGCAGCTGGATTGATTTCTCGGTTGCTGGTTGTTTTCTTTATGGAAAAAGTGGATATGGATATAGAAGGGTGTTACAGGTGCTGTTGCTCCCTGTTATGTATAGCATATTGCTGGTGCTGCTAACTGGCTGAATCTCTGATGCTGTCCAACTGTTGACGACTCTGAATTTTGGCCTTTGCTTCTGTGTGCCAATGTCTGAGCTGGTGGCTGTTTTAGAATGGCATGGTGCTGGGGTTGCCCTTGCAAATATTAGTCTTTGGGAGGTAGTTATGTGAAGAGCAGTAACTAAATTACTGCTCTTCTGTTGGGATTGTGAAGAGCAGCTTACAATGTCACAATGTTCTTCTGATGGAAGGGTGTCGGTCTGCTGTTTTCTCATTCTCTCCTCCTTTGACATGGAATTAAATGCTGGAGGCAGATATAAGGAGGCAGCATCCTGAAGTTAGTCTGAGGATTTACTGCTGCTGGCAGTTTGAATGCCATGTGCTGGTCTGCTGAATGTGGCCTGTGAAGCTGCTGAGTTGCTTTCTGCGGCTTACTGGATGCAGTAATGCAAAACCTGTTGTTTTTGCTGGAGCTGAAGTGGTAATGCCCAGCTGGAGCTGGTGCTCTGGTTTGTTGGGGGCTATGGTAATCCTGGAGCATCCCTCGGTCTTGCTGGAACAGAGCAATCCTGTAGCCCCTTGTGGTTGATCTCTGTTGAAGTTGGAGGTTTCTGTAGGTTGGTGGGCAATAATTGCATGTGCCCACAACTGGTTCGGCTTGCTTCTGTCAAGTTTGCTGCTGTGGACTGCTGCTGCTCCCAGCTTAAGTGCAGTTCGTAATTTCTTTGGCGATGATGTATGCGTGTGTGTACAGCATTTGTGGTGATGAAAATTAAGCTGCTGATGGATGTATGTGTCAGGCAATTGCTGTGCTAATCCTGGTTGATTTTTTCTGGCTGGTTGATGGTGCTGGAGCTGTTCCTGTCGGTGGCTGTGTGTGAATTTTGGGCCTGTTTTGCTGAGATTTTCCGCATGGCTGCTGATTGGAGAACTACAGTTACTGTTATCTTAGGGATGAATAGCAGTGCTTTCCCCCGATTTTGTGTTGTAATTTTTCTTTCTATTTCTATGGTTTCTGTAGAATGTTGGCCTCCTAGAGGCTCTTTTTGTACTTTCGTTTGTACTCATTGCTCGGGGTATGCCCCAGCGGTTTATGTTTTATCCCCAAGTCAAAATACTTGGCGATAAAACATAGTTGTTGTAATTTTTTCTCCCATTAATCCAAAATTCTTACTTACCAAAAAAAAAAAAAAAGAGCTGTAACCACCCAGGGGCCTAAGATCAGCATCACCCAATCTTATAAATCAAAGTCAGGCAACATCAAACCCAACATTCGGTGCATACTCAGAGCAACCACATCATCACATTTCCAAGGAGTAACTACAAACCAGAGAACACGTGTGATCAAAGAGTCGAAGAAGGCCATTGGCCACAATTCCAGAACACCAACAGCACCAGGCGCAGCCAACACCCTCAGCTAAGACAAAAACATCTGGGTCAAAAACTATCAGGACCAGTTGATGTCCGATTAGCATCAAACAAACCTCCAACGGCACAAGGAAGCAGCCTAATAGGAGGTATTCATCATCAAACAATCAGGGGTTGAAACAGGGGAGAGATCAAGACCCCCAAGTCTTCACAACAGCAAACAGCACAATACCCCCGAATCCGCAAGAACCGGAGCGGGGCCATCAGCAGGACCCAACTGGGATGGCATAATAGCCTGATTTACAGGCAGGGAGACCCCCGTAACACCAGGGTTAGGCAGCCTCGTTGGGATTGGATCAATAGAGAGGCCACAGACAGAGGGGCAAGGGGCAGAAACACCATCCGCACGTGGGGGTTCAGCCAAAAGGCAACCAGCAACCACTTTGAGGGGAGAAGTGGGAGAGATAGAACAAACGGGTACATTTGCATCATTAGGGGGGCTTTCAGGATGCATAGTAATGTTTCTTTGAGCATGAACATCAGAGACAGAACTGAAGGCGTAGAATGAGGAGTACCATTATGATTGGAGTCAAATTTGGACAGGCATTTGGATTTAGCATGACCAATCTGTTGGCATCGAGGACAACGAGTTGGCTTCCAACTATATTCCACTTTCACCGTTGAAAAGGCTTCAGAATCGGGACACGTTTGAACCGCGATGGAGTTGGGAAACAGTCCATCCACTCCAACCTCAACGCAAATCCTTGCACTGGACACATTCTCCATACGGGCTATCCTGGGATCCAATTGTAGTGGAACCCCAATGGCACTAGCAGCCCAGCTGTACTTCCGGATGTACTTATCACTCGAGGTATGCCCCAGTGGTTTATGTTTTACTCCCATGTTAAAATACTCAGAGTTAAAACATCAAATTTGTAAATTTTTTCTCCCATAAATCCAAAATACTTACTTACCAAAAAAAAAACTAGCAACCCAGCTAAGCCCCGTATAAGACCATAATTCAATCGGCGGAGTTTGATGATTTAATCCAAACAGGGAACCGTTTGTGTTCCTCTTTTGTCAGGGCCATTCCTGGCGACCACCGCTTAAGGAACAATGCTTTGCCAGAGACCATCCAAGGTCCCGCCCGCAAGCATTTCACCATCATGTCTTTGGAAGGGAAGCGAAAGAAAAAGAAACCAACTTCATTACCGGCGACGTGCTTGAGTTCGAATCGAGCCCACAATTTCATGGTCATAGCCTTGACAGCCATGAAGTGAGGAGAGGTATTAAGGAAATACCCAACCACGGTATGGGCCCAAAGTAGGTTACCTTGATCGATAACCTCATGCGGAGGGGAAAGGGTGCCATTAGCGGACCCAGGAGCATGGAGAGGGAAGAATTTCAACTCGGAGAACATCCTAGCCTCATCCTTCTTGACAACATCAGCCCACGAATGGTGGGGAACGGAGACACACTCAGATTTGTTGAGAGCGTGTTTAGGAATCGCAGTCGCTTCTGGAACGGGAGGAGAAGAAGGGGAAACGGCAGCCAAATGACGGTCGGGTGAAGAGGATGGGGGAACCAGATCAATGGGAAGGCTAGGGCTAGAGGAGGGGTCGAGAGGCACACCCAAAGGGTCGGCCATGGCCGGCAACGGCGTCGCCGACGACGGTAGGAGCGTCTGGCTGAATTCAAATTCGAATTTGAATTCGAAGAGAGAAGAGAGAGTTTCTCTCTCTAAACGGAGCTGCGCCAGTCTCAGCTCCCCTAAGCTTCTAAAATCCCCCCCAAGACATCTCCCAACTCTTCTCCTTGGTGGTCAATGTTGTGAGGCTTAAACTAATGACCGGCTCGGTGCATGATAAAGGTGCTCCTAGGCCGTTACGGATTCGTTGGGGTATATAAAAAATATGGAGAGAAAATAAGTAATGGAAAAGAAAATTGAAAAGATACCATCCTTGCTTCCAATTCATATTTCGCTCTTCGATTTACTTTGCGCGTCTTCGCGCCGCTTCCATCTCAGCCAGGGCGGCGCCGGTGTCGGCCTCGGCCGGACTCGGTTGCCTAGCCCTACCGTCTCCGTCTCTCCTCCTCTTCCTTTTCTCTCGCGGCGGCACCGAGACCTCTTAGGTTTCGGTGTCGTTTGGCCCTAAATCACCTCGGTTCGTGCTTTGATGATGCGATTGTGATGGATTTCCATCTCGCTCGTAGCCACCGGCCGGGATGTTAGGTCCTCTCCGTTGTAATTGCTCTCCGCCGATCGTTGGCTTTGGCGTGGTGACGAACGCCCGAGCCCGGCTTCAAGCCTCTTTGCGATACTTTCCTTCCATCGATGGGTTGGGAGCCTGTTTATAACTGCATGGAGGTATGGGCTAGAGTGCTAAGTAGTGGGAGGGCCATGTTCGGACGCCGAAAATCCTTCCTCCAGTGCGGTGAGTTGTTCATTGTTGCTTGCGCGAGTCATTGCTATTGTGGAGGTGATTACTCTGATTTCCACCAGATGTTGATTTGCTTGGCTGAAGACGGAGTCTTGGACTCTTCACTGGTCCCGCACAATCATCTCGATCGGTGTTTTGGTTGGACCGACATGGTGCAATCATTGGGTGTGAATGCGGTGATACCCCAAGGGTATTCTCTGTTCTTTGGATGCTTAGATCGTGGGGCTGTTGGCAACGCTCGTGTTTGTCGCTGAGCCTCTCTGTGGTGTGCTGGATGGATTGGGGACCGCTTGTGCCTTCAAATCGGCTCTTTATTCGCCGACCGCCCTGGAATGTTTGGTCAAGAGCTCATTTTGATGTAAGGGAGTTCACTTTGTCAACCGACAATTGGTGGAGCTGTATGTTTCGGTCTGATGCTTTGGCCTTGCTTCCTTGCCCGGCCCGGAGTGGATTGGATGGTCCTATGGCCTTCGATCAATGATTATACCAAAAATCCTCTAGTTTTTGGCTAGATGGACTTCTTTGTGTGTTTGATGCTTCTCCGGATGGCTACTGAGGGGCAATGGAAACGCCTGACGATTTGTGGCCCCGTGCTGGTTCATTGTTGTTGGTTGCCTAGCCCGGTTGCTTTCTTTGTCTTCCGATGCGTTGACGGCTAAGTAGCTAATGGGAGCTGCTTGTTTCACGCTTCTTGGTATGCGATTGATGAGATGGTTTGGCCAGGGTCCCTTTTGATGGTGTTTCGTCAGGAGTTTTGGTTTTCTACTTGTTTTGGAACCATGGCGTGATGCATACCGCCGTGAAATTGCCGCAGTTTGCTCCTCGCAACACCCGGCACATTTATTATTGCCACAAGTGAGGGTCAGAAATCGGTTGTTCGCGTCTTTGGCTTTGGGTGGTTTTGGTTAAGGCAACGCTTTTGTTGGTCCATGACGTTTGATGAGCACTTTTGTCTACGGGCTTGTGTGGTGGTGGGCAACTGATGTGGCACGTTGCCAATTTTCGCCGGTTTCTTCTTTGCCTCCCGATGTTCTTTGAACTAAGGCTGCTGCCGATTCGTGCGATTCTGCTGCTCATTAGAACCCGCCACTGTAAGATTTGGGCGGGTGCAAGTGTGAACTTGGGGTGGGGTTGTTAGCCCGCTTGCTCACGAAGCCGGGCTACTTCCCTTGAGCCTTCCAAATTTGCTAGTATGTTTATCTTCACGTACCGCATATTCTTTGCTGTCGATTTGATGCCTTTGTGCTGGTTTCTTGACCAAGCCGTGCTTGTTTGAGAGCAGCACATCTTTGGTCCTTGTTACGGGATGTTGCAAGTCGGTCCTATCTTTGAATCGTGCCGGTTGCACCGTCGGTGTTCGGGGCGGGAGTTGTTGGTGTAATGACGACGATCTTTGCACGGTGGATGATTTGGTGTCTTCTTTTGTGTCGCTTTTGATGATTTAGTGTCTATTGATTTTATATGTAAATTCATATTACATATTTTGTTTTTCTGTTGAACGGTGTCCTCTTAGAGGCTTTTTTGGTATTATCTGATGTACCGGTTGCTCGGGGAATGCCCTAGCATTTTATGTTTTATTTCCAAGTCAAAATACTTGGAGATAAAGTATAGCTTTTGTAATTTTTTCTCCCGTTAATCCAAAATACTTACTTATCAAAAAAAAAAACTGTTCATATTTGGGTGCCTTTTGTGCTCTTGGTTCTAGCCTTTCTCCCCCATTGGAGGTGTAAAAAAAAAAATAGGCCTGGTTGGTCCTCCTGTGGGATCGGTTCCCGATTTTTTTTCGTTGGACCCTGCATTCTTTGTTTCTCTTGTTTAAAAAAAAAAATGGGGTGTCTTTGAGGGTCTTTCTCTTTTCAGCAATGTCATCCCTTCCCCCCCCCAAAAAAAAAAAAAAAAAAAAGAGAAAGAGGAGGTGTTGACTTTACCGCTGTCCGGCACTCTTGCCTGATTTTTTCTTCTCTGCTGTGATCATGGTTGCTGCCTATCGAGCGGTTGGTTTTTCCTGTGATTGGTATGTTCTGTTGTTGGGTAGTATGTGTTGAGTGTTGCCGGGGTCTTGGAGCTTATTGCTTGGCTGTTCTAATTGATGCTGCTCTGGTCCCTGGGTTTGCTGATAGTTGGGGTGCTGGTGCTATGAGCTTGAAGTGGATGCTTTTATTGTTTGAACTCTGAGTGGGGTGTACTGCAAATCTGATGCTGCTGAGGCTGGTGTACCTGATTGTGGACTGGGGTTGTTGCTCTGTTGTTGATGCTCCATCTGTCGGTGAAGGATTGATGCTGAGTGCTGATGCTGTAAAGTAGGCGCTGGTTGCTGTAAAGAAGCAGCATCTTATCTTGCTGCTGCTCTTATTTGAACGTGTTTGGAAATGTGGATTTGTATGCTCCTGCTGTAGCTGGCGGAATGCTGCTCCTGGAATTGGTGGATTTCATTCCTGTCTTCATACTTATCTTAATTATGTGGATGCGGAATGGCTGGCGAGGCTACTTGTATCCCTCACTACAGCTTGAATTTCCTAATGCTGTCCTGATTCTGACGTGGATTGGTGGCTTTCATGCATAAAATCTGATTTAGGCTTTGTTGCTGGTTTGCTGAACCTGCAGCAGATCCTGTTGCCTTTGTTTTGCCGTGAACTGTCATTATAGTAGATGGCATTTGCGGGCAGCAGCTGATGGTGGAATAGTGCGGATTTCATTTTGCTGTGATGTAATGTCAGCTGGTGTTGGCTATGTGCATGTGAATATTCTGGTGATTTTCGTGGCACGATGAATGCTGATTGTAGATTCCATTTTTGTGCTGGAATGAATGGAATTTTCTACTGCAATGTGCGTTTTGCTGAATTTGCTGGAGAGCTGCCGGCAGTGCTTTTTTTTGGTGCCGTGACTAGGAACTATTGGAATAAACAGTTGTTGGTCTGGAATTCTAGACGATGGTGTTGCAACGTCTGCTGTGTAATTGGCTGGTGCTGAAGATGGAATGCCCAGAAGTGGATTGGAAGGATATCTTGATGTTTGAAGTTGTGAAAGCTGATTCTCAGGATTTGATCCTGCGGTTTGTTTACTTACCAAAAAAAGATCCTACGGTTTGTTGTTGCTGTTCCAGTTGCTGTCTTTGTTGGAGCTTTAATTTATCCTGATTACTGTTTATTTCTTTTGATGCTGTGCAGAATGGCTTATGCCATGTCCATGCTGTTAAATGGCGCTGGAAAGCAGTTGCTGGAACTGGGCTGATTTGGTGCCCTTCGCCAGGAGTGAATTGCGTATGAAGCTTAGATTGCCTTCGTGGAGGATGAAAAAAAAATTTTGGGCCATGCTTGTGTGAACTCCACTTACCAAAAAAAAAAAACAAAAATTATGTGAACTCCGGATTCCGGAGAGTGAGAGCTCCGGAATCCAGAGTGTGTGGTGTGAACTCCGGAATTCGGAGTGGGTCCGCTTATGTCCGGTGTGCCTTTCGTCCAGAGTGGCCTGCTTTTGTCATCTCTGTTGTTTCCACGTCAAAAAAAAAAAGCTGCGACTTGCGTGTGAGAACTCCGGTTTCCGGAGTGAGTGAGATCCAGAATCCGGAGTGTGAGAGCTCCGGTTTCTGGAGTGTGAGAACTCCGGAATCCGGAGTGAATCCACTTATGTCCGGTGTTTTCTTGGCTGGAGTGGATTGCTTTTATCATTTCCGATGTTCCGAGAAAAAAAAAACTACTGTCAGATAGCCGAGCTCTTAGACAGAGTGCTCTTATCCCGGAGCTATTAAGGTCAGGAGTGCAATGTCCGAGTGCCTCTTGGATATCTTTTGGACGGAGTGTTTCTGGTGCCGGACTTGACCTGCGGCTCACATGTTCTTACTGCTGCTGATATGCTGACGTGGTTGGGCTCGCCTCCTAACGTGGAATTGCTGATGTGGTGATCTTCTGAAGCATGGCAACTGGTGGGTACTGGCAGTTGGATCTCTACTGCTACTTGAATCTCCCAATGCTGTGTTGATTTTGAGTTTGGATTGGTGGTTATTCTTTTCTTCCTTTGGATTCTTGAACATGTTGGCTAATTCGGGTGGTGCAAGCGATCCGGTTGCTATTGTATTATAGCAGTTGGCTAATTCGGGCAGCAGGGGGATTGCGGTTTCCCTCTGTCCTGTGTTGTAATATTTTTCATATTCTGTTGGTTACGTAGAGACGTTGGCCTCCTAAAGATTTTTATGTATTTTACGATGTATTTTATTCTTTCAGATGCCACTTACTGGGTTTATGCTTTATCCTCAGTCAAAATACTTGGAGATAAAACATAGATTTTATAATTTTTTCTCCCTTTAATCCAAAATACTTACTTAGCAAAAAAAAAAAACAAAAAGCTCCTTCATTCAGGATAAAATCAGTTGCTAGGCTTCCCACCCCATCAGGCAATTACCAACTGCAATCCACACCTAGACATCGTCCTGTGGTCCACGGTACCAGCAGTGGCAACTCCATGAAATGGCTACATCCAGCAAGCTACCAAACCCTCCAGCTGCTTCAGTTCAGCACAACACTTAATCGCCATATAGCCTATATATGGGACTGCAGCTACAGCAATCAACACACACAAATGAATTGCAGCATAACCTTCCCGCACAAAGCACTAGCACAACTAAGGACTTTTCAACCAGATTAAGTTGTCACTGCCAAATCAGCACACGACCCCAACCACTTTAGCAGCTTATGAAGCTACGGCAGCTGGATCAACCACCCGAATGATTTTGGGCGCTGAATGATTTTGGGTGATCTGGAGCGTCTGGTTCTCCCATGGGTAATTGAAGGTCTGTTTGAGAAGCTGATTGACCAGGCGGACGATTTCGATGTTTAACATGCATGGCGCCGGTTTCGTTTTCCAAGTGAGCGGGCTGGATTGGGTGGCCATATTAGATTCTTACAAAAGGCCGATTTAGTCTTGAGATTCTGAATCGGCCTCGCTCTCGCCTATGCCGGTTTCGATGGTTTTCAAGCAAAGGGGCCGATCTCGTTTTTCATGCTTAAGAGCCGGTTAGGAAGGCATATTATTTCCATGTTTTTGGCAATTTTTTATTATCATAAAAAAAAGGGGTCAAAAAAAAAAAGGGGGGGATCTGGATTTTAAGGCCGATTTCATTTTCGTGGTACTTAGGAGACCATTTTCGTTGTTTATCTTGCAAGGGGCCTGTTTTGTTTTCAAGCAAGCGGACAGGATGGTTGGCCGATTTAGTACTTTGCTGTAGGCCGATTTGGTCTCGAAATTTAGAGCCAGCCGCGCTCCCCGCCTAAGCCGATTTCGTTGTTTAACAAGCGGATGGGCCGATTTCGTTTCCCGGCATGAGGGCCGATTTGGAAGGCCGATTTAATTTCTTGTTTGGCCGATTTAGTCTCCTGTCTCAGAGTTGGCTGGTTTCATGTTTTCCGCCGAGTTAGTCTCTTCCTCCAAGGAAGGCCGAAGTTCATGCTTAAGGCCGTTTTTGCCGATCTGGGTTCACTTGGAATCTAGGCCGATTTGGGTATGCTGACGTGGACTAACAGTCAAGGCCGATTTTGTTTCATTATGCTGCCGATCTTGACTCAAGCTGACGAGGCATGCTGTCAGGTTGGGTTTCGGATTAAAAAAAATAAAAATAAAAAAATAAAAAAATAAAAAATTTAATTGTGGGGTTGTGTTGGGCCGGGTTGATTATGTTGGCATGGCCTTTGCTGCCGTGATTCTTTCATGACCGGTTGTGGGCTTTGGCCAGTTTGGTCTCTTCTGGCGTCAAGGCCGATTTGATTTTGCTGGAGTGGACTAGCAGTCAAGGCCGATTTTGATTCAAGTTGTTGGCCGATCTTGACTCATGCATGTCGTGGCATGCGGTAGGATTGACATAAAAATAAAAATAAAAAATTTATTAGGAGGGTTTTGTGGTCTGGTTTGGTTTTGATGACGTGGCCTATCATGCCGGAGTGTGAGTACTCCGGTTTCCAGAGTGGGAGAGCTCCTGTTTCCAGAGTGTAAGAACTCCGGAATCCGGAGTGTGTGAGCTCCGGCTTCCAGAGTATAAGAACTCCAGAATCCGGAGTGACTCTAATTTTGTCAGGTCCTTTCTTGGCTAGTGTGGACTGATTCTATCATTTCCGTAGTTCCAAAAAAAAAACACTGCTGCCGTTTAGCCGGAGCTCTTTGACAGGAGTGCTCTTCTCTGGAGCTTTTATGGCTGGAGTGCAATGTCCGGAGTGCCTCTTGGCTATCTGTTGGACGGAGTGTTTTTGGTACCGGTCTTGACATGCGGCTCACAAGTTTCTTACTGCTGCTGATTTGCTTTCGTGGCTGGGCTTGGTTCTTGACGTGGAACTGCTGATGTGGCGATCTTCTAAAGCATGGCAACTGGTCGACACTGGCATTCAGTTCTCAACTGCTGCTTGTCTCTCCCATTGTTGTGTTGATTCTGAGTATGGATTGGTGGTTATTCTTTTGCTGTTGGATTGCTGAACTGTTGGCTATTTCGGATGATGCAACTGATTATGTTGCTATTGTATTATTGCTTTTGGCTTGTTTGGGCAGCGGGGGATTGCAGTTTCCCTTTGTCTGTTGTTGTAATATTTTTCATATTCTGTTGGTTCTTAGAACGTTAGCCTCCTAGAGGTTTTTTTTATGATTTTTTTGATGTACTTGCTGCTCGGGATATGCCCTAACAGGTTATGTTTTATCCTCAAGTTAAAATACTTGGAGATAAAATATCGATTTTGTAATTTTTTTCTCCATTTAATCCAAAATACTTACTTACCAAAAAAAAAGACCTATCATGCCGTGTTTCATTCAAGGCCGGTTGTGAGCTTTGGCCGATTGGTTTTGCTGGAGTGGCTAGTAGTCAAGGCCGGTTTAGATTCATGTTTTTTGGCCTATCTTGTCTCATGCTGACGTGGCGTGCTGAGGGATTGGTTTTCTGGTTCGAAAAAAAAATGTTGGAATCTGTTCCTAAGGCCGGTGTCAATTTCAACGTGCTTAGGGGGCCGGATTCGATTCCTTTCATGCAAAGGGGTCTATTTCATTTTGTTATCGTGCATTGGGGGACGGTTCCAGATATTATCATGAAAATGGGCCGGTCTCGTTATCACGTATTAGGGCTGGTTTCAAGGATGGCCGTTTTAGATTCTCGTTTTTGGCCAAGCAAGTCTCACGCTTATGGGAAGGCCGTTTTCAAGCTCAAGGTCGATTTTGCCTCATGCTTCTGGGATGGATGATTTGGATTACCTCCTCATGCTTTAAGTTCTGTGGCCGGTTTCAAAATCGAGGTTGGTTTGGCTATCTCCTCACAAGGCCGATCTGGATTCTTCGGTCTCAATGGCTGGTTAGGCTTTCAACAATTAAGTCTTGCAAATTGGATCATGTGCAGTAAAACCTGCTAACATGGCCTCTTACCCGATTCGGTGTTGTGGGCGGTTTGGCATGCTACTATGGATTATTACCCATTTTGCTTGCTATAATCTAGTTGTAGTTCTGTTTTTTTTTCTTTTCGGTCGATATCATGTCGGTCATGGTGATGCTCAGAGAATGCCCTAGCTCGTTATTCTTCCTCTAAGTCGGCAAAACAATTGGAGTTAGAACATCGTTATGTAATTTCATTTATTTTAATTCTATTTACTTATTTACCAAAAAAAAAGATTTGTACTGTGAGGGGATGATTTGATAATTCTTCCTACAAATTTGGGTGGAAATTTATTTTTTTTTGGTAAGTAAGAATTTTGGATTAATGGGAGAAAAAATTTACAAAATCAATGCTTTATCTCCAAGTATTTTAACAGGGAGATAAAACATAATAGATAGGGCATTCCCCGAGCCACTGAGTACAACAAAAGACATCAAAATGATGAAACAAGAGTAAAGTCCCCTAGGGAATACACTCAATAAAAACGCCAAACATGAAGTCTGTCCATTTTAGAATAATAAGTTTTCAACGAGGATGTAACGGCTCCACCGATACAAAGAAAAGACCACTCACCACTCCGGCCGAAGTAATGACCAACGCAGCAGCCAATTACAATGCATAATTTTACTACTCAAGAAATTAGTTGTCCAGAGCAAACAAATAGCAACCGAAAGCAACAAGATCCGCAACTCCAACAATTGAAGAACATCAAATGTTCCACAAGCCAACTTTCCAGCCAAAGAAGGCTAAACTGCCTCAAGCCCAAATCGCATTTGGCTCGCCATATTAGCAGAGGCAACCGGCCACAGCCACATCGACCTCGCACAAATCGGCATCCTCAAATCCAACTCGCAAATGGTCGAGAACGCGAGACTCCGCAAAGAGATCGGCAATTGAAATCAGCCTCAAGTCTCGCACTTGAAATCAGCCACAATTCGGCGAATAAATCGGCATTGAATACGGATCAAAACGACCAAAGAAGAGTAAACCACTGAAATTGAAATCGCAAATCGAATCGCAAGACCACTAAGCATTGGACATGCCATGTCAAAGAACGACAAATCGGCCTCGGCCAAACCGCCTCATGCCCAATCAGCAACCCGAATTCCAAATTGGCAATTGACATGCCAAGACAGCATTCCTACTCGGCCTCGGTTCACAATCGGATTGCTCAACAAATCCAAATCGGGCCTTAAAGCCAAATCGGACTCCGTCCCAAATCGGCTAGCAAATCGCCTCTAAAAAAAACGCAAGGTTCCACTACACCGAACAAGAGGAAGCAATCTACCGTGATCAAGGATCACCATCGACCAAATAATGCCACTCCCGGCTCTTCAGTACCCCAGCCTATAAATCCCAGTCCAGATTAAAACGGGCTCCCCCCAACCCTTCCAACAGAATGAAATCACAGGCAGAGCCTACGGAACCGGGCACGGGACAATGTCGGCGACGAATCCAGCCGAGCAACACAAAAGCAATAGCCCAGACAGAGCTACAGCTCCATAGTCATTTCTTCCGAAAGGAAAACAGAGACGGGGCTCTCGCCAACACCCAGAAAGCGAAGAAACCTAGGCAAATCTTTTTTTTTTTTTTTTTTTTTTGTAAGTAAAACCTAGGCAAATCACCAAACATGATCGCGAAAAATCGACAAGCGAGAGGATTCAAGGATCTATTACAACCAAGCGAAGCCTCATCCAGCTCTTCGTAACCACGTCCAAAGAGATCCAAGCCCGAGCCGCACGGCATACCCCAACCCGTCCAATAGGAGGAAACACACTGAAACGGACCTTGAGCGATAGAACATACCTTGGCTGCGATAAATCCTTCCGAGAAGCACAAGAGACGACAATAGCATCATTCCAAAGACCTCCCGAAACACATCGGGAGGACAAAAGATCCACCAAGTCCAAAGAAGAAACGTGAATCAGTACAGGCGTAGGAACCTAGGAACAGGGGAGTTCAGCCCCGTGAGACGGATCGAGGAAGCCCAATCTACTACGAGACGGAAGACCTTGGATGAACTCCCATAGGGAACTAGAGCCATTAGACGCGCACACCAAGGGGCTCGAATCAAGGAGATTCGGGATCGAAGCGGAAGGACATCACCGAAACCCCCAAGGGCTCAGTCCGCCACGGACGCTTTCGAGAACCGGATCCGATTGGAGGAAGAGAAGGCCTCGGAGAGGGCCCGGGGAAGGCGACGAAGAGACCGGCCATGGCCGGCCCGACGCCTCCTAGGCAGATGAGGCTCGAGATTGAGCGCCAGAAGATAAGATTCAAATTTGAAATGAAATTTGAAAATGGAAGAGAGAAGCGAGAGCTTCTCTCTCTAGGCTAATTGTGAGAAATTGCACTAGAGGCAAATACGCTTGGGTGGAAATTTTGCCGGGTGGGAAATTGGTCCCGCCCGGCAAGGGTGATGCTAATGGATTTGCGCCTGCCGATCTTTGGAGAGCAGTTGATTCCGATGTGGAGCTAGGCTAAATTGCTGATGGTGCCTGCTTGCCTCTGTATCAATGTTTGCCATAAATGGCCCTTCTATAATGCCCCATGTTTTCTAAATCAAGGGTGTAGAAGCTGGAAAGGTTGCAGAATCTATTTTGCTGTATTGTGTGCTGCCCTGTGAAGGTTGATCTTTGCTAGAATTGCTGATTCTGGCTCTTGGTATAATTCTTTGAGAGCAGCTGATCCCAATGTGGTGCTGGGCTGAAATCCTGATGGTGTTGGTGTTACGGGGCACTCAATCCCGACCACTGTTGATATGGTTTTGCTCGAGTTGAGGGAGCAGCGATTCTTGGAAAGGATGCAGGCTCCATTTTCTTCGCGTATTGGCTCTTGGCGGTTTGTTCATGCTGGAGAGCAGTTTATCTCGTTGTGGTGCTTGGCTAAGTTACTCATGGTGCCGTGTTGCCGTCACTAGTATCCTGCTATTGGGATAGAATTTTTTTTTTGGTAAGTATTTTGGATTAAATGGAGAAAAAAATTACAAAATCAAAGTTTTATCTCCGAGTATTTTGACTTGGAGTAAAATTATGAAACGCTAGGGCATACCCCGAGCAACTGGTACATCAGATATCGACAAAAAACTGTCTAATATTACACATGAACAAACTCATAAGCAGCTACTCCCGAGTCAATAGAAGCAACTCAACAAATCGGATGGCAACCATCCCATCGTCACATTTCAGACCAGCATGAAGGAGCATGTGAAACCATTATCTTCAGCTCAGGAACGCAGCGATTCAGCTCCTTCAAGAGCGTAGTTCCATTATCGAAGGAGGATGCAGCTGAACCAGCAACATCTCCCTCAGCTTAGGAGCAACAGCGCACCAGGAAAGCTTCAAACAGAGGAGGGCTACAACCAGCAACTGGAGCACCAAAATCAGCAGCATTCCCAGCTTGACCGTAATTCAGAGCCAGTGCCGGACTCGAACTCCAATCCAAATTCAGAGCCAATGTAGCAGAAGAATTTCCAAACTTCTACAGCGAAGCCCCATTCAGGTCTTCACACATCAGAGTCGAGAAGACTTTAGGCTCCTTACTCTAGCAAACAAGAAAGCAACAAATCCTGCCAGTAGCAGAAGTACCACTGCCCCAATCACCACCAGCAGCTGCCCCCAGCTACATCTGGACTACCAGGTGCACTACCTACAAGAGACAACACGCAGTACAAGAAGTCACCAACCCTTCTTGCAAGTTCAAAAATGTAGCAAGCCACCTCCAAGCAGGTCGAACTAATCTGTAACAAAACAAGCAACCAGAGAAATCCATCCCTAAGGCACTAAAAGCTACATATAATCAGATGCAGAATATCAGGTTTTCTGCATTGATCTTTTTTTTTTTTTTTTTTTTTGTAAGTAAGTGTGTATTTTGGATTTAAGGAGAAAATATACAAAAACTAATGTTATAACTCCAAGTTTTTTGACTTGAAGTTAGAACATAAAAGCTGAGGTATACCCCCGAGCGACCCAGTACATCATAGAATACCTTAAAAAGCTCCTAAGAGTAACAATCTAACAGAAAATATAAACTGAGTACAAAAAAGAGATTACAGTCAATTTACATAATCGAAACAAAAACAGTTACACCCAGGTTGACGGAATCAACAGCACCCGCACACGCGCAGCATCTTCTACTGCAACACAATGCAACCCATTGCAAGAAAACTAAGCCCCCTGCCCACTTGAGCACGCCGTAGCACCCCAAAGTTACCGACAGCAAAGGTAGAAGCAGCTGCATCATACCCACTGCCCAACGCCATCAAAAATTGCATCAGCACAAACGAGACAGCCATCACCTACAGCAACGTGTAAAACAATTCTCACAGCACTGCCTAGAAACGATGGAGGCAGACACAGCTACTCCATTCCAATGAGAGCAGCAGCAGCATGGGAGGAAACATCCGAATGCACAATGTCAACATGGACCATAGGCAGATCAGACAGCCGGTTTAGGTGAAACTCCACAAAGCCAGGACCACCTGAGCAGCAGAAAATCCCCAAGCCTCATAGATGAAAGCAGTATTGGTGATCAGGAGGCCGGTTTTCTGCATTGATCAACAACAGAAATAGACCATGAGCCAAAATTCCAACAAGCCAACAGCAGCAAACTCAGCAAACCATCCACCAAAGGTTTCCAACAGCATCACGGCTCTAGGCAATTGTAGCAAAGCACAAGCCCCAACACCAGCAAAAGTTTCCAGCGGCTCCGGCAAAACCTTGCAAGGAAATACCACTTATCTGCCTCAGCCAGCATATACAACAGGAGCAAATTCAACCCCATGCCAGCAAGTTTGCAATATTGCCAAAAGCCATAACTCTGGGCAACTTAATTCAGCCCAGCATCCAGGAATCAGCAGACGCAACACACAAAATTAAAAGCCCTTCCCGCAACTCTATATTTATTCTCAACTTGATTACAACCAAGCTAATCCCCATCACCAGAGCCAGGAGATGTCTTGGGCATATTGGATATGAGAAACTTTCCAGCAGCCCAACTCTGTGAAAAGCCAGGAGAACTCCTCAGAAGAGGGACAAAGGACCACCCCCAAGCCAACCTAAACATACACTTTTTTTTTTTGGTAAGTAAGTATTTTGGATTAATGGGAGAAAAATATTACAAAATAATATGTTTATCTTCAAGTATTTTAACTTGAAGATAAAACATAATACGCTAGGGCATACCCCGAGTGGACCGTTAAATGTGAATATACAAAAATACTTCTAGGAGGACAACGTTTGCAAACGATAATATTTGACATTTCCATTGTAAAAAGACTCAACCCAGCCAACACAAAAAAACCAGTGGCTTGTCAAGGCAAAACGGTACCACCTACGACTATTGAAGACATTGCGGCAGCAACACAAAAGAAACCTTGGCTCCAAGGCTCCACAAAACCAATGCAATTGCATCAAAGTCACGGTGGGCTTCCCCAATGGCAGCAGGTCATCAGCACAAAAAGGCAATAGGAATATATCTAGTCACCATCCATCAGCCTCCACGTAGTAAATCAGAACCGGAAAAGCAGGCTGCAACGATAGTCAGCATCTACTCCCAGAGTAGCAGCCAGTTATAGCTTCATATGGGATTGAAGCATGTAAGCAAACCAGCACCTGCATACTCCATCTTCAGAAGGGCTACTTCAGAACCTAAACATACACTCAAGTATGAAAAAGAAAACATCCAAGATGAAATCAGTAGCTATTGGGGTAGAATTGCCGGAGATGCTATGGGCGTGCTGCTCTCGTTCGAGGCTAGAAGGATGAGTCCGAGACCCCTATGCACATGGATGCTGCTGCCTGTGCCGTGGTGGTGGTTTTGGCCGAATGATGTGGAAGAAATCCACGTATTATGGCATTTGTAAACCAGTCCGAGACTATGCTCTTTGGCATTTGCGGTTTCTCTTTGCTATTTGGTTCCGATTTTGGAATGGCAGAAATTCAGTTTGCTCTAGGTTTGATGATGAATAAATCTATTGCTGCTGATTTTTGTGTGTGGGTATTAGGGCCGGGTTGTATGTGGCTGGTTTAGATGATGCTCATCTAGATGTTTTTATGTTTTTCATTCGGTTTCATGAATTGGTTCATGGTGGTGCTCGGGAATGCCCTAACTTGTTGTTCTATCTCTAAGTCGGCAAAATGAGACAGAGAGAGCATTTTCCATCCCATTGTGGTTTGAAATCCTGCCTTGCCCGCCTCCATCCTTCCTTGCCGCCCCATGGCACCGGTCGCCACCTCTCCCTCTCGCCTCCCCGCTAGCTTGTCTACTCCTCTTTCCCCGACCCTCCTCCTCAAGATTTCACGGTCTCCTCTTCTTCCCCATTTCCTCGTCCAGCTACCCCATGGCCTCATAACGCCTCGTCCCCGATTTCCTCTTCCCATCTCCCCTCATCGTCATCCGATCCCGATTACCCCCCACCTTCTGCCGTCTCTTGTTGATGTCTTCCGAGGCATTGCTCCCGTGATGAGGCTTTCAAACGGCCCATTCCGTGCGTGAGGTAGGGATTTTGCTGATGCGGTATGAAGATGGTGTGGGGCTTGTGAGCCTGATGCTCATATTGCTGAGCTGCTTTTTGTGTTTTTTTTCCAAGTCTAAATACTTGAAGAAAAACAAAGTTTTTGTAATTTTTTTCTCCCTTTAATCCAAAATACTTATTTACCAAAAAAAAAAAGTTGCCCCAAATCTTCATGAGGTGTAGCGTCTTCCATGGACATTGGGGTCCTCTCTGCTTCCCCCATCCCTCCTTCCATCCACCCAGAAAATTTCAAATCGGGAGTCGTCTTGGCGCACGTCCTCCGTCGCCCCCACGTTCGTCTCTTGCGTCACTGAAGGGGCCCATTTTGAATCGGTGAGCATGGCTAAGCGTTTTGCCAATCAAATTTGGTGAATCCTTCCTCGATGAAAAGTCCTCCAGGTGAAGGTTCGAAGTCTGCGATTCTTTGTGGGAATGCGAGTTACTCAAAACACCACTACTTTGCCCTTGCCTTCTCCCCATCTCGGCTGGTCCACCATCTGGGATGTTTAACGAGCCAGCAGACTCCGGATACCGAGTGCAGCACGGGTATTCCACTAGAGCCCATATCGGCTGAGTCCGAATTAAGATCTTCGAAGGCTTGCCTTTGTGCCTCCCCAGAGACTCGGTGACACCATGTCCAGCGAGCCGATGCCTCATGCCAATCGATGTTGTTGCCTCCTGCGCTCACGGGCGTCTCATGGGCTTCGGTAGTTGAAAGAGGGCTATTGGAGGTAAGTCTCCCCTTAAATTCTACCCTCCAAATATTTACGATATGGAGAATATCATTTTGTCCCCCTCGATGTTATCCAACGGTGGTGTGGACCAATGGGTAACCACCCTCGTTGGATATTTCGTTGGTAATCCTGTTCATTTTAATGTAGTAAACAATATTACTAGGAAAATTTGGAAGCGGTTCGAGCTACTGACATGTGGCTGAAAAACGAATTGGGCTTCTTCTTCTTTCGATTTTCCTCAAGCTCAATGCTCGACAAATGTCTTGCTAGTGGCCCGTGGACGATAGCCGGCCATCCTTTTTTCTTAAGAAATGGAAGCCTGGGAATGGTCTTATCCCAAGAGGAGCACAAATCATTCCCTATTTGGATCACCATGTCCTGGATCCCGGTTGAATACTGGACCCTCTCGGGTTTAAGGCTGGATTGCGAGTGCGGTTGGGAAACCTCTTCTATTAGACCCCGTCACCGAAAAACTCGAGCGTATGGGCTTTGCAAGAGTTTGTGTCGAAATGGGGGCGATGCCCCCCAAAATCTGTGAAGATTTGAGCAGGCTTCTGTTTGAACAATCGGATGATCAACTCGGAAAAATTAAATTTGAGTACCAACATAAATCGTCGCGTAGTGCCGCCTCCGAAAAGAGTGGGAATAAGGGTCCCCCAATCAAAACTTCTTGGGTCCCTAAGCGGTTGGACATTCCACGGAATAACACCTCCACCGCACCTCTAGGGTGTCTCCCACGCAAGAAAGTTTCTGTCGTGGCTGTCCCCTCTGCAAGAGCTATAGATCATAAGGCCATAATGACATCTAACTCGTTTATGGCCTTACAGGAGGAAAATATGAACGATCTATCAGAAAGCCTTATTCAAGTCTCAACAGCTCCGATCAGTGGAGGTGGACTAGAACCTCCTCCCAGCCATGATGATTCTTCATCTGATAAGGTAACCGTTGAGTCCCTGGATGCACCTTTTTTGCTCAATTGCCATGTAGTAGGAGGCCCTTCCGGTAGAATCACCGAATCCTCCCTCGGATCTGAAAGTTCAAACCCTTGTTCAGAACTTCCCGGTCCGTTGAATATGTGGCATGAAAGGTCCTCCCCCGATCCTGGTATGACTGATGCCCTTAAACAACGCCCACCATCCATACCAGATTCACCGATTGACTCCTCCCAACGAGCTACATTGAGTAATCCTCTTTCATCTGGTTCATCAGGTGGAATGATAAGCGTTGGCACTTCTACCAAAAATGGGGAACAAGTCTCCTCTAGAAAAAATAAAAAATCATGGGGGAATAAAAAATCCTCCCCTCCCTCACCCACAACCCATGATTAGCATTGCCTGTTGGAACGTGAGGGGACTAAATGGGTTTGTAAAAGCCCACGAAGTCAACAACCTCATTAGCTCCCATAGGTGCAGTATTGTTGGCTTGGTTGAAACCAAGGTCGCGGAGAGGAACTCTCTGATTGTCTCTGCTAGGATCAGACCAAATTGGTCTTGGATTATGAATTACTCCGCGTCTTCGAGTGGATGGATTTGGGTTGGCTGGGACCCCCAATTGATTTCGGTTAACATCCTCTACTTGGAGGATCAGGTCATTCATACCAAGGTCCTATTCCGCGAGGAGAATATCCGTTGCCTCTTGTCCTTTATCTACGGCGCTAATTCAGAAAGTCTCCGTAGGCGTCTTTGGGAGAGCCTTTGGACGATGTCTAATCACCCGGGCGATCTCCCCTGGGCCGCTCTTGGAGATTTCAACGCTGTTAGATCCCCGTCCGAGGCCCTTGGTGGTATCTGGCACTACAAAAGCTCGCTTGACCTTGATAACTGCCTTAGAGACTGTGATCTTGAGGACGTGTGCCACGAAGGTATGCACTATACCTGGAATGATGGTCGGGACTTATCCCTTCGCATTTATAGAAAGCATGATAGAGTTGTTGTCCCCTCTTCCTCCTCCGGCTGAGGTCCTGCATTAGAGTGCCGAATTTTGGGGCTCCACACTGGTGGGCTTCTTCATTGGAAAACCCCTCCATTTCTTGGCGGTTGACTCCATAGCTCGGAAAATCTGGGCAAGATTCGGGCTTCGTCACGTTGCTGCGAATGATAAAGGTTTTTTCTTCTTTAGTTTTGACTCTGCTACCCTGATGATGGCATGCTTGGCTAAAGGCCCCTGGGTCTTCAAAAGAAATTCCCTTTTTCTTAAGAGATGGGCACCGGGTATGGTTTTGGATCAAGAATCCCTCATGTCCTTCCCCATGTGGATTTCTTTGTTCAATGTCCCAATTGAATATTGGACCCCTCTCGGCCTAAGCTGGATAGCTAGTAGGATTGGTAAACCAATCCAATGTGACCCTAGGACTACTAGGATGGACAGTGTGCATGTTGCTAGGATCTGTATTGAGGTTGGTAAGGGCGATCCTCTTCCTTACAAAATCCGGCTCTTGTCTGGTTCTGCTGATTCTGCCAAGGTGGTGGAAGTTGAGATAGTCTACCACTCGAAGCCATTTCGACGCAGTTCTACTCAACAAATTAGAACAGGTGATGGTGGGGTTGGGAGCTCGATTCCATCCATGGACTCCCACTCTGTGCATGCCATGGCTGCGGTTAAACAGGTGACCCCTGCTTTTGTTGAGACTCCGGTGTCTGAAATTGGGGATCATGTTGGCATCGAGGGATGTTCTTCTGAGCATGCTCTGTTGGCCGTGGCTCAACAGGATCCCAGCTCCATCCTTGATGTTGATAAATCACAATTTTCAAAGGCCGAGAATTCGGGTAGTAAATCTGTGTGGGTAAAGGCGAGTCTCCTAGGCTCAGCCGATAATTCCCTTTCCTCCTCGGCGACGGGGTTGTTGCGAGCTTTCTTTGGAGGAGCTCATTGAACAAAAATGTGGTTCCCTTCTCTCCCTCTCGATGTTGGTGTTGGAATGGAGGGCGGCGTTATTAAAGTGCCTCAACTGACAGTCCTCCTCCTGGATGTGATGCAGGTCTTGAGGTTGTTGTCTTAGCTGGATCAATTGTTCGCGATGATGGGGATTCCCATGAGGTCGACGTGGATATTCTGCCCCCGGTTTGTTGCTGCCGATGCCGATCCTCTTGAGACGGTTTCTTCCGAGGAGAACAGCCCGATCTTGACCATTCGGTGAGGAGAGTTCCTCGAGTGCCATGAGTTGGGTGGAGTGCGGCCCCATTTGGAGGTGCTCCGGCTATTGGCTCTTTCTGGACCCCTTGCCGACCCGCCTTGATTATCATGCTTTGGGTCCAATTGCGTTGGTAGATCCCGATTTTACCCCGAATCTATCTCTCGGACCATTCGAAACACTCCTGGTTGGCTCTTGAAAGTACAAGCGATGCCAGCACTGTGGACAAGAAGGATGCTCTGGATGGTAGTCTACTGCACTCGGATCTGGTCGTCGATTAGACCCCTATTCTTGTTTCAGATGCCAGCTGCTTGGATGAGGATCCTTTGTCAATTGAGAAGGATCCGTTGGTTATGGCTCTCCACCAGCAGCAGACAGAGCTCAATTTCGGCTTAGGTCTAGAGAGAGGTGCTCTCCCCTCTCTCTAGGTTTCAAATTCAAATTTGAATTTTGATCGGCCCGTGGCGCCGCCTGCGCCGGCGTGGCCGGTCCTCGGCTGCCGTTGGCGACCCCCCAGGTCTCCTCTTCCTTCTCCGCCCCCAAGCTTCCTCCATCGACATCCGTAACGTCTCCAGATATCCTTCCCTCGCCCTGATTCCCTCCTCTGCAGAAAGACTCCCTCCTTTCATTTTCTGGGCCGGACGCCTCCTTCCTTAAGGGTGTGAAGCTTACCCCTGCTGTTCCCGTCGCGATCGGTCTGGTTACTCCGGCTAACGTCACTGAAGCCCATGCCAATTCTGCTAAGCTGTCCCTCTAGATTTCGGCTTCTAAAGAGGCCAAGTGTGAGCGCGTTGCCATATGTGGATCTTCACCCACCTCCCTCCAAATAAATTCAGGTGTGACTCTGCCTCAATCCTCCTGGGTTGAAATTGCCAAGAAAAACTGTCTCTGCTCTTCTCTTAAATTTTACCCCCCTCATCCATCTGATGGGGATATTGTCTCCATATCTCCTCCTGCTGAAGTAATCCAGCAGAGCCAGGAGATCTGGGGCGCCACACTGGTGGGTTATTTCCAAGAATCTTCTCTACATTACCTGGCGGTAAACAACATTGCGCGCAAAATTTGGGCCAGATTTGGGCTCTGCCATGTCGCTGGGAATGAGAATGGATTCCTTTTCTTCCGATTTGCTTTTGAAAAACAGTTAGTTCTCTGTTTGTCGAATGGCCCTTAGACTTTCGGCAAATATCCGCTTATTCTTAAACGATGGGTGCCGAGGATGGAGCTGTCTAAAGACTCTCTCCAAACCTTCCCAGTTTGGATTACCCTATCCAACATCCCGATTGAATTCTGGACTCCCTTGGGACTAAGCTGGATTGCAAGTGGGGTTGGGAAACCTCTTCATTTTGACCCTATCACAGCTCGTATGGAGCGGTTGCAATTCGCTAGAATTTGCGTTGAGGTCAGTAAAAATGCTCCTCGCCCGAAAAAGATCAGGGTAAAAACTGGTGTTATGGATTCGGCCATGACTGTCGAAGTCAAGGTTGATTATCAATGGAGGCCGAAGCCTCTTTCTAATGGTCGATCTACTACTCAGAAAGGTACCAGGAGGGTTAAGCCTGTCCATCAAGCTGTTGCCCCTAAGACTCTGTCCACGGGGTGCCCCTTGAATGAAAAAGGGTGTTTTCCTTCTATGGCAGGACCCAATGCTATAGTCAAATCTCAGGTTGTTCCTCTTGGGGAAGCTGTTATATCTATCTCTGAACAAGAGCTTTCTGATTCCATTCCTAAGGTGCCTTTGGAGCTGGCGTGCCTTCGACTCGCTAAAGAGGTCCCCGAGGGTATGGAATCGAGGAATTGGATATGCGAAGGCAATATCATCCGATTCTTGTGTTGGAATTCTTGTTGGTTTGGAGGCGAGTGCAATGGACAATGCACTCGTTCACGTGGCTCATGAGGTCCCTCGCTCCGCCCATGCTCGAATCCCCTACACCGAGGCTATTGCGAGGCAAAAATGGGGTCAAGTTTGATGAGGTTGGTGTTCCTCATTATTATAATGAAGACGGTGGTCTGCCTCATTGCCTTTGTAAGGGTCCGGTTGGTGCTCTGTGTATCATGAGTCGACATTTAGAGGTGATTTGGCTATAATCTTTGGTGAGAATCGGGACATTGAGAGTGACCTCGACGATTCTAGTTCTCAGTCCTCCGAGGAATGGACTGATGAGTTTATCGCCAAAGATCCTATGCATTATGCCCTCCGATGCTTACTTGCTGAGAAGGCTTCTCAGCTGCACTTTAAGTCCATCTCCATGGATCAACGTGATTTTTTGTTTGATTTCTTCAATTCATGTTGGTCTGATATGTCTGAGGTTACAAAAAATTTATTCAGATCCTCCTTTCTATTGGAGGAGGATTTCCTGAATTGTCCATCGAGTGCTTACTTTGAAGTCCTCCGCTTGTTTGTGACTGCCAATTCCTCAAAACCTCACATTGACTCCCTAGCTCCTGGTCGTAGGTCGATTATATTAGACTCTCTAAAAGTCATGTTAAAATGGAACACGACCTTTCCGTTAGATCAATTTAGCGATTTGGATGGTCTTGTGGAGGGCCTCCATAAGTTTTGTTAATTCATCCATTCGCATATGTTGGAAACTGGCTGGTTTTGTTTCGGTTGGAGTTCAGCCTTCTCTGTGTGCTAGATCTACTGTGGTGTTTTTGTGAACAAGAGCAGGATGATCCATGATGCTGACAGTGGAATCTTGATGCTGATTTGGTTATCTATTCTTCTGGTGGTGGTGAGGAGGACGGAGTAATTTATTCGCTTTTTGGTCGGAGTGGCTTTTTGTGCCCTCATCGGCCAGAGTGGATATGCGTGAGATGAGGCCGAAGTGGCTTCATTTGCGGAGTGCATGTTTCGTTAAAAGGTCGAGTCGGATTCGATCGGTTGATTACAGTGCAATTTTCCGAGTGCATTTTCTTACGAGTGCATTTTTGCTTTGAGTGGGATTGAGTCATTGAATCCGAGTGCAATTTGCCAGTGCATTTTGCGGAGTGCAATTTGCGGAGTGCATTTTGCAGTGGGATTGTGAAGAATAGCGAGGATTCCATGATCTTTGGGCATGGAATCTTGATCTGATTTGGTTATTTGTTCTTGGTGGTGGTGAGGAGGACGGAGTAAATTATTTGTTTATGGTCAGAGTGGCTTTTTGTTCTCTCATCGGCCGGAGTGGATATGCGTGAGATGAGGCCAAAGTGGCTTCGCAGCCGGAGTGCATGTTTCGTCAGAAGGCCGGAGTGGGATTGAGTCAGTTGATTCCGGAGTGCAATTTTTCGGAGTGCATTTTGTCGGAGTGCATTTTTGCCGGAGTGGGATTGAGTCAGTTGAATCCAGAGTGCAATTTGCCAGAGCGCATTTTGCCGGGGTGCATTTTTGCCGGAGTGGCAGTTGAATCCGAAGTGCATTTTACCGGAGTGCATTTTGCCGGAGTGCATTTTGCCTGTTTTTGTTATTTGGTCCAGGTGGGGCGGGATCTAAGTGGCTGGTGATTTGCTGGCCCAGCTTTGATGATGGGTGAAATGTTGTTGGGGCAGCATTTGATGTTCCTAGTGCTGATTGACTATCTACCTTCTCTGTGCCAGGGGGCATTTTGGTATGGGGCTGCATTGTTGTGGTTCCTGCTTTTGTATAATGACTTTGTTCATTTTCTATTTTCTGTTAAAGCACTCCTCTTAGGGATATTCCGATGTATTGATGTACCAGTCGCTCGGGGGATGCCCTAGCGTTTTATGTTCTAACTTCAAGTCAAAAAACTTGGAGTTATAACATAGTGTTTTGTAAATTTTTTCTCCCGTTAATCCAAAATACACACTTACTTACCAAAAAAAAAAAGTGGCTGGTTTAGATGATGTACATCTAATTGTTGTTTCTTTTGCTTGGTTCATGATTCGGTTCATGATGATGCTCGAGGTATGCCCTAGCTCTTTGTTCTAATTCTAAGTTGGCAAAACACTTGGAGTTAGAACATCCTTTTGTAAATTTTCATTCATTTTAATGCATTTACTTACTTACCAAAAAAAATAAAAAAAAGGCTCTCCAGCAGCTCTTGGACTCGGATGGCTCTTGTCAACTATTTAAAGCCACATTTCCTGAGCATAGGAACCTTGTGATGGATTTCCTGAACAGGTGCTGGCAGGATGTCAATGTTGAGAGCAAATGTAAGTTTCTCTCAGCCTTTCCGTTGGCAGTGGTAGATAAAGGGTTTCCCCCTGATGCTTATTTGATTGCTTTCCAATTAGCAGTGACGGTGACACCTCTAAGGCCCATAGTACCTCATTCTCTCCTGAGGAAGAAAAGGTTGTCTTTGGATTCCTGGCTTCCTTGCTGAAAACGGCAACGAGTTTTTCGGTTATCCAAAATTGTAATCAATTTGAATTTTTGGCTGGTCTTCATGGTAAGGCATTTAAGATCCCAAATGAAGAACCCTGGCTACAGTTTAATTCTAGGAGACGGCGTAATGCTGCTTCCAAGAAAAATCGGATTTCTCATACATGAAAACCTGCAGCTGCTGGGTTGGGTGTGGGTTGGTTGAGTTGTTCCTTTTCAAAGTTATTTTGGTTAATTGATAAGGGCATTATATTTTCGCCTCAGCAAGTGTGTGGGTTGGGTTGGGGGCCGCCTGTGCACTGGACTAGGCCTATTTGAAGAGCTGGCCCTTGGCTTTTTTTTTTTTGGGTAAGTGAGTATTTTGGATTAAAGGGAGAAAAAATTACAAAATCTATGTTTTATCACCAAGTATTTTGACTTGAGGATAAAACATAAACCGCTAGGACATACCCCGAGAAACTAGTACATCAGAAAATACATAAAAAAACCTCTTGGAGGCCAACGTTCTACAGAACCAACAGAATATGAAAAATATTACAACACAGGACAGAGGGAAACCGCAATCCCCCTGCTGCCCGAATTAGCCAACTGCTATAATACAATAGCAACATGATCAGTTGCACCACCCGAATTAGCCAACATGTTCAGCAATCCAGCAACAGAATAACCACCAATCCAAACTCAGAATCAACACAACATTGGGAAATTCAAGCAGCAGTGGCGATCCAACTGCCAGTACCCACCAGTTGCCATGCTTCAAAAGATTGCCACATCAGCAATTCCATGTCAGGAGGCGAGCCCAGCCACCTCAGCATATCAACAGCAGTAAGAACAAGTGATCCGCAGGTCAGGCCCGGTGAAACACTCCGTCCAAACGATAGCCAAGAGGCACTCCAGACATTGCACTCCAGCCTTAATTGCTCCGGAAAAGAGCACTCCTGTCTAAGAGCTCCGGCTATACAGCAGCAATTTTTTTTCTCTCTCTGAACATCGGATATGATGAAAGCATTCCACTTCAACCAAGAAAAACACCGGAAAGTGGATTCACTCCGAATTCTGGAGTTCTCACACTCCGGAAACCGGAGCTCTCACACTCCGGATTTCGGATCTCACTCACTCCAGAAACTGGAGTTCTCACACGCAATTCACAGCACTTTTTTGACATGGAAACAATAGACATGACAAAAGCAGGCCACTCCGGATTCCGGAGCTCTCACACTCCGGATTCCGGAGTTCACACAATTTTTTTTTGGTAAGTGGAGTTCACACAAGCATGGCCCAAAATTTTTCCATCCTCCACGAAGGCCACCCAAGCTTCATACTCAACTCACTCCGGGCGAGCAGCATCAAAACGGCCCAGTTCCAGCAGCTGCTTTCCAGCTCCATTCGACAGCATGGACATGGCATAAGCCATTCCGCACAGCATCAAAAGAAGTCAACAACAATCATGATAAATTAAAGCTCTAACACAGACAGCAACTGGAACAGCAACAACAAACCACAGGATCAAAACCTGAGAATCAGCTTTCAGAACTTCAAACATCAAGATATCCTTCCAATCCATTTCTGGGCAATCCATCTTCAGCACCAGCCAATTACACAGCAGACGTTGCGACATCATCATCTAGAATTCCAGACCAACAACTGTTTATTCCAATAGTTTCTAGTCACAGCACCAGAAAAAAGCACTGCCAGCAGCTCTCCAGCAAAATCAGGAAAACACACATTGCGGCGGAAGATTCCATTCATTCCAGCACAAAAATGGAATCTACAATCAGCATTCATCATTCCACGAAAATCAGCAAAATATTCACATGCACATAATAGCCAACATCCGCTGACATCGCATCACAGCAAAATGAAATCCGCACTATTCCACCAGCAGCTGCTGCTCGCAAATGCCATCTGCTAAAATGACAGTTCACGGCAAAACAAAGGCAACATGATCTGCTGCAGGTTCAGCAAACCAGCAACAGAGCCTAAATCAGATTTGTTAAGCCAGCAAAATGGAGTCCACCAATCCACCTCCGAATCAGGACAGCATTAGGAAATTTGCAGTGAGGGATACAAGCAGCCTCGTCAGCCACTCCACACCCACATAATTAAGATCAGTATGAAGACAGGAATGAAATCCACCGATTCCAGGATCAGCGTTCCGCCAGCTACAGCAGGAGCATACAAATCCACATTTCCAAACAAGTTCAAATAAAGAGCAGCAGCAAGATAAGATGCTGCATCTTTACAGCAACTAGCACCCACTTTTCAGCATCAGCACTCAGCATCAATCCTTCACCGACAGATGGGGCATCAACAACAGAGCAACAACCCCAGTCCACAATCGGGTACACCAGCCTCAGTAACATCAGATTTCCTGTACACCCCACTCAGAGTTCAAACCAAAAAAGTATCCACTTCAAGCTCATAGCACCAGCACCCCAATAATCAGCAGACGCAGGGACCAGAGCAGCATCAATTAGAACAGCCAGGCAATAAGCTCCAAGACCCTTGCAACACTCAACACATACTATCCAACAACGGAACATACCCATCACAGGAAAAACCAACCGCTCGATAGCCAGCAACCACGATCACAGCAGAGAAGAAAAATCAGGCAAGAGCGCCGGACAGCGATGAAGTCAACACCACCACTTCCTCATGTTTTTTGGGAAAGAAAAAAAAGAAATAATATATAGATATATATATAACAAAAAATATATATATATATATATATTTGGTAAGTAAGTGTTTTGGATTAATGGGAGAAAAAAATAGTACAAAAAATATGTTTATCTTCAAGCATTTTGACTTGAAGATAAAACATAATACGCTAGGGCATACCCCGAGCGGATAGTACATCTGAAAATGCAAAAATACCTCTAGGAGGACAACGATTACTGAAAACGACAACATATGACAATTCCATCGTAACAAGATTGAAACCATCAACACCATCTTCGGCTGATGAATAGCAGCAACAACACAAAATAAAATTTGGCTCCAAGCTCTAAAAAACCAATGCCATTTGCAACATACACGATGGATTTCTAGGGGGCATCAATTCAGCATCCAATCCCACAGGGAGAAATCCATGGACAAGGAGGCAATTCCCAGTCCATCATTGCAACCAATTCCATACATCCAACTCCAAGCAGCCGAGTACAGAAACCATTGCATCATTTAGCATGAGAGATGAAATCAGAAGAGCCCCTCGAGATATGGACAGAATCGCCATTCCACCTCCACGCAACCGAACAGTGCGCAACCCAACTCTCACCAAAGATATGGTTCCAACAGCATAGGTGACCTTAACCACTTCATATAGAAACAACCCAAACCAGCACCCTTCCTGCATCGGGAATGGAGGAAATCCACCCACCCACAAGGCAATTGCGAATCGCCTACATGGATAGAACCTCTGAGCCAATCGGGCTCACAAAGAAACCCACCGCAAAGAGGATCAATTGCACCCAACAAAGGATCATCAACCATTGCGTCAAGCGAGTTTTTGCAAGCGGCGGAACAACATCATCACGGCAAAGATAGTCGGATAAGCTGCAGTCCAATGGACTGCAGCACAATCCCACCACACGAGAGCGGCGGATGAGGCAGGCACCCCTCAACAAGAAGGAAGATTAGTAACCAAACGCGGTACCTCGAGTCAAACTACTCATCCCTCAAACCAAAACGTACCAAAAATATATATATATGCATATATATGAATATGAGAAAATATATATATATATATATATATATATATATATATATATTCTTGGGCCAGAGTGCTCTTTGTCTTTAAGGATGAAGTGCCCTCTTGGTGTTTTTGAATCCGGAGTTCTCTTGGCCGGAGTTCATTTCTTTTTTATCCGGTTTTCTTTTTGTCCTTTAATGGCGAGTGCCTTTTGGTATCTTTGTTTCCGGTGCTCTAAAAGGCCGGTGTTCATTTTTTCTTTTTCATCCGGTGTGTGTTTCTTCCCAAAAAAAAAATAGGAGGGGGGGGGCCGAAGTGCTCTTTGTCTTTAATGACGGAGTGCCCTCTTGGTGTTTTTGAATCCGGAGTGCCCTCTTGGTGTTTTTGAATCTGGAGCTCTCTTGGCCGGAGTTCATTTCTTTTTTAGCCGGTTTGTTTTTTTACCAGCCGGTGGTTTCTTCTTCCCCAAAAAAAAAAGAGGCTGGAGTGCTCTTTGTCCTTTTTGACGGAGTGCCCTCTATGTGCTTTTGATTCCGGAGCGCTTATAGGCCAAGAAAAAAAAATTTTGAAGTGCCTTGCGTCTGTTTGTTCCGGTGCCCTTGTAGGCCGGAATGTCCTAATGGCCTGAGCTCTCTTATCCGGAGCTCTTATGGCCGGATTGCTTTCTTATATTCGGAGTGCCTCTTTTGCTGGAGTGTCTTTTGATGGACAGAGTGAAGGCAATCCGGAGTTCGGAGGCTGAGAGCTCCGGATTCCGAGTGCAAGAACTCCGGATTCCGGAGTGTGCCGTTATAGTCCGGAGTGCCTTCACCCCGGAGTGATTACGTCTGAAGATTGGATTGTTTTCGCTGAGGACGGAGTGCATTATATTCGCACCTAGGCCGGAATGGCTTGCTTTTGTCTTCTAAAAAGCTGGAGTGCTTTCTGCAGTGGCCTTCTATACCGAATGAATGCGGTGACTCGATCTGCTTTCTGCTCACTATTGGAAGGAGGGAGTTGTTGCAATGCCTGGAGCGAAAAAGAGCTTGCCTTTTTAGATAGACGGACTGCCTCTACGCTCTAATTTGGATGGACTCGTTTTGGCACTGCGCCCGGAGTGTAGTTGCCTCTACGAGATGTTGACACTTGCTGGACGGAGTTGTGTGGACGGTGCTGTTTTCACCTCCGATATCGTTTTTGTATGTTGTGTCTAATGTCCTTAGTCATAGTTTATTTTGGGTTACCCCTTTTCTATGTTTCTCTTACCTAGTTGGCAAAACACTGGGTATTAAACATAGCTATTTGTACATTTCAAGAATTTTGAATTCGTGTGACGTCCGGAGCCTGTGCTATGCTCGTCGCCGGCCATAGCCGGTCCTTCGGGGGTTCTCCCTGGCCCGCTCTTGGACCTCAGCTCCCATGTTTTTCCCTCTCTTTCGTCTTCCTCTCCGCAAACGCAGCGACTGGACGCGAATGATTTCCCGAAGCTGAGGCGGTCAGTCGTATCCCTATCACCGGCCCCCGATGCTCCTATTTTGTCTTCCTTGAAGTCCAAGGGTCTCCGAAAAGACCTTGTGAACGGTGTTTCTGTTCCTCCTTCTTGGTCGGCTAGCAGCCAGAAGATCGCAGATGGCAAGTTGTCAAAATTTTCTTCTCGGTTGCGTTCTTCCCAGAGTATTTTTTTTTGGTAAGTAAGAATTTTGGATTAATGGGAGAAAAAATTACAACAACTATGTTTTAAAGCCAAGTATTTTAACTTGGGGATAAAACATAATCCGCTGGGGCATACCCCGAGCAACGAGTACAACCGAAAGTTTTAGCACGTTGGCTATGTGGTGGTCCTTGGCTATGTGGTGCTGCACCTAAAATCTGCCTGTGGTCCATGTTGGCACTGTGCATTCAGATGATACCTCCCATGCTGCTGCTGCTATTTTTGGACTGGAGTGGTAGTGCCTGTTTGCTGTATTTCCATCGTTTCTCGGCTGCGCTGTGAGGATGTTTTAGCACGTTGCCGTGGCTGATGGCTGTCTCGTTTGTCTTGTTATTTCTTTAACTGGGGCGATCGAAAGTTGGGGTTCCCGTCGCCTTGGTAGTAGCTGAGTTTGTTTCTGCTTTTCTATTAGGACATATCTCATGTTTTATTTGCTGTTAGTCCTTCCCTCTTAGAGGGTTATTTTGAGCCATTTTCTGATGTACCAAATTTTAACAAATTTATGCCCCAACGTTTTATGTTCTAACTCTAAGTCAAAAAACTTGGAGTTATAGCATAGCTTTTGTAAATTTTTCTCCCGTTTAATCCAAAATACACACTTACTTACCCAAAAAAAAAAAGAGTACAACCGAAAGTGCAAAAAGAGCCTCTAGGAGGCCAACATTCTACAGAAACCATAGAAATAGAAGGAAAATTACAACACAAAATCGGGCAAAAGCACAGCTTTTCAACCCCAAGATAACAAAGAATCGTAGTTCTCCAATCGGTAGCCATGCGGAAAATCTCAGCCAAACAAGCCCAAAATTCACACTCGACCACCGACAGAAATTTCAGGCTCCGGCACCATCAACCAACGAGAAAAAATCAAACGTGGTTAACGCAAAGAATTGCACGACACATGCATCCATCGCCAGCTTAATTTTCATCACCACAAATGCTGTACACACACGCATACATCATCGCTAAAGAAATTACGAATTGCACTTAAGCTGGGAGCAAGAAGCAATCCACAACAAAAACATGACAAGCCATACACCACACGTTTAAATTGAATCAACAGTCCCTAGCCGGGGAATCAAGGCCGAACCAGTTGTGGGCACATGCAATTGCTGCCCACCAACCTACAGTAACCTCCAACTTCAACAGAGATTAAAACTGTGTTAAGGGTAAGCTTTTTATAGTGAGTGGCCCCACCGCACTCGCGGCCCCATAACCAAAAAATCCTCAAGGGATTTTTTGGGAGGCACAAGATACCACTGATGCTTCCATGGGAATCGAACCAGTGGGGGAGGCGCACATCCGTGCGTTTAACCACTCCGCCAACTCCCCGCGTCGGGCGTGTTAAGGGTAAGCTTTTTATAGTGGTCGCCCCACCGCACTCGCGGCCCCATAACCTTAAAACCCCTTGCGGGATTTTTGGGAGGCACAAGTACCACTTGGTGCTTCCGCGGGAATCGAACTCAGGTGGGGAGGCACACTTCTATGTGTTTAACCACCAGGCCAATTCCGCTTCGGCAAACTGTGTAGGAGTTTGCGCTTCCCAGAGTAGGAGTTTGCGCTCCTTTGAAACTCTAAAATACTTCCCTCCCCTCTCAACCGAGGGCTTCGACCCCCTCTTTTCTCCTCCGGAGGATGTCATTCAGCAGGCCGGGAGTTACGGGGGCACACTCTCGTCGGTTTTTCGTCGAAAAGCCATTACACTTCTGGCGGTTCGATCCATTGCCAAGTATTTGGGCAAAATATGCGATTAACCATGTTCTTGCTAATGATGAGGCTTCTTCTTCTTCAATTTTGATTCGACGATCATCCGTCGGCCTTGGAGCACGGCCCTTGGTTTTTCCTAATAATCCCTTATTTCTTAAGAGATGGACTCGGCTTGATTACGGATCAGGGAATCACTTAAGTCCGTTCCTATCTGGATTAGCCTTCTTCATGTTCCATTTGAACTTTGGACCCCACTTGGTCTGTGTTGGATTGCAAGCCGAGTGGGGCGTCCCCTTTATCTTGATCCTCGTACAGCTAGATTGGAGTATTTGAATGCTGCACGAATTTGTGTGGAGGTGGGTAGGGATGTCATTCTCCCTGATAAAATTAGGATATCAGTTGGTGCCGAGGTGTCTCAATTGACAACTGAGGCGGAGATCATCTTTCATTGGAAGCCTAATGGGTGCTTGAGAATCAGTAACTCCAAACAGAGCTGCTCTGTGTCGGTGGCTGAGGATTCAATGCCCCAACAGATTTCTTCTTCTCTGCCTCTGAAATCTGGCAGCGTTGTGGATGGTTCTGTCCTGCCTGTGACTGACTTGAGGAGGAGGCACATTTCTGGCCCGTCTTCAGGGCCTAGATCTGGCATTGTTTGTGTCATGGCTGACTCGAAGGAGGAGGTGGTTTCCATCAAGGATTCGGTGTTAAAGGAGGAGGAAAGCGGCTGTGCTGTGCAATCAGCCCCAGATTCTGACTATTCTGAGGGTGTAGAGCCGTTCTCTCCCCTGTTGGATGTGTCTAGAAGGTTTGAGGGATGTGAGGATGGTTCACCTCTGTTGATGTTGGGGATCTTTGTGTAGTTGGGTGTAGTTCGCCCAATCGATTTGGATGTTGGCCCCGTCTTTGTTGGCCTTCGATGCACTGGCATCTCAAATGATGATTATGTGGATCCGGGTGAAGCTGACTTTGTGTCTGGGGCTGTTCCCAGTGTTAAGGAGGTTGAGGTTTCTTTCTCGAATCCCACTTTGCCGATCCCAGGGCCTTTGCAAGTCCCTGCTGTGATCCCTGAAGTGGACTTTGTAGTGAAGCCTTCTTGTGAAGCTGATGTCGCTCTCCCTATGGTGGCAGCCTCTGCATCAAAGATGCCCCCCTATCTCTTCACCTGCTCTGTGTGCTCGTGGTCCATCCGCTGTGATTGATCCCGATATTACTCCTGAGTCTATCTCTCGGATTGTCCGGAAACATTGTTTGATTCAGTCTGACCCAGCTGGACAAATTACTCCTAGTGAGCCTTTGGAGGTTAACCGTCCAGTTTGCTCGGCTGTGGACTCTGATGAATCTATGCCTCCCAATGAATCTGGGCATGATTCATTCGGGCGTTGTCCACTGTACCACGATTATGGTGCTTTGGACTCCTCTGCAGTGTCCCATGCCTTCGCGGCTGCATTCCAGTTGGAGTCTCATGACCAAAGGAAGGAGGATGAACTATTTGCTAGGCAGGCTATCAATGGGTGGCAACGAATGGCCAGGCGGCGTAATTATGCACCCAAGAAAACCCGATCTCGTTAACCATGATCCCCTGCAGCTGGTGGATCGGTTGTGGTATTGGTTTTTTTCCAGTACCTCGATTAAGGTTGCTTATTCTCTGCTGCCTAGCTCATTGGAATGTAGAGCTGAAGTTGAGGTGTTCTCTCTGGTGGACCGTGATGCTAAGTTGGTCCCTGCAGATGCTTGATAGTTAATGCTACCGAGGTTGGTGGTTATGCTGCTTGTGAGGTTGCAGAATTTCTATGAGTTTCCTCCTGCTTGCTGATGCCTGAAGTGAGGAAACTTCTGGCATTTGGTGATAGTGCTGTGGGCTGTGTTGATGCCCAATGTTATGCTGTGAGTCTGAAAGGCTCTGCCGATCGGTGGCATTTCAATTCCTATTGGCAGTTCTGCAAATGCCTTGTGGTGTGGGCTGTGTTGATGCCCAATGTTATGCTATGAGTCTGAAAGGCTCTGCCGCTCGGTTGCATTTCAATTCCTGTAGGCAGTTCTGCAAATGCCTTGTGGTTAGGGTGGGTTTCCTCTGTTCTGTGAGGTTATAGAATTTCTGTGGAGTTGAAAACACTTCCATGATGTAGCAGGTTTATGGCTTTGCTGTTTGCTGGTCTATCTTCAATTAAATGCATATGCTGTTGTGGTGATGGGCAGTATTGCTGAAATGGATGGCCTTTGGGTTGGTTTGGATGCCCTCTATCTGCTGATATATCTAGTTCCTTTGTCTGCAGTTTGGCTGGATACCGGCCAGGTGCTCTCTGACTGAATTTGCGGTATGGTGCAGCGGGATTGAGATCGTGCTTGTTTGCTGTGATGATGTGGATGTCACTTTTCACTGTGTAAATGTGAAGATTGACTGCTCCATTGACAAGAGCTTTTCTGTGGAGATGCTCTCTTTGCCTCCTAAGTTTTGAAGGTGGATTGGCTTAAGATGTGTCATCCAATTTGCTGTTTGATGGGCCCCATCAACTGGTGCAGCTTGGTAGGCAGCAGCTGCTGTCTGCTGTAGGTTCATTGTGCTTGGGTATGGAGTTTGATTTCTCTTAATTGGGTGGTCTTGTTAGTTTGTGCAGATGGTGTGGTGTGCAACTCGGATGCCTTTCTGCTGGTGCATCGCACTTCTGATGGACCCCTTAGTCCCTGCCGCTGTTGGCCTGAACGTTTCTCTTACTGCTAAAAGTAGAGATTATGCTTTTCTCTAACTGTAGAGAAAATTATGCCTCAGATTTCTTCTGGAAATCTCATGGTTTATCCCCTTTGCTTCGCGGGGCGTGGTAATGCCCACTCCTGGCTGCTGAAAATGCTGCAGAGACTATGGATATCTTTTGTTATCCCTCTGTTGAATTGTTCTTGGGTGTGCCGGTCTATAGCTGATCCTGATGCTGGTTTGCCTTGGCCACTGTATTGGATGTGCTGGAGGTGCTGCCAGCATTCATAACTAATCCTGAGGTGCTCCCTGTCTATCGCTATGTGGAAGGTTGCGAACTCTTGCTGTGCTGAATTGGTGTACAGTGTTTGCTGGTTGCGGCAGTATCGAATTGTTTTCTCCTGCTGTTTTTTCTCTGGAATGGCTGGAATTAAATGGTGCTGACCCGTATATGTAGAGTTCGGCAACAGTTGGAATTGGGTCGTGCCTATTTTGCTGCTGATTTGAATTGCTGGTGGCTGATGCTGGAATTACTGGCGCAGCATTGTTGATTTTCTTCCCAGCTTTGCTTGCTCTACCGAGCAGCATGCTGCTGCTCTAGTTGAACTGGAGGTGGCAGTGCCTATTTGCTGTATTTCCTTCGTCTCTTGGCAGTGTTGTATTACATATTTTGTTTTCTGTTAAACGATGTCCTCTTAGAGGCTTTTTTGGTATTATTTGATGTACCGTTTGCTCGGGGTATGCCCTAACTCTTTATGTTTTCTTTCCAAGTCAAAATACTTGGAGATAAAACATAGTTTTTGTAATTTTTCTCCCTTTAATCCAAAATACTTATTTACCAAAAAAAAAAAAAGCTATTTGTACATTCTTTTAAATTTAATACACCTAATTACTTACCAAAAAAAAAAAGAATATGAGGAAATTTTTTTTTGATGATTTTTTTTTTATATATTCCACCGCCTAGCTAGCGAATGGCTAGGGCGACCGTCAAAAGGCAAGGAGGCCTTCAATTTGTCCCGAACAACATTTGATATCTGAGAGCATATCTGGGAAATATCCTGTGGGGAGGATTTCTCGAAGATCCGGTTATTACGTTCTCTCCAAATAAAACAGACTGTGGCCGCAAGAGAAAGACGCTTGGAAAGGGCAGTAAGATTCTAACCTTTCCACATGTGAGCAGCCCAGTTAATGTTTTGGGACCAATTGGGGTGGGGCCAATGAATGCCAGCTTTCCTTTGTATAGTGGTCCACACGGAATTGGAAAAGGGACATGAGAAAAAAAGATGGTCATGATTTTCATCGTCCGAGTCACAAAGAGGGCAAGTGGTGGAAAGGTTTGGAACACCGTAAACACGCTCGCTGCTATTAAGCCGGCCTTTGATAGCCAACCAAAGAGTGAAGGCGTTGGCAGGAATATGGAAGTAACCCCAGACTAAGTTTGTCCAGCTTAGTTTCGGCTTGGGGGGGTGAATAAGGAGGTAGGCAGTTTTAGTCGAAAAGATGCCATTTGGGCTCCCGTCCCATCTCAAGGAATCTTTTTGCTCGATGTTGGGGAGATAATGGGGCATGTTTTCGGCCAGACTAGAAACCTCCTGATCATAAGGGTTAGGCCAAGCCCAGTGGTCATCTCTGTTTATATGAGAAACCTTGGCGTCCCAAGATAATCCAGTGACCATACGGATACAATCTGTGCAAACCCTGCTGAGCGAGCCCATTGGGTGCCAGTGGTCATGCCAGATAAAGGTATCAACGCCATCACCAATGATCTTAATATTTTTTTTAGTAAGCAAGTATTTTAGATTAATGGGAGAAAAAATTACAAAATCTATGTTTTATCTACAAGTATTATGACTTGGGGATAAAACATAATCCGTTGGGGCATACCCCGAGCAACTAGTACATCCGAAGGTACATAAAAAACCTCTAGGAGGCCAACGTTCTACAGAACCTAGGAAATGAAAAATATTACATCATAAAATCCACGAGCAAAACCAAAGCTTGCACCAGGATAGCTATTCACCAACGCTGTAGCATCAACGCCAATCCAGCAAATGGCCAAGAGACGAAACGCAAGCCAACTTTTCCAGCTCAGCAAGGCCAAACCGGCCCCAAGCCCAATTCGGCATTTGGCTTGCCATATCAGCAGAGACAAACCGGCCACAGAGCCACATCGACCTCAATACCAGAACGACATCCTCATCCAACTCGGCATATGGTCAGCAATGCGAGCCTTGCAATGAAATCGGCAATTGAAATCTGCCACAAGACTGCACTTGGAATCAGCCACAAGTCACGAAACAAAGAGCAGCACGGGCCAGATAAAAATTCAGCAGGAATAGAGGCAACACGGCAATCCGGCTAACATAGAAAGGCGAGCCACGTTATCGGATAAAAACCCAACCCGTGATGAGGTCCACCTACAAAGAATCAAGCCACGTCGGCCAGAAAACTAATAATCCAAACCGGGATCAGATAAAGTAGAAGCTGAACTGCTCAGAATCCTTGCCAACCAAACATACTCTATTCCAGCAGATTTTTTTTTTGGTAAGTAAGTATTTTGGATTATTGGGAGAAAAAAAGTACAAAAAAATATGTTTATCTCCAAGTATTTTGACTTGAAGATAAAACATAAAACGCTAGGGCATACCCCGAGCGGACAGTACATCGGAATATACATAATGGCCTCTAGGAGGATAACGTTTACCGAAAATGACAAAATATGACATTTCCATCATAAACAAAACTGAACACAGCATGCAGTAGCTGAATCACATAATCGGCACCTCACAGTGGCACGGCAGAAGCACATTGCACGTGAGACAGCAGAATGCTCCAACACCAACAGCAGCACCATCTTCGTCTGTTGAACATAGCAACAACAACTCATAAGAATCCTTAAGTCCGAGGCTCCAACTTCATCAAGCAGAGCGCAATACCAATGCAGTTAGCATCATAGTCACGATGGACTTCCCAGAGGGCAGCAATTCAGCATAGACCCGCCTGGCAGCACATCTTCCATCAGGACCCATTGACACTGCTGATGCATCTCAGCAACAGCAAGAGGATGACAGGCACCACCCATCCGGAGTGCAAGCCCAAACCAGCAAAAACAGATGCCAATCCACAGCCAACACCATCAGGCCAGGCAACTATTGATGCCTCAGGCCAACAAAAACAAGAAAAAGGTACACAGAATCACCGTTCCTCCAACGTGTAAATACCAATTGGCAACGATACTGCATAAGCACCACAAAAAATAGCATGCCTCATATACTATTAAACCATGGAGAAATCTATGGACAAGGAAAGCCACTCCCAGTCCAGAACTGCAGCCAATTCATTATAGCAAGGGCCGCACCACACATCAGATCCCTGATTCAGAAACGCACAAAATCCCAAACCAAGCTTCACAAATCCGCCTATTCAGAAGCATCAAAGTATCAGCACACTGAAATTGCCAGCAGGGGCAGCAAGCAGCCAAACATAGCACCCGCTGCAGCATTTATCAGGAGTGAGGACGCCGGGCTTTCTTGGAAGCAGATTTACGTCGTCGGCAGTCAGCCACCACTCGTTTTTTTTTTTTTTTTTTTGGTAAGTAAGAATTTTGGATTAATGGGAGAAAATAATTACAGAAAAAATGTTTTAACTCCAAGTATTTTACATGGAGGTAAAACATAAAGCTCAAGGGGATGCCCCGAGCAACTAGTACATCAAAGAAGGAAAAACAAAACATTAAGAACTACCACAAACCAGAAAATGAAAATTGTCATCTAATGCACGGAAAGTTTACATGAAAATCTGCCTAAAGCAACGAGGACAGCAAACAGACCAAACTAACATCTTCATCTTGGATCATCAACGTAGTAGCAGCATCTCACTAGAGAACTAATACAGCAGCACCTTCATTTGCAAAGGTGCTACAAAATCATCAAACCCACACCGGGAGCATTAACGCAAAAGAGCCGAGATCCCAACGAATCAAGCCAGCGGCAATAAAAGCCCAAAATGTGGAATGCCCGACTAGCATCGGAGATTCAATAATTCCAGGCCCAGCGAGACATAATGGCATTCCAGCAGCTCCAATAAGGCAAGGCCATTTCAGCACCTGCACACTCGAGAATAAGAAAATTGCACATCTCAGACAACCATGAGCCAACAGCCTGCACCTTGCGGTGATGGCACGTGACTAGATACACGCCTTGAGCGCAACATCCATTGCAAAGCGGACTGAGGCATCAACATCATTCAACAAAGACGACAATCACCAATACGCCCAGAATACATGGGTATCGACCATCAAACGCCCAGCCATACAAGGGAATAATAGCACCAAAACCTCAAAAGAGCTGCACCAATCTGAATGCGGGAATAAACATTCCCATCGAGATCAATATAGTGCATCGGACCACGGATCAACATAGAGCATCAGACCAAACCCCATTCAGCGACCAGGCAAACGATATCCAACAAGCGCAACAACCCCAGCTCCCAAATCAGAAGCACCATAACTTTGAGTCCCCTGCAAACCAGCAGACCAGCAGCAACCGTATGCCAACCGCAGACCATCCACGAAACCAGCAAAAAGCAATCCACTAGTTCCAATTCCCCAGCTCCAGCAGCATATTACATCAGCAAGCGGTACAACCAGCACAAACCCAACAGCATCACTTAAGAAGGTAGCAGCAACACCCATAGGCAAAATAGCCACCCAGAATATCTAGCATGTTAAAGACTATGAGCAGCATCATTCCTTGAATCAGGTGGGGACAACAAGCAGACCAATACTAAATGTTATAGTATCATAGCCAGCAAAAACAGCTTTAGAATCTTCAACCTATAGCCAATGCCGCTAGCTGCATAAAACCAGTGCTTCCACGCCACAGAACTGGACCAAAAGCCAGCAGCTTCAGCAGGGCACTGCCAATATTCAGGATAACCACCACTTAAAGATCAGGCCCCAGCAACATCAGCATATTCAAACTCCTCCATCAATAAGATGACAGGAAGGAAGGACCAATCCATAACCTCGCCAAACTCTATCTCAGAACTTTAACTTCTTAGAGTGCACCAGCAGATCACTTGGCATCTTATGGACAGATGTAAAATATAAGGGCATCATAAACCCAAACAATGAATTTCTCACACAATTCATCACAGCAAAAAACCGGAACAGCTTCCTGCACTACACACACGCCTCATTACAGCAGAATCCAACTAACAATTCTCATCAAATCAGGTTCAAACCGGCAGAGACATCAGCCACCAACCCACGCCAACCTAAATACCCCAATATCATCTCAGCCAACATCAACCACAAATTTCAGACAGGAAAAGCACCAGCCAACAGCATCCACTGGAGAAATTGCCCCAGCCTCAAACAGGCACACCCAAGGGAAATGAAAGAGGGCGCCAAAAATTATATATATATATATATATAAATATATATATATATATATATAATATAATTTTTTTTTTTTTTTTTTTTGGGGAAGGGAGGGAGAATGAGGAACCAGTCACGAGGGAGAGATATAAGAAGGATAAAACCACTGGCCAATAGCACGGTGAGTAACCAAAACAACAACAGCCCAACGGGCATGGCATCGTCTCGATCACAAGACAACGCCGAGGAATTATAAGATTTTCACTTCTACTACTACAATCAGCTACCAAATTTCTCTCCTTTTTTTTTTTTTATTATAAACCCCAACGCATCCGGAATGACCTAGAGCCATCCCTGTCAGACACCGAGATTGTCATAAGTTTAAGCCTCACTCTATTGACCACCGAAGCGGAGAGTTGGGAGGATTCTTGGGGAGGAGATTTCTGGAAAATTCGATGATTGCGTTCCATCCATAAGAAGTAGACAGTGGCGGCTAAAGATAATCGTTTAGAGACAGCCTGAATACTTTTCCCTTTCCACAATGAAGAAGCCCAAAGAATATTTTGATACCACTCGGGATGGGGCCAATGAATACCCAGTCTTTGTTGAACTTTAGTCCAAACAGCTTTCGAATAAGGGCAGGAGAAAAACAGATGCTCAAGGTCTTCATCTCCTATGTTGCAAAGAATGCATTTGGGAGAGAGATTAGGAAAATAATGAAGACGATCGATGGTATTCAGTCTCCCCTTAATAGCGAGCCAAAGGGTAAATGCATGAGAAGGAATATGTGAAGGCCCCCAAACCAATTGAGCCCAGATAACCCGCGGTTTAGGAGGATGGATGAGATAATAGGCCGACTTAGATGAGAAGCGCCATTTACATTCCCGGACCATCTCGGAGAGTCTTTTCGATAATTACGGGGGAGGTTTAGAAGGCATATTCATGGCGAGTGGAAGATCTCGGTGTCAAAATGGTTAGGCCAATCCCATTTGTTATCACGATAATAGCATCAACCTTAACATCCCGGTGCGGACCGGAGACAAGGCGAAGTACGGTCAGTACTCACTTCACTCGGGGGGACGAGGGGGTGCAGTTATCATGCCGGAGGAAAGTATCAGCCCCATTCCCAATGTCCACTCTTGAGTATGTTCTCATGAAGGGCCTCAATTTCATTAATTTTACGCCGGCTCAAGGGGTTGCAAAGGGACTTTAATGGTCCAAATGCATCGGTCTTTAAGTCTATGTTTATAGATCCAAGAACACCATGCTGAATTCGGTCTTTTGTTAGGAGACTCCAGAGAAGCTTGCGAGATAAGAGCCTTGTTACGATCCATCGATTCTTGATTCCCACCCCCTTGGACTTGGGGTGACAAATATCATCCCAGCCACTTTAGCATTAAATTTGCCATCGGGCGCCCCATTCCACGAGAAACGGCGTAAAATACCATCGATTGCTTTGAGAATGGTATTGGGGAGAATAAAGAGAGAAGCCCAATAAAGGTGGATAGATGAAAGGATAGAGGCGATGAGTTGAAGGCGACCACCAAATGAGAGCCATCTATTTCTCGAAGAAATCCTCTTGGTGATTCTCTCGGTGAGCGACTTACGATCGAGACAGAGAGCCTAGAGGTAATCAAAGGACCCCAGTATCGATGGGGAGTTTGCCCACTTTAAAGCCCATAATAGCAATCTCTGGTGAAGAGAAGCATCTTTTGAACAAATGAATAACTCACTTTTATTCGGGTTGGCGGAGAGGCCGATAAGGTGCGGAATTCTTGAAGGCGAGTCCACGAGAATCCGACGAGGAGGCCAAGGTATCGGCATGTGAGAATAGAAGGAGGTCATCGGCAAAGGCAAGCATAACAATTTGAGATTCACACATTTCTAGTAAAATTTGAAATTGTTATCCCGTCTTGCCTTGACCTCAATAATGCCATTAAGGATTTCCATCACCAAGACAAATAGATAGGGGGACAGCGGATCTCCTTGGCGAAGACCTTGCCTCCGCAAAAAACCCACAACTTCCCCATTGATATTGAGAGAGTACATCGGAGTGGTGACACATTGACCGATCGATTGACCATTTGGGAAGGGAACTTCATGAGAGTCAGCAGTTGAGGATAAAATCCCAATAGACGAATCATATGCCTTCATGAGGTCAACCTTCATAGTACATCTAGGCGGGTCGAGGCGAGTGATACCTATGCGGGAGCTCCCGAGCTAAAGGATGTTATCACTAATCTTACGACCCGCCACAAAGCCGTTTGGCAACGATCAACCAAAAAGGCAAGACTACCTTGATTACATTAGCAATAATTTTGGATATTACCTTGTATATGACATTTGCAACATGATATCGGGCAATGTCGAGAGATCGTGCGCGGGACTTGAACCTTAGGGATAAGGCTAATCAGCGTGGTATTCAATTTGTTTGAGGAGCTTTCCATGATTAAAGAAATCTTGGATAGCTTCGAAATAGTATGACCGGTGATCTCCACGAATCCTTAAAGAATTTAGAGGTAAAGCCATCGGGACAGGGGCTCTGTCGTCCCCGATAGAGAACATCGTGACAATTTCCTCCTCACTAACCGGCCGGATAAGGGGACCGTAATGAATCGGGAATGGTATCTTGAATGTAGGGACGAAGGCGAGATGTCGCGCCGTCCCATGGGATCGCCAGACCCCAGAATCTTTTGAAATGATCCTCAATAAGGTTATGAAGATCCTTCATCCCCATGGTTGGGTTGCCTGATTCATCGAAGGGAAGTGATCCGGTTACGGTTATAGTTCCCACTCACGAGTCTTAAAAAAGAAATTTGTGCATTGGTCTCCTTCCTTAAGCCATTTAATCTTAGCTTTTTGTTGAAGGAATTCCGCCTCCTTAGCCATCGCAGCGTAATACTCGGCCTTTACAACGAGGTTCGAGGTCGAATGTCGAGAGCGATACGGGGCCCAGTTGTACATCCTCAAGGCATTTCACGGTGCGCGAGAACCTCATCATGAACATTGCCGCCTTGAGCATTAAGGCTTTTAAGCGCTCTCTTCACTTCTTTGAGAGCGGACACCAACTTAAACATCGGGGTGCCGGGAATCACGGTAACAAGCATCCTTGACCACCCGAAGGAAATTAGGAGATTTGGTAAGGAAGTTATTAAACCTAAAATTCCCGTGATTACGGGCGGCCCAACTGCGGGGAAGGAGAACACCGGAGAGTGGTCGATATAATGCAGGAGGAAAAGCTGCAAGAGATCTTCTAAAGATATCAAACCATTGCCCATTGGCAACCACTGCTGTCGATTTTCTAAAGATACGGGTGGTGGGTTCACGACCATCATTCCATGTGAAAACTGTCCTTCATTGCAAACATCCTCCGGATCACAATCCCTTAGGCGGCGTTAATATCAATCGAGCTCTTATGGTGCGGAGCCACCAAGGGCTTGATCGCCGCGAATAGCATTAAAGTCGCCCCCGGACAGCCCAAGGATACTCCCGTGAGACCGAATGCCTCCTTAGGCTATCCCAAAGGGTTTTGAGAGCTATCAAGGTTTGCACCATAAACAAAGGAGAGGAGGCAATGAGAATTATCATCGAGGAAGGTCACATCGGTATGGATAACCTTGATCCTCCTTAGAGATAATATTTCTTGCCACCTTCACGAGGTCCCATCCTACCCAAATCCTCCCGATAGAGGACATGGAGTAGTTCAAGCACGAGCCAATGGGGATTAATTCTAGCCAAAATGAAGGCGCGTTTTCTCGGCAACCTTAGTCTCAACAAGGCCAATAATGGAGCAAGAGTGGGACCGAATGAGATTGCGAACTTCTAGGGACTTCACAATCCCATTGAGTCCCCTCACATTCCAACAAGCAATATTAGACATTAGAGACCGGCAAGGGGGGTTGCGCTCCACGGACCCCCGTACGTTTTTTAATCTTCTTCACGCCTTTGCGGCACCTACTCTTAGACACAAGAATAAATCCATTGGTGTCAGGCCTGTCAGTATCAGTTCCAGGACTTCTAGAGTCTATTGAGCAAGAGAGGGAGGGGTTACCAGGACAATTTTCAGCTCCCAATGTCACCCGCGAAGGAGACATAGGATGTTTAGTGACCGGGGCCTCGGCTATGGTACAGCTAGTACCAATACTTGTACTTTCCAACTCGGGGGCCGGGAGAGGCAAGGCCTGGAGCTCAAGGCCAATAAGGGACCTCCCCTCATCCGGCTCCACTGTGAGAGGGGTAGGAGGGAGGGATGAGATAGGGTCACAGGGAAGGGGAGCTAAAGAGTTCTCAAGCAGAGAATGCGACGAGACGTTAGTCTCGGACTCAGTAGGGTCTTCAGAGAGAGACTCCTGAAGAATGCTGAAAGAATTTACTGAAGACAAGTCCTTCTGAGTGGACTTTTCTAAAGGTGAGGCATCTAACGTGCGAGTAGGCCCCTTAGGAGAGGTAACTGCACTGGGGTTTCTAGGGACACCACTCTTCTTCGGGACCCAGGAGGATTTGGTAACCGGGCCCATACTCCCTTTCTTTTTGGGAGCTACATTACGCGCCGTCTTAAGATTGTATTCAATCTTAATTTCTCTAAATTGGTCGGCGCAGCCATTTGTGTGGATCTTCACTATACTCGGCCGGGGAGCTTCGGCCCCCATCTCGACGCAAATTCTAGCGAAGCCTAACCTCTCAAATTTTTCCGTAATAGGATCAAAACAAAGGGGTTTCCCTACCGCACTCGCTATCCAGCATAGACCCAAGGGGGTCCAGTATTCAACGGGGACCCCGAAGATGGTGATCCAAACAGGAAAGGATTTGTGCTCCTCACGGGATAACACCATGCCCGGTTCCCATTTCTTAAGGAAGATAGAGTGTCCTGCGATTGACCACGGGCCACTTTTTAAGCATTTGTCCAACATTTCGTAAGAGGAAAACCGAAAGAAAAAGAACCCCGATTCATTCCCCGGTACATGTTGCAATTCAAACCTCCTCCAAATTTTCCTAGTAATACTATTTACAGCATTAAAGTGAACAGGGTTGCCCACAAAATATCCCACAAGAGTGGTACCCCACAAGTCCTGACTCTGTTGAATAACATCCGGAGGGGGGGACAAAATAAGATTCTCAAGATCCGGGGAACATGGGGGAAAAAATTTAAGTGGAAATTTACCTCCAAATGCCCTCTTTTCAACTATTGAAGCCCAAGAGCCCTTAAGCTGGGGAGGCCCAAGGGTATCAGGCCGGCTGGAGCCCAAGGCTCTGTAGGGTTCAGGAGCCCCAGTACACAGACCGGACAGATCCTGCGAAAGGTTGGCATTGGACACAACCGATGGGGACTCCACCAAACCACCTGAAGAAGAAACAGGGCCGAAGGCCAGATTGCGAACCAGCAAGCCAGATGGACCTTCAGAGCACGGAGAAGAACCAGAGCAAACTGGAGACCCACCACAGATCGGCACCAAGATAGAATCATCAGCAAGAGACCTAGGCTCAGGGATGGAGGCCACCAACGATGAATGATCACAGCCCCCTTGAGATTGTATCGAGGCGAGAAAAGCCCCATCAGGGGCAATTGAGGCGATCGAAGAAGACAGAATGGGATGGGAGCTGCGGCCAACCTTCGCATTTATAGAAGCGAGAGGAAAGGAATGAGAAATGAGGGGGAAGTCGGACTCGAGAGGAGGTGGGGCGGAGGGAAGGGAAGATGGGGACAGAGGCGGCGCACCCAGAGGCCAAGGAGTTGCGTCTCGTGGAAGGCGAGGAGAATTAGGGGTCGAAGAAATGCACAGAGAGCGGTTGGGGGAGCGAGGAGTGGAAGGGCTATCAGAGGATCTAGAGGGAGGGTTGGCTACCGGCGCCATGGGTGCCGGCGAAGGAGAACGAAGATTGAGCAAGACGGGGGTTCAAAATCGCCGAGAGAGAGAGTCAGGCTGAAAACTCTAAGCAACTTGCTGATGCTAGTGAATTGGGCTGCTGAAGCCGATCCGACCTTCAAAATAGCCTGCCTAGCAAATAGGTCATCCTCGTATCGTTGGCGATCTTCATAATAGGCAAGACCCACACCACCATCAACAGGATATTTATCAGAACCAAATTCACTACCAGATTCCATGGTATCAGCCGCTGTCGGCTCAGAATTCACATCCAAGCATCCAGTGACGGGGACCGATCTCTGAATAGATCGATTAGCAAGCTCAGCTAGATCCACAGGACCATCTACAGATGGATCCTTTGGGCGTATTTCGGAAGGAGCATCCAGGGTGTATTTACGGACGATCCGCGCAATAGACTCCAGAGTAGAATCGTCGACCCCAGGAATTAGGCAATTTACAAGAGCCAAATCTCTTGCAGGAATGCCATCAATCTGGTTAATTGACGCCAGGTTACAAAGCACTTGATCGGAAGCCAAGGGAGTGGACAAGGAGGGCTGAAGGGCTCCCCTAGAAGAGTCAAGCATATAATTAGTTGGAACCTCAACTAGAATCCTATCTGGATCCAAAGAGCAAGAGTCAGTAAGCTCGATAGGGTCATATGAAACCCCGTCATCAACTGCACGGCCATCTTTGGGACCCAAAATAGCGACAGCCCCATCAGCCCCATCAGCCCCCAACCCATACGAAATCCCAGAGGCTGGGGCCGGAACAGGCAGGGAGTTTTGAGACAACACCAAATCAGCAGCTCCCTCCAATGGGTGGACATCCGCCTCAGAGAGGGGTTCCCAGCTCACAGCTGATGCCACCTCGCGGCTCTCCCGGGATCACGGCTGAAACAATCTCTCGGAATCGCACATCCGGGATTGCAAGCGGCGGAAGGGGGCCAAAGAATGAATCGTTTATAGACGAGGCGGCCATATCCGGCGATTGGTGACCAAGTGGAACAACGGCTTTAGAGGGCTTATCATCACAAGCCTCCAAAGAAGGTCCATTTGCATCGAGAATCCATACCCACAGTTCCCAGCGGGAAGAGCCTCGACTATAGGCCCTTCGATCGGATCTAGATCGCAAGATAATTGGGAGAGCCCGGCGGAGGAGCAATCAGCAAAGCTGCCCGGATCGGGAGCTACCGGCTCACTTGCGAGCATTCATCAATGGCGGAACAACATTTCTGAACCATAGCTTCCTTACCACAATCGGGGAGAGGATTCAACCTTTCTACAGGGAACCCCACAACAGAAATGCGGAGTTCACTCCAAAGAAAGATCGGGAAGCGGGGGCCATAAAGCGGGACTATAGGCCTCTTCAAACTTCTATGAAAGCTGTTAACAGCCGACTTTGAGTGATAATTAACATCAACCTCAAAAACCCTGGAAGGTGCATCAGCAAACGACAGAATCCTAATTTTTCCTGGTCGAGGATCATCCTTTTTCAACTCAACACAAACTCTGGCCACATGCACCCAATCCTAGTGGCAGTTTGGGGATCACACAGGATTGGTTTACCAATCCTACTAGCAATCCAGCTTAACCCCATTGGAGTCCAGAATTCAATAGGGACATTAGTGAACGAAATCCACTCAGGGACCGACATGAGAGATTCAGGGTCCATGCTCAAGCCCGGAGACCATCTCTTGAGGAAGATAGGCGTCTTTTTAAAGGCCCGGGGACCTCTAGCCAAGCATTCCTCCGGATGAGATTCGAGTCAAATTGAAAAAATACGAGACCATTGCCATTGGCAGAACGTGCATGACCCAAACCTAGCCCAAATTCTTTGGGCGATGCCATTGATCACGAAAAGTGGGGATGTTTTCCAGGAAAAAAACCAAAGTGGAGCCCCAAATTTCGAGCATTCTTTTCACAACCTCAGCGGAGGTGAGGTTGGGTTGTCAAAGTCGTACTTCGAAGCAGGAGGAAAAAAATTTAAGAGAGGCATAGGATCGGGGACCCTTGTCTCACGGCGACTTGAGCCCGTGATTTTGCGAAACATGGACGGATACAGAGTTTTAAAGCCGAGCCATTATCATGAATAGATTTAGAGGATACCTTGGCCCCGAGACTTCTGAAAGCGGCAGCAGGGCCACCACGAGATAGCACCGAGATCCTTTAGAAGGGTGGTGGGATGGGGAAACGCGTCGGTGGGATACGAGATACAGTATCCACGGCCACTACCTCTGCCCGATAAGAATCGCATCGGGGCCATTTGTGGAGGCCGAGATTTATCGGGTAGAGCGGAAAGTCTCGCGCACCATCTGATTCCATCGGCGCGAGAATAGGGAGAGAAGGAACCGGAAAACCGGTTCTCTCTACAATTTTCAAAATTTCTTTCGAATTTTGAATCTTCCGTCTGCGGTTGCCCGCGTCCTCCTTCGACGCTCCTCCTCTGGCCGGGCGGCGCCGGGGCCGGCCTTGGCCGGTCTCCTGGGTGCTCTGCCCGGCCGCTTGCCGCCTTCCGACCCTAGGCGTCTTCCTTCCGGACCTCTGCTCTGGATTCACCGGGGTCCTCTGTGGTTTCGTCTTCGGTGAAGCCCTCGATTTACGCTAATTTAGCCAAGCCCTCTGTGGCTTCCCTGACGAAGAACCCAAGATTCGTTTGGGGTTTTTGCAGATGCCAAGATCGCGTCTGATGCGTCTTCCTCCGTTTAGGTCTCCACTTCTGTCTGAGACTCTTCTCAGGCTTTGGTATCTCCTTTCCTTCGTCCCTCGATTGATTGGGGCTTCTCGCATTTGGACTTGCCTTGGCTCCTTTGCTATGGCTGCTGTGACCGAGTGCCCTATCTCGGGGTTCATTAAATTTGCTTGGCTTTGGTGCTTCCGGTACATGCTGCGTCCATTGAATTTGGGAGCGAGATGGCGAAGCTTATGTCTTTGCTCGGGATTGACGTTGACGAACGCCACGAGCACTGTTACGGAGCCTCTCTGCTTGGTTGTTCCTTCCCGAAGGTGGGTTGGGGGGAGCCTGGTTTACTTTTGGCTGGAACTAAAGGCTGGAGTATTTGAAGAACTGGCGTGGCTTGTTTGGGCGCTGAAATTCCTTGTTGTGATTTTGAGTATGCGGGTTCGCTGCATTGCCTCGTTCAAATGCTTGCTCGGTTGATTGGGCGGCTTTCTTTGATATGGCCGGTGATTGAGTCGGTTCTGGCTGGCTCTTCCTCTGCTGTTATTTTTGGGTCCTGAAGAATCATCCTATCCTGTCACTGCTGAGCACGACTTGTGCTCATGCTGTTATGTAGTTGCATGTGATGCAACTGATTTGCTGTTCTGGGCGGCTATTGGGTCGGTTTTTTGCTGGCTTTCTGGTGGCTGTTGTAATGGTGTTGCCTCCTTGCTTTTTGAATCTAGTTCAAGGTAACCAGGTAAGGCTTGTCGCTGAGGTTGATTGGCCTCTTCTATTTGAGTTTTGCGGCGTTGGAGCTGCTTATTGGAGAGTTGTGGAGGTTACTTCACTTCTTCAATTGACAAAGGTTTTGGTTAGTGTTCTTGGTTGGTCCCTGCTGGGCTCATCAGTTTGCTGAGTCCCTCGCTGCTCAATTAGATGCAGCTGGTGTTGGGATTTGGTGGCTGCTTTGAGGGCTGATTCTCTTGGGCTTTTCTTGAACCCGGATTGGATCGGCTGGTTTCTCCTGCCATTGCGGGATACACTTTCTTCTTTGGCTCTTAGAAGGCCAATTCTGGTTTGCTAATAGTGGCATATGAAGTCGCTTTGAGTTGCATTGTCTTGCTTACTGCAGCAATGCAGAATCGATGTATTTGCCGGGCCGAAGTGGCAAAGCCTGCTGGTGCTGATGTTACAGTTCTTGTGGCGTGCATCTGTTAGAATTCAGCAGCTGGTTGGATGCCCTTTATTGATGATGTGTCTGTGACCTTGTACGATGGGGACACGGTCTTTGTTGATCCCGGGTTTTGAAGGCGCGGTTCATCTTGGTTTTGTGATTTGTATCTTTTCTTGAGATGCATCAGTAGTTCCTGATGGAAGATGAGCAACCTTGGCAGATCTGTGGTATTTTGTCTTGCTGGGAGATGAGGTTGGAGCCTTGGAGCTTAGGATTCTTTTGTCTTCTTCTGGCGATCAACAGTAGAAGATGGTCTTCTTGGTCTCGGAGCCGGAGCATGCCGAATATGTGTGTCCGCTAATGCATGTTGTGTTACTTGTTTATGATGGAAATGTCATATTTTGTCGTTTTTATGACGTTGTCCTCTAGAGGCCTTTTTGTTTTATTCGAGATGTAATGTCCGCTCGGGGTATGCTCTAGTGTATAATGTTTTATCTTCAAGTCAAAATACTTGGAGATAAACATTCCTTTTTGTACTATTTTTCTCCCATTAATCAAAAATACTTACTTACCAAAAAAAAAGGAACCGAAAAACCGGGGTAAGCGGGGTCCGAGACCGGGACAAGGGGATCCCCCATGAGGCCGGCCATGGCCGGCGGCGACGCCGCCAGAGCCGAACGGGCAACAGGAGGGAGTTCGAATTTGAAATCGAGGAGAGAAGAGAAAGATTCTTCCGCTCTACACCTCCCTAGGGGGAATACAAGTTCATTCCATTCCAGCAGATAAGCCTGTGCAAAACGCAGCTCCTACTTAAAGCCACACCATTCCAGCAATGGTGATTGAGGCCATTGTAAGAGACTGAACACCGCTACCGCATCATTCCCCTGCCCACGCAAGACTCAACTGTGACTGCTAATAATCCTAATCGAAAACTGGCAACAGAATGAAGCAAGTCGCCACCAGCTACAGCTATCAAGCCAGCCGTGGGCCTTTTCAGCCCCATCTGGAGAGACAGAACTAGAAGGCCAGGTGCAATAACCAACATCAGTGCACCCCCAGTTTTCAAAACCAGTAGCTGCCAGTCACTCCAGCCAACAGCAGCTGCCAATTCAATCCAGCAAACATAACTTTACAGCCATCAACCATTGGCTCATACGAACCAAATGAAAACAGCATCCATGGCCCAATGTTCAACACCAAGCCATAAGCTACCGTTAGCGTTGGTACTGGTAAAAAACCAATACCACACTCGATCCAACAGCTGCAGGAAATCATGGTTGGCGAGACCGGGCTTTCTTGGGTGCAGAATTACGCCGCCTGGCCATTCGTTGCCACCCATTTATAGCCTGCCTAGCAAATTGCTCATCCCCATTCCCTCGGTCAGGAGACCTCAAATGGAATGCTACCGAGAAGGCACGGGTCACTGCAGAAGGGTCCAAAGCACCATAATCCGGGTACACAATGGAAGAATCATGCCCAGATTCAATGGGAGGCATTGTTTCAGCAGAATCCACAGCCGAGCAAACTTGACGGTTGACCTCTAAAGGTTCACATGAGATAGGAGTAATACGTCTAGCTGGATCGATCAATCAAACAATGTTTACGAACAATCAGAGAGATAGAATCGGGAGTAATATCGGGATCAATCTCAAATGACGGACCCGGGAGCACATTGAGCGGTGAGAGGAGGGGGAAACTTTGATGCAAAGGCTGCCACCACGTCGACATCAGCATAGAGGGTTCACAAGATGGCTTCACTACATAAACCACCTCGGGGATCTCAGCGGGAACATCAACATCATGCGAGAGGCACCGGGATCTGCAAAGTGGATTTCGAGAAAGAATCCTTATCATACGTTACACTCGGTACAGCCCGGCACTCGGGATCAGCTTCAACCGGATCCATAGAATCATCATTTGAGATGCCAGGGCATCACAGGTCATCGGCATGGGGCTAACATCCACCCGAGTCGGGCGGCGCAACCAACTACACAATCCATCATCAATGAGAGGTGAACAGCCGGGCGGAGTTCGGCTCGGTGGTTAGTAACGCTTACGCCTTCCCTCTCCACCCGGGTTCGAATCTCCGCGGAAGCACCCGTGATACTGAGCCTCCCTAAAAAATCCCTCGGGATTTCTGGGGTATGGGGCCGCAAAGCAGTGGGGCTAGTCACGTTAAAAAGCTTACCCTTACCACAGTTTTTTACTTACCAAAAAAAAAACAGAGGTGAAACAGCCGCAATCCCCTCAACCCTTCCAGACAGATCAGGCAGGGGAGAGAACTTCTCCACACCCTCAGAATAGTCAGAAGCTGGGGCAGATTGCACAGCACAGTCGCTTTCCACCTCCATTAACATCGGATCCATGATGACACACGCCTCCTCCTTCGAGTCAGCAATAACGCCAACATTGTCAGAGCTAGGCCCAGAATAAGGAGCAGAAACGTGCCTCATCATCACGTCATTCTCAGCGGGACAAGACCATCCACAACGCTACCGGACTTTAGAGGCGAGAAGAAGGATTACATTGGGGCATTGAATCCTCAGCCACCAACACAGAACAGCTCTGTTTGGAATTGCAGATACTCAAGCAGCCATTAGGCTTCCAATGGGAAAGCCCAGCAGAGGAGCACTCAGCAGAGCCTGCCAGAGCAGGAGCATAATCAGATACATGGGAAGGCAACGAAGATACCAGCCCAATTGCAGAGCATTCATCAATGGCAGGACAACAAGTCTGCTGAACCATAGCTTCCTCACCACGACCAGAAGAGGATTCAACCTCTCTACCAGGGAACCTTGTAGCAGGAAATGCAGGTACACCACATTTCGCAGACAAAACCTGAACAGAGTGCGGTTTGATGGGTTGTGCAGAATTTCCACCCCCAGCATCCCGAGGAATCTGGGCCTTAGGCAGAGCAGCAAGCCTCTTCAGTCTACTTGGAAAGCTGTTTAAGGCCGGCTTTGAGTGATAAGCAATATCAACCTCAACCACCCTGGAAGATGCAGCAGCATCCGACAGAAGCCTAATTTTAGCTGGTCGAGGGTCACCCTTTTTCAACTCAACACATACTCTGGCGACATGCACCCGATGCATAGTGGCAGTATGTGGATCACACAGGATTGGTTTTCCAATCCTACTAGCAATCCAGCTTAAACCCATTGGAGTCCAGAATTCAAGTGGAACATTAGACAACGAAATCCACACAGGGACCGACATGAGAGAATCAGGGTCCAGGCTCAAGCCCGGTGACCATCTCTTGAGGACGATAGGAGTCTTTTTGAAGGCCCAGGGACCTCTAGCCAAGCATTCCTCCAGATGAGAATCGGAGTCAAATTGAAAAAAATAAAGTCCAATTCCATTGACAGCAACGTGACGCATCCCAAAACGTGTCCAAATTCTACGGGCGATGCCATTGACCGCCGAAAAGTGGGGAGGTTTTTCAGGGAAAAAACCCACCAAAGTGGTACCCCAAAATTCGGACACTTGCTGCACAACCTCAACAGGATGTGAGATTGGGCTGTCGAAGTCAGACACAAAACTGGGAGGAAAAAATTTAAGAGAGGCAAAAGAGCAAGGACCCTTGTCCACGGCGACTTGAGCCCATGATTTTGCGGAAACATGGACAGATTTTGGTTTCAAAGACGAGCCATTAGCAAGAGTAGTTATAGAGGATACCTTGACTTCACCAGTCTTTTCAGGCGAACTCGTCGGGCCACAACAGAGAGTACCAGAATCGACAGAATGGGGGTGGGATGGGGGAACCGGCGCCGGAGGGAAACAGATACCGGCATCCAAGGCCACGGCGTGCGATAAGAAGCCGGCATCAGGTCCATTTGGGGAGGCCAGAGATTTATCGGGTAGAGGCGGAAAGTCACTTGCGCCAAACATCTCCGTCGTTGGCAGAATCGGGAGATGAGGAACCTGAGGATCGGGGCTAGCGGGGTCCGAGGACGTGAGTGGGGATCCCCCAAGGGGCCGACCATAGCCGGCGGCGGCGCCGCCAGAGCCGAACGGGCAAGAGGAGGGACTTTGAGAGTGCACATGAAGGAACAGAGCTTCATGATCTTTTTCCAGCTCCATGGGGCAGAATCAGGGACTTTGAGAGTCCAGATACATCGGTCCTTGATTCTAGTCATGTGTATCCATGAAGACCAAGCCGATTCAGGATCCTTTGACATGATGCGCCATAAGAGTTTACATATGAGGGCTTTATTTTGAGCCTGCAAATTCTTGAGCCCCAACCCACCTTCACTCTTCGGGTAACAAATATTAGCCTAGGCTACTTTTGCATTGGCCTTCCCATCAGTAGACCCGTTCCAAAGAAAATGCCTCAAAATGCAGTCGATCTGATTAAGAATAGATTTGGGTAAGATGAAGATTGATGCCCAATAGTGGTGGACGGATGAGAGGATAGAGGCAACCAGTTGCAGTCGTCCCCCGAAGGAGAGCCACCTGTTCTTCCATGATTTGATGCGGCGAGAAATTTTCTCAGTGAGGGCATTGCAATCCCTAGCAGAAAGCCTGGTAGTAATCAGAGGGACACCAAGGTTCCTAATGGGAAGAGTGCCCACTTTGAACCCCAAAACGTCAGCAATATTCTGAATAAGGGATGAGACTTTTGAGCATATGAAAACCTCGCTCTTGTTTACGTTTGCCGAAAGGCCAGAGAGCCAATGAAATTCCTCAAGGCACTCCTAAAGAATTCGGATTGAGTATACATCAGCATGAGAGAAGAGGAGAAGGTCATCGGCAAAAGCAAGCATGACCGTATGAGTCGCTTTACAATTCCAATGAAATGTGAAATTATCATTCCGACGAGCTTTGGATTCAATAATCCCATTCAACACCTCCATCACCAGGACAAAGAGGTATGGAGAGATGGGATCGCCTTGGCGGAGACCCTTACCCCCTTTGAAATAACCAACCGCTTCCCCATTAATATTAACAGAGTACGAGGGGGTGGTAATACATTGCCTAATCCAATTGACCATTTTAGACGGGAATTTCATAATGGTCAGGATAGAGATAATGAAATCCCAATGAACAGAGTCGTAGGCTTTCATCAGGTCAATTTTTATGGTACATCTAGGTGGGTCATGACCCAGATGATACTTATGGAGGAGCTCTTGGGCCAGGAGGATGTTGTCACTGATTTGACGGCCAGCCACAAAAGTCGTTTGGCACTTATCGACCGGATAAGGTAATGTCATCTTTAACCGATTTGCAATAATCTTCGAGATAACTTTGTAGATGACATTACAGCAAGATATGGGACAGTAGTCAGATACCAAACAAGGAGACTGGACCTTTGGGATCAGGCTAATGATCGTAGAGTTCATTTGTTTGAGTAGCTTTCCATGATTGAAAAAATTACGAATAACTTCACAGACAGATGAACCCACAATGTCCCACGATTCCTTAAAAAAGTTGGAGCTGAATCCATCAGGACCCGGGGCCCGATAGTCACCAATAGAAAAGATCACCTTGCGTATCTCATCATCGCTAACCGGACCCACAAGAGGGACCATTAGCGATTCAGGCACGGTGTGAAGGATGTAAGGCCGAAGCCGATTCGCGTCAGCCGATCCATATGTACGCCCAGACCCAAGAGCCTTACTGAAGTGATTCACAATCAGATTTTGGACATTTTTGACTCCAGTGGTAGGATTCTCATCATCATCAAGAAGGGAGATAATCCGATTCCTATTGTTGTTTCCATTAACAGTCTTGAAAAAGAATTTATTGCACTGATCACCCTCTTTGAGCCACCTTATCTTAGCTTTTTGCTTAGTAAGGTCGGCCTCCTTGGCCAGTGCAGCATGGTAAGCTTCCCTATAGCTGCGTTCCTCTTGATAACACACGAGATTTGAGGGAATTTGACCTTGGATAACCTCAAGCTTGTTCCTGGAACGGATAACGTCCTCGTGGACATCACCCTCTTGGACATTTAGCTTTTTCAGAGACATTTTCACCTTCTTAAGTCGAGACACAAGCCTAAACATTGGTGTGCCATTGGTGTCGTCCAACAAAGCATCTGCAACCAAAAGGTGAAAATGAGGGGATTTGGTGAGGAAATTATTGAACCGGAACATCCCGTGTTTTCTAGGTGAATCGCCGGAGGGGAGAAGAATACAGGGAGAGTGGTCAGAAAGTCTGGCAGGAGGAAAAGGGCTTTGGCCCTACGAAATTGGTCAAACCAATGCCCATTGGCGACAACTCTATCAAGCTTTCTGTAGATGCGAAGGGATAAGTCCCGGCCATCATTCCAGGTATAGTGCATACCTTCGTGGCACACGTCTTCAAGATCGCAATCTCTAAGACAATTGTCAAGATCGAGCGAGCTTTTGTTGTGCCAGATACCATCCAGGGCCTCAGACGGGGACCTAATAGCGTTGAAATCCCCAAGGGCGGCCCAGGGGAGATCGCCCAGATGGTTAGATATCGTCCTAAGGCTATCCCAAAAAAGCCTACGGGAAATTTCTGAATTAGTGCCATAAATAAAGGACAAGAGGCAACGAATATTCTCCTCGCGGAAAAGGACCTCGGAATGAATGACCTGATCCTCCGAGGAGAGAATGTTGCACGAAACCAATTGGGGGTCCCAGCCAACCCAAATCTGACCTCCCGAAGACGCAGAGTAATTCATGAACCAAGACCAATTTGGTCTGATCCTAGTGGAGACAATCAGAGAGTTCCTCTCCGTGACCTTGGTTTCAACCAGACCAGTGATACTGCACCGATGGGAGCTAATGAGGTTGCCGACTTTGTGGGCTTTTACAATCCCATTAAGTCCCCTCACATTCCAACAGGCAATGCTAATCATGGATTAGGGTGAGGGGGGAGGATTTTTACTCCCCCGAGATTTTTTATTTTTCCTAGAAGAAACTTGTTCTCCATTTTTGGTAGACGTGCCACCGCTTGTCAATCTACCAGATGAAACAGGTGATAGAGGGTTTCTTAATGTAGCTCGATGGGAGATGACAATCGGTGATTCTGGTATGAATGGTCGACGTTGTTTAAGAGCCCCAATCAAACAAGGATTGGAGGAGGACCTTTCAAGCCTCACTTTTGACGGACCGGGAGGCTCCTAACCATGGCTTGGTCATCCAGATTCGGGGGGGGTAGACGATTCAAAAAGTCTACAGGAAGAGCCAACTACGTCGTGGCCATTGAGCAGAGCCGTATTGGCTAGGGCCTCGACGGTCGCCGTATTAGGGACAGAAACATCATGGTTGGGAGGAGGTTCTTGTCCACCTCCAATGGTTGGCACTGTTGAGACTTGAACAAGGCTTTCTGGTGGGTCGTTCATATTCTCCTCTTGTAAGGCCATAAACGAGTTAGAAGTTGTTATGGCCTTATGGTCAATATCATTTGTCAAGGGGACAGCCGCGGCAGGAGCTTTTAAGTTGGGAGACATCCTAGCAGGATCGAAGGGGAAGTCATCCCGTGGAATGTCCTTCTGCTTAGGGACCCAAGAAGATTTGATTGGGTGACCCTTATTCCTACTCTTTTCGGGAGCGGCATTGCGCGCCGGCCTATGATGGTACTCAAATTTGATTTCACAGAGTTGATCATTTAATTGTTCAGCGCAGCTGCTTGTTCGAATCTTCACAGATTCCGGCCTGGGGGCATTGGCCCCCATTTCAACACAAACCCTAGCGAAACCCATTCGCTCGAGTTTTTCAGTGACAGGGTCTAAAAAGAGAGGTTTCCCAACCACACTCGTAATCCAGCTTAAACCCAGAGGGGTCCAGTATTCAACCGGAATCCCCGACATGGTGATCCAAATAGGAAAAGATTTGTATTCCTCACGGGATAAGATCATTCCCGGCTTCCATTTCTTAAGAAAAAAAGGATGTCCAGCTATCATCCACGGGCCACTAGCCAGACATTTGTCGAGCATTGAACTTGAGGAAAAACGAAAGAAAAGGAATCCCGTTTCGTTTCCAGCCACATGTTGTAGCTCGAATTGCTTCCATATTTTCCTACTAATATTATTTACAACATTAAAATGAATGGAATTTCCAACGAAATATCCAACGATGGCAGTTCCCCACAGGTCCGCACCCTGTTGGATAACATCAGGAGGGGGGACAAAATGATATTCTCCATATCAAAAATATTTGGAGGGTAGAATTTAAGGGAAGACTTACCTCCAATAGCCCTCTTTTCGACAACCGAAGCCCATGATAAGCCCGGCGGGCAGGAGGCATGAACAGCAGGTTGGTAGGAGGCATCGGCTCTGTAGGACACACCTAGAGAGGATTGCGTCCACCTGGAGAGAGAAACTCTCTCTTCTCTCTTCGAATTCAAATTCGAAATCACCCAGCCGCCTCTCCTGTCTCAGGTGGCGTCGATGCCGGCCATGGCCGGCTCCCTATGCGTGCCTTCTATACCTCCCCCTTCTCCCAGCTCCCTCAAAGATCTGACGAACCTGTCCTCTTCACCCGATCTCCGTTCGAGTGCGGTCGCTCTTTCTCTTCCTTCTGGTCCTCCGCCTGCGGAGGGTTCCCCGGTGGTTTCTTCCCCGGTTTCTGATCCGGTCTCGTCCTGCCTACCCGGGCCTGAAACCATCGATAACTATGTTTCGTTGAAATTCTTCCCTCCACAATTCGTTGACGGTGATGTTGCCCGCATCTCGCCCCCTCTCGAAGTGCTTCAACGAAGCCAGCTGACCTGGAAATCGACTCTTCTTGGATGTTTCTCTGGTAAGGGTCTTCATTTCCATACCATGGCCAACATTGCTCGTCGGATTTGGCAGCGGTTTGGACTTTGTCATGTTGCGGAAGGTGCTGACGGGCTCTTTCTCTTTTGTTTCTCCTCAGATGAGAACTTAGCTGCGGTTATGGCCAGAGCCCCGTGGACTTTCAGAGGTAATCCCCTTTATCTCAAGCGTTGGCTCCCGGGTATGCCTTTGGCTAGAGATCAGTTGAATTCCTTTCCTGTTTGGATTAAATTGAAAAATGTTCCAGCCGATTTCTGGACCCCTCTTGGGCTCAGCTGGATTAGTAGTGCTGTGGGTAAACCCCTCCACCTTGATTCATCCACTGCCCAATTGAATCGTTTGCATACTGCTCGTGTGTGTGTCGAAATCTCTCCTGGTGCGGTGCCCCCGTCCAAGATTGTCCTAAATTGCTCTGCAAATGGGATGGAGGAAGCTTCTGTTGTGGAGGTGGAAATGTCGAGCTCTCGGCCTCGGGGAAGCCATTCTCATGGCCGCTCTAAATCTGCTGAATGCAGTCAGGTAAGTAGCTTGATGCCATGTGGGTCCTCTGGCCCTGATGGTATGTCCCAGCCGTGTGAATCCCAGTCTACTGGCTCCCCTAGTTTGGTTCCTCAGTCGAATTCTGCGGAACTGAATGGCTTGTTGCCTGGTTTGATTCCTCCCAAACAGGAGGCGGTTACAGATCCTGGGGTGTTGGATTCGTTGGATGTTGCCCCCACTTTGGTTCCATGCTCTTCTATGTTGCCCGAATGCGATATGTTGAATGTGCAGCCTCCTGCCTTGGCTTCTTACTTTGCCTCTCCAGCACCATTTTGTCCTTTGATTGGGGGTCTGGACCAGGTTCTGGCCCAGTGGATTCTGTGGTTTCTGTGGATGTTGGAGTTCCTATGTTGCCCAGTAGGGTGCATCTCGATGAGGTCCGAGGGCCTGCTCTTGACAAGGTGATTGAGACCAACGTGATCCACCTACATTCCCCCGATGATGAGGTGGCTGATAAGCTTTCAGCTCCTTTTTTATTGACTATTGCCGCTGGGCGTTCGTGTTGCCTGTCAAATGCCTCCGGTCGTTTGGGTGGCCCTTCTGATACGCTCCCCAAACGATCGATCCCTGAAAATGATACTGATAGTGATTGCACCTCGCCCGCTATCCAGCGTATAACAAAAAAGTATGGCTTGGATTCGGCCAAGCATATCAGATCGGGCTCTTCAAAATCCTATGTCTTCTGCTGAAATTTCTATAGGGCGGGCTATTGTCTACTCTACAGAGAAATGTTTAAGCGTCGATAAGGCGATGGATCTGGGTTGTGAATCTTGGATGCCTTCTAAATCCCAGAGAAGGAAAAAACCGAAAAATCCCAGGGCTTCTTCGTCTGCCTTGGCCCCTTGATGTCTGCCACCGAATGTCAAGGCTTCTCCGGGAGCCTTGACCCTTTGACACTGCTGTTGTCAGTTCGGCTGGTATTAAGTGATGATTTCGGATTGGCATGGAGCAGGGGTCTCACTCAGTCGATTGTGCTGATGCCCTTGCAAATGTTATACTTCTTTTTGGAACTGGTAGTGCCTTTACTGTTTTGTTGTAGCTGGTTTGATGGCTGTAAATGAACTGCTGGTGTAGTCTTTGCTGCTCTTTAGGTGGGCTTTTGCAGCTGTGATTTTGGCTGTGGTCTTACGAGGCTTCAATTATCTGTTGTGGTGGGCTCCTACTTATGCTGTTGTTGGATGACAGCAGCTGATGAATGAGCTTGGTTTTTTTTATTGTTGATCTTGGGGAATGGGATCGATGTTGTTAATGGTGGAGTGTATTGTTGGCGCAAATTGATTACAATTTGTTTGTAAGAGTGGTCCCCAGAAGCGGGAGGTCTTTGTAAAGCCTTTCTCTCTTTTGTCACCGTGTTGCCTATTGTGATTGATACAACTTAATCGATGGTTGTGGTTTATGTGTATTACATGTGCCCACTTCTTGGCCAGTCTCTCCCTTTGCTCTTAATGTGGGCTGCTGTAGTAATGGTAGCTTGGATGGTTGTTTACATGGAAATCCTACCTCTTTGTTCTTTGAAGGATGCTGCTCTTGATGCCAACGCTGTAATGACTTTCTTGAGGCGGCTCCTTGCTATCCATATTGCCTGCTTCTGATTTTAGCATGCTGGTTCCAGTGTTGAAATTACTGGTTGCTTCTTTTGTTCTTTGTTGAAGACGGCCGCAAGGTGTTCTTTGAAAAGGCCCATGGTTGGCTTGAAGATCCCTTTGGCTGAAATCCACGAGAGCCGGTGGAGTCCTCACCGCGCCATTTTCAAAGATGGCGATGTTGGAATGGTGCGAAATCCGATTCTTTGCGATGAGGCGAGGCAGCTTTGCCCGGTTTTTGCTTTTTCATTCTCCTCTCCTATGCGGTTTGCATGGAATATAAAATGGCTGGAGGCAGCATCCACGATATTGTGAGCTGATGCTGAAGCAAGACCTCTTGTTGCAAATGTTTGGTATTGCCTTGGAATGCAAAGATGAGTCTGCGATGTCTTCTGCTAAATTCTTGGTGCTTCTTGAAGATTTTCCTTCTTTGATGTATTGATTCTGTTGGCTTTGCTTGTCCCGGATGTGGATGCTAGATATCCTGGATCCATTTTGGTGACTTGAATGCATGGTTGTCGGCGAGCATGGCAAAGTTGTTTGTAATCTCCATTGCTGTGTGGATTTTGAACCTGGATTGGTGACTTGTAATATTTTTCAATTTCTATAGTTTCTGTAGAATGTTAGCCTCCTAGAGGTTTGTTATGTACCTCCGGATGTACTTGCTGCTCGGGGTATGCCCCAGCGGGTTATGTTTTATTCCCAAGTCCAATTACTTGGTGATAAAACATCGATTTTGTAAATTTTTTCTCCCATTGATCCAAAATTCTTACTTACCAAAAAAATAAAAGGCTCTGTAGGACACATTGTCACCGAGTCTCTGGGGAGGCACGACAAGCAAACCATCAGATTTGGACATGCATGCTTACCAAAAAAAAAAGATTTGGACGTGCTCGAAGAGGGCACCTGTGGAAAACACGAACCAGACTCGGTCTCCAGAACTCCTGGCCTGTTCAGCAAACCAGAAGGAGGTCCAACTGAGATGGGAGAAGGCCCGTTGGGATAGAGATGGTGTTTTGAGAAACACACGACCCCACTGCAATCTGACTCAGACGACAAATCAACTTTGGAAGGCTTTACAGTGAGGAAGGAATCGGCCAAACTCAATGGGGCAAAATGCAAAGCCAACCCCTCCGAATCGAAAAGGGCCTCTTCAGGGACGCAAGAGACGGGCGAGGGGGGGGGCGACGGAGGATAGGCGAGCAACTCGGCATCCGATGTTTGAATTTCGGGGTGGTTGGAAGTAAGAATGGGGGACGGAGAGGGGTCCTCAGAGACCACAGAAGACGCAACAGGTAAGCTGGCCCTGGGCTATTTGGGTGCAATAGCTCCTTATATTGCAGGAGGGTTCCTTCTGTCTGTAGCCAATAGGTGGAGCAAGAATTGGATTCTGTTTCAGCTCTTGTTTCTGTCTGGTAGCTGGCCATGCCCTGCTGGTGGTTTGGCTACTGGAAGTACTGGAAGTGTGGTATTGCCTTTATGCTCCGTCCTTGGGCATAAAGGCCGGAGTAATATGGCCTTGTGAGAGGTGAGGCCAGTGTACATTTTATCCTCTCAAGGCCGGAGTGGCCTTGCAGCAAAAAAAAAAAAAACAAGTGGCCTTTAGCACCTTGGTGGACGGAGCGGCTTGATGAGTTCGGAGTCCATTTGATCGAAGTGCCCTTGTGCTTCTTGAAGGACGGAGTGGTTTACGCTCTCTTTCAAGACGGAGTGGCCTTCCGTATCTTGATGGCTGGACTGGACTTGCGTCTTTTGAGGCCGGAGTGGCCTTGTGCCTTTCAAAAACCGGAGTTGAGTTTCGCTCTTGGAAGCCGGAGTGAATTAAGGCCGGAGTTGATTTGTGCCTTTTAAAGATCGGTGTGATTTATGGCCGGAGTTGAATTGTGCCTCTTGATGCCGGAGTTGCCTTGCGCATTTTGAAAGCCGGAGTGAATTGTGGCGCCTTGAAGGCCGGAATTGCCTTGTGCGTCTTGAAAGCCGAAGTAAACTGTGAAAGGCCTGAGGGCCGGAGTGGCCTTGTGCCCCTTAAGGCTAGAGTGGCATTATGCCTTTGAAAAGCTGGAGTGGCTTTTAATGTGCCGAATTGGAGCTGCGTTTCAAGGGCGTCTAATACACACTTACTTACCAAAAAAAAAAAAGTTTCAAGTGCGTCTTCGACATGCGTTTCAAGTGCCGATTTGGATCCGCGTTTTGAATGTCATCTTGATATTGTAATTTTTCTTAATGACTTTTGTCATAGTTGCTCTGTTGGTATCTTCTGATATATCAACGTGCACTGGGAATGCCCTAGCTCTTATGCTTTATCCCCAAGTCGGAAAAACACTTGGTGATAAATCACAACTTGTAAATTTTTTTCTCCCATTAATCCAAATTTACTTACCAAAAAAAAAATTGATAGAGTTGTCGCCAATGGGCAATGGCTTGACCAGTTTCGTAGGGCCAAAGCCTTTTTTCTCCCTGCCAGACTTTCTGACCACTCCCTCTGTATACTTCTCCCTTCTGGCGATTCACCTAGAAAACACGGGATGTTCTGGTTCAATAATTTTCTCACCAAATCCCCTCAATTCCACCATTTGGTCGCAGATTCTTGGAAGGATGATACCACTGGCATACAAATGTTCCGGCTAGTATTTAGACTTAAGAAGGTGAAAATGTCTTCGAAAAAGCTAAATGTTCACAAGGGCGATGTCCACGAGGAAGTTATCCATTCGAGGAACAATCTAGAGGTTATCCAAGGACAATCTCCTTCCAACTTTGAGTGTTATCATTTACTTACTTACCAAAAAAAAAAAAAACTTTGAGTGTTATCATGAGGAACGTAGCTGTAGGGAAGCTTACCGCGCTGCGTTGGCCAAGGAAGCTGACTTTATCAAGAAAAAAGCTAAGATAAGGTGGCTCAAAGAGGGGGATCAATGCAATAAATTCTTCTTCAAGACTGTTAATGGAAACAACAATAAGAATCGGATTATCTCTCTCCTTGATGATGCTGGGAATCCTACCGTTGGAGTCGAGAATGTCCAAAATCTGATTGTGAATCATTTCAGTAAGGCTCTTAGGTCAGGGCATACGTATGGATCGGCTGACGCTGCTCGGCTACGCCCTTTCATCCATCACACAGTGCCTGAATCGCTAATGGGCCCACTTATTGGTCCGGTTAGCAATGATGAGATACGCTTTTTTTTTTTGGTAAGTAAGTGAATTTGGATTAATGGGAGAAAAAATTTACAAGTAATGGTTTATCCCCAAGTGTTTTTCCGACTTGGGAATAAAGCATGAGTGTTAGGGCATACCCCGAGCACAATGATACATCATATAATACCAACGAGTAACAAAAATCTTTAGTATTCACTCAATGCAATCACAATGCGCCAGCATTAGAAGAGCTAAATCCCAACAAATCTAGCCAAAAGACGGGCAGTTTTCTACAGCCGCCAAACAAGCTCAAGACAGAGAGCACCACCAAAAACATTATATTCTGCCTTCAGCAGAATACCACAGTAGAATACCAAAAATTCAGCAATCCTTACTGCATCACATTGGTACGAGCACCATTAGCAGCATTATCAAATAATGAAGAAAGACTCCATGAATGAAAGAACTAACGGGGCAGCATCGGCATCGATGTCGGCCTCATCAGGCCCTCCCATGCAGGAAATATAGCCCCATCCAGCATGGAGAAGAATGGAGCTAAAGACGCCAGATTTACAACCCAATCAGAAAGGGATCTAGATGCCTTCCACACTGCGAAATCAACAATCTGCAACCCGACAGCTACGGGTGATTCAGGCAAAACCATGGGCAGCATGGATCAAGAGGATGCAGACCGGTCAACTCAAAATTTAGCATCACAGCCCACATCCCATCATCAATGCCAGCCCAAACCAAAGAAAACAGACCTCTAGACCACAACCAACACCAGCTAACCAAGCATCTTTTTAATACATCGCAGCGAAAAATCAAGACTGACATAGCAGTGGTACCAGAAGCACCACGCTCCTCCCGGCTATAAATTCCTTTACAGCAAGTACACCGCACTAGCACCACAAAACATAGCATGCCTCGAGAGCATACGGAGGATCCATTGATCCAAGAAAAACATCAAAGGAAAAACCCGGGCTAACGATTTTGACCACTCCTAGAATTACAAGCCAACCTGTCAAATTGCCTTTGAGCAGAAATCCAATCCGGGCTGTCAACGGCGGGACCAAAAGCAGGTCAAGCAAAAGGCCCCGAGAAAAAAGTAGTGAAAACACAACAGCACAACTTGCAGCATACTACATATCCCACATGTATGCAACAACAAAATCAGATACACCATGAACAATCCGCCCAATCCGGCATTGCGGAGAACCAAAGGCTAAGTTCAAGAGAGTATGTATAGAGGCAACAGGATCAACCGAGACCAGCACCTCATACAACAAACATTGCCTTCAACTCCAAGAGCTAAGCCACATCAACTTCAGCTAGAATCAAAGCGACAAATTTGGCATTCCGAAACCCGGCCCAACAATGGCAGGAAAGGGCAAAATTAGCCCAACATGCTGCACCCAAACTCATTACTCAGAAGCAGCCACAGCAGTTGTCAACCAAACTAATCTTCCCAAAGGGGCGACTTACGGTAGGATCTACCGATGATGAGATACGCAGGTGATTTTTTCTATCGGTGACTATCGTGCCCCGAGTCCTGATGGTTTCAGCTCCAAATTTTTTAAGGAATCGTGGGACATTGTGGGTTCATCTGTCTGTGAAGCTATTCGTGACTTTTTCATTCATGGAAAGCTTCTCAAGCAAGTGAACACTACGATCATTAGCCTGATCCCAAAGGTCCAATCTCCTCATTTGGTATCTGACTACCGTCCCATATCATGCTGTAATGTCATCTACAAAGTAATCTCGAAGATTATTGCTAATTGGTTAAAGATGACATTACCCTATCTTGTAGATAAGTGCCAAACGGCTTTTGTGGCTTGTCGTCAAATCAGTGACATCATCCTCCTGGCCCAAGAGCTCCTCCATAAGTATCACCTGGGTCATGACCCACCTAGATGTACTATGAAAATTGACCTCATGAAAGCATACGACTCTGTACATTAGGACTTCATTATCTCTATCTTGACCATTATGAAATTCCCGCCTAAAATGGTCGACTGGATTGGGCAATGCATAACCACCCCCTCGTACTCTGTTAATATTAATGGGGAAGTGGTTTTACTTACCAAAAAAAAAAATTAATGGGGAAGTGGTTGGGTTTTTCAAAGGGGGTAAGGATCTCCGTCATGGCGATCCCATTTCTCCATACCTTTTTGTCCTGGTTATGGAGGTGTTGAATGGGATTATTGAATTCAAGGCTTGTAGGAACGAAAACTTCAAATTTCATTGGAATTGTGAGGCGACTCATACTGTCATGCTTGCTTTTGCAGACGACCTTCTCCTCTTCTCTCATGCTTATGTCGACTACCCGCAAGGGGTTTCTGGGTTATGGGGCCGTGAGTGCGGTGGGGCCAGTCACTATAAAAAGCTTACCCTTAACACAGTTTACTTACCAAAAAAAAAAAGCTGATGTCGACTCAATTCGGATTCTTAAGGATTGCCTTGAGGAATTTCATTGGCTCTCTGGCCTTTCGGCGAACGTGAATAAGAGCAAAGTCTTCATGTGCTCTAAAGACCCATCCCTTCTTCAGAATATTGCCAACATTTTGGGGTTCAAAGTGGGCACTCTCCCCATTAGGTACCTAGGTGTCCCTCTGATTACCATCAGGCTTTCGATTCGGGATTGCAATACTCTCACTGAGAAAATTACTCGCCGGATCAAATCATGCAAGAACAGGTGGCTTTCCTTCGGGGGATGATTGCAACTTGTTGCCTCTATCCTCTCGTCCGTCTACCTCTATTGGGCCTCAATCTTCAATCTGCCCAAATCTATTCTTAATCAGAATCGACGCATGATGAGGCGGTTCCTTTGGAACGGCTCTACTGATGGGAAGGCTAATACAAAAGTAGCCTAGGTGATATCTTGCTACCCGAAGAGTGAAGGTGGGTTGGGGCTCAAGAATTTGCAGGCACAAAATAAAGCCGACATCTGTAAACTCTTATGGCGTATCATGTCAAAGGATCCTGAATCGGCCTGGTCTTCTTTTTTTTTTTTTTTTGGTAAGTAAGAATTTTGGATTATAAGGAGAAAAATATTACAGAATCCATGTTTTTACTCCAAGTATTTTGACTTGGAGTAAAAACATAAACTGTTGGGGCATTCCCCGAGCATCTAATACATCAGAAAAAGAGAAGCAAAAAAAATAAAAGTAAAAAAAAACTCCTCTAGGAGGACAAGTAATTAACATAAACCACAAAATATGGGACCAGACTAATAAATGGCCAAACACAAAAGACGCAGCTGCCAATCCGACAGGAGCATACAGCACACGAATTACCAATCCAGCCATTGGAGAAATAGCCAAATGCTTCTTCAACTATGCATGAATCCAGTGACCGTATGACTCGAGGACCTAAAGGGATCAAACCCAGCAACCACCATAGAGGAACCTGCACATAAACAGCAGCCACTAACCAAGAGGACCGCTGCGAAAACAGCAAAAAAACCAGCAGCAATTGCCAATCGCAGTCCACCCATGAAACCAGCAACTGCGCAGACCAAGAACAGCCGACCACCCAATTGCGACCCCATATATCCAATTCCTCAACACCAACGAGTGGCTCCAGTAGCATCTTGAGTCAGCAAGCAGCATACAGCAAACCAGGAGACATTCACAGGCCAGCGCACACCCTACAGCTTTTTTTTTTTTTTTGGTAAGTAAGTATTTTGGATTATAGGGAGAAAAAATTACAAAAGCGATGTTTTTGCTCCAAGTATTTTGACTTGGAATAAAAACATTGAGAGCTAGGGCATACCCGAGCATACTGATGCAGATTATACCAAAAAAACCTCTGAGAGGACAACGTTCAACAAAAAACAACAAATGTAATCTGAAATTACACATAAGCAGATGCACACTCATTAACATATCAGGATCATCTTGCGGTGCACTGCAACCGGATCCGGGTTCAGCGCTGGACAAGCTGGAAATTGCCCAATATACACCAGCTGGAGGCGGCCAGCAAACTCAAAGCCTCGTAGCAGCTACATCGCTGGACAGAAAGACCATTGTTGGGAACTGAAATCAGCTACAACTCCAATCAAACTGCCCAAGCTTCAGCCAAAATCAGCCCACGTGTATATCATCAACGCATGAGCAGCAATTCTCCAAAAAAATCAGCATTACGCAGCAGCTCACAACACCAGAACAGTGCCAGCAAGAAATAGCAGTGGCTGCTCCTTTCAGTCAGCCTCATCATCAAACTGGCGTCCACCACCCGTGCATCCAAGACAAATTGGATACAGGATATCAAGCATACAACTGAAAACATCATCACGGGATATTTTCAGCCTATGCACTTAAGATCAAGAAAGAGACAGGACAACGGCTCAATTGCTACTTCGCATCAAAGAAAGACAAAGCTCAATCAAAAGCAAAGTGAGCATTCACAAGAGGCAATACGGTGGCATGGCATAGAAAGGCTTTACATTTCCAATTCACACCCATAGCAACACGCATATACCAGCCAATGACATCACACCGGCAAGCACTGACCCAAACAAACCCAGTGCGCATTGTTGCAAAGCAACAACAAATCATAAACTGGCTGAAGTAGCCGGACAATAGCAATTAAAGGATTGCAACACAATCACCACATTAATGCAAATAACTCCAATTGAGCCAACAAAGAATCTCGCACACGTAACATGCCACACTGCAGCAATCGGCCGACACAAAGCATCCATTGCAGCAATCAAGAGAGAGGAAATCAGGAGCTTTCCACCTCCACGCAACCCGAACAAAGGCCAGGCCCAACATCAAAAGTGGCATTAACCACTTCTTACAATAATAAAGCCTCAAGCTAGCGCCCTTCGCGTGAGAAAGAGGCTGACATCCAGCGGACTCGGCCTCTCCAGAGAGCAGCCACAAAACCATGGACTGCAATCCCGGTCGGACAAGGCCATCAATGGATTGCAACACGGGCGGATCTCCAAGGCCACAAAGGAATAAAAAAGCAGAGGCAGTACCATCTCAATCAAGAAAGAAATTTAGCATTGCCAAAAAATCCACAACCGGAGAGAAGCGGCTCCGAAGCCACACATCCGAGAGAGACCAGGCATTCGCGAGTAAGTTCGAGGGCCTCCAACAGTCCACGGCACACACTTGAGCCACCGCCAAACTTCACCAAACCAGCACATCACGGCATCCCCCAAAACCGTCCACCAGAATGGAAACGCCCAGGCAACGGCACCTCAGAGCCAGCACCCAGACCTTCGAAAGCCCATCACAGTCTGAATGGTCGAGACGAAACAAAACTAACCCAAGGCGCAAACCGGGGGTAAACGAATCATTTGGAGAGAGATGCGAGGCTCAAAGGACGAGCGCCATCGCAATCTCGGTGGCCATAGGACCCCGGCCACGAAAACTTGGCCAAGGAGAGCCTTCGCCCCCGAAGGCGAGAAGAGAGATCCAACCTCGCAGGAAACTTCGAAAGTTTCGATGGCGCCGAGACCGACAACCCAGGGAATGGAAGCGGAAGGGTGAAGACGAAAAGCCGGGTGAGGGTGGGAGGCCGGGCAAGCACCCGGGAGGCCGGCCATGGCAGGCACCGGAGCCGCCGGCACCCAAGACGGAACCGCCGAGGACGACGCTGGGCAGATTCAAAATTCAAAAGAAAGCAAAGAACATCAACCTTCAAAGAAGACACCACCCGAGAGAATCAAGCATGCAAACAAGACGGCAACAACACACTCTGCTTGGTGGAGAGACCGCAGAAGGGCGACTCTAAATGTTTCACATCCTCACCCCACCCACACCAACAAAAGCAGCTAAATAGGCTTCATCCTATTACCAACTGTAGAAAAATAGCACAAACCAAAACTTCAGCTGCATCAAATTTCGTCTTACATTCAAAGACAAAGACCGCCAACCAAAGAATAGAATGGCGGAAAAAACAACCAAGCGATGCCCAACAACCGTGCTCATACCCGACGCCACGCAAATGCCGGCCAACCTCAGCATGGGCACTGACACACAAGCATCATTGGTAGCAGCATTAAAGTCACAGACCCCAGCAAGGCCGCAAACACCGGAGCAATATCCGTAGCACCATTAATGCATCATAACACACAGCACTACATTCCCATCAAGCCCAGTTTCAAGTACCATGCCATCCTACCTACAACGCCAAAGCAATTGCACCAGAACCAGAATGGTTCGATAGAAAGCTACCAAATGAGTCAAAGTACTCACATACCGGCGGGAAAGGCATTCACCACAATTCAAAGAACCCGGGAACCTCCACAAAGAACAAACAATGGGCTAACAAAGTTTGGCACCCTTGATAGTAAATGTGATCAAGCAGAGCACCAAAAAAACCAAGGAGATGATAGATCGCCCCGGCGGGAATATGCCAAACTTCCCACAACGCATAAAATAGGCCATCGGGCCCAGGCGGCTACGATGCTTTGCCAAACTCAGCTCCGGCAAATATTTCGAAAAATCTAGCATAACGAATAGAAAACAGCAACAAAAGTAAGTGGTTCAGCTGCATCAGCCCACGACACCTGCATCAGAGAAATTCGTAGCCGCCCATCACCACGTAAAACATCCAGGACACACCAGCCACAACAGGATAACCACACAGTCGATCGGCGAAGATTAGCATCGAATCAATCGAAAGCGACCTCCAACAACAGTCAATGAACTTCCACGCAATCAGAACAACACAATCCAGCAATGGCATCAGACAACAACATTGACTGCCCATCCATAAAAAAGTCGCCTTGTATTTATCGACAACAGCATCATGGATTCTTTCAGCAAGCATACAACACATCATCCGGCTGGAGGTAAGCGTCAGCAGCTTCAGAACCCATGATTAAGTCAATTAAACACAACCATCTACAACAGAAACATCAGCGCAGCCAGCATAGAACAACCAGTTCCAACGGGCTACAACTCTTCAAGTCAGACCAACCTCCAACAACCGAGCAACAAAGAGCTCCCCAGGGGTATTGAGGTCCTTGGCCCCCAGCTATAAAGGGGGACTAAACAATTACATCCGGATGCAACTTCATTGGAAAAAGGAGCAAGAAATCAACTACTTCGAGATGGATTTATAATTTTTTTTTCTTTTTTTTTTTTCAAGGGAAAGGCACCCAGAGACAATTTTTCTTCTTCTATTTTTTTTTTCTTTCTAAGTATAGGAGAAAAACTAGAAGAGACAAAGTACAACAAAAGAAAGGGCCGAAGAACCAACTAACACCCTCAAGAGCAAAGGGAAGGGGCAACCTCCGACGCAGAGAGAAAAAAACAAAAATGAGTAATTCAGCAAAAAGGAAAGAAAAAAATGAGCTAAATCTAAATAGAGGAAGAAAAGAAGGACCAAGAAAACAGAAGACGCGAGGAAAGGACAGGAAAGAAAAGTAAAATACAAAAATATATAAGAAATTTTTTTTTATAAGTTCCAACGCCTAGCCAACGAACGGTTGGGGCGACCAGCACGAGGCAATGAGGCCTTCAATTTGTCCCGAACAGCGTTTGATATCTGAGAGCATATATGGGAAATGTCCTGAGGTAAGGATTTCTCAAAGATACGGTTGTTACGTTCTCTCCAAATGTAATAGACAGTTGCCGCAAGAGAAAGACGTCTAGACAAAGCATTTAGATTCTTGCCTTTCCAGATGTGGGCAGCCCAATTGATGTTTTGTGACCAGTTTGGGTAGGGCCAATGAATACCGGCATTCCGTTGGATGGTGGTCCACACCCAGACTTGGAAAATGGACAGGAGAAGAAAAGATGGTCATGATTTTCAGCATCCGAGTCACAAAGAGACCAAGTGAGGGATAGGTTTGGGACACCGTGAACTCGGTCGGATGTATTAAGCCTTCCTTTGATTGCCAACCAAAGGGTAAAGGCGTGGGCCGGGATATGGAATGGGCCCCAGACTAACTTGGTCCAACATAGGTTCAGCTTGGGGGGTGAATAAGGAGGTAGGCAGTCTTAGCCGAAAAGACACCGTTTTGGCTACCAACCCAACTCAGGGAGTCTTTTTCCCCGACGTTGGGAGGATAGTTGGGCATATTTTCGGCGAGACTAGAAACCTCCTAATCATGAGGGTTAGGCCAAGTCCATTGGTCATTTCTGATTATTTGAGAAACCTTAGCGTCCTCAGATAACCCAGTGACAGTACAAATACGGTCAGTGCAGACCCTACTGAGTGGGCCGATAGGATGCCAATGGTCATGCCAGACAAAAGTATCCTTTCCATCACCAATGATCTTAGTAGTGTGAGTGCACATGAAAGGACGAAGATGCATGATCTTCTTCCAGCTCTAGGGAGCCGAGTTAGGGACTTTGAGAGTCCAAATACAACGGTCCTTGATTCTATTCTTGTGGATCCAGACAAGATGCGCCAAAAGAGTTTACAGATGAGGGCTTTATTTTGAGCCTGCAAATTCTTGATACCCAACCCTCCTTCGTTGTGACGGAACAGATTTTTTTTTTTTTTAATTCCGTCATTCATAACACGATTGAAAGCCCAAACTAAACCAATTAAGTGTAACACAGGATCTCAGATGCCATCTAGGAACCATATACTTTTAACCATAATAAGTACAGCGGAAGTTATTCTAACACTTGCGGAAGCATTCATATTCATTCCAAAATATTCATTTTCGAGTACATAGCCAAAATATTTAGCCATAGAAGTCCATCAAGTTATTACAATAATATTTCTCCAAAATAAGCTTTGAGGTCTTTAATAATCCTTCAAATAAGCTCTAATCATTCCAACTTGTCTCGGCACAAGCTCAAGCTTCATCGGGGGGAAAAACATAAAACAAGTGAGCGAGGCCCAGCAAGGTACATGCACATGGGTAGTAAAATGATGATGCGAGCGGTCATATAATTATGCATGAGCAATGGCGGTTATCAAATGTACGAAATCATGCTATGACCATTTTATACTTGGAATCGTAAATCAATAGTCAAAAATCGGTGATAAGTAATCATTATAATCCAGAAAGCAGAATCAGAAACTCTTCTTTTATTGATCAAAGAATGTCGATGCGAACATAAATCAATACAATAATAACGATGCGAACACGGTGAGAATAGAGCGAAATCGAATGTAAGCGGTATCTCGAGCGGTATAGACCACGCCGTATCCCCTACTAGGCGAGGGGGCGAATAATCGAGATAGATTGTGTTTACTCCACACAATCCAAGGCCAAAGATGCTCGGTCATATCATATGATTTCCTCCTTGTACAATGCCCCGAGGACGGCGGTCATATCATATCATTTCCTCCTTGTACAATGCCCCGAGGATCGCGGTCATATCATATGATTTCCTCCTTGTCCTTGTACAACGCCCGAGGGGCGGCGGTCATATCATATGATTTCCTCCTTGTACAACGCCCGAGGACGGCGGTCATATCATATCATTTCCTCCTTGTACAATGCCCCCAGGGCGGGGCCGACCACAAATAACTCCATGGACAGAGTTATCCTCGATTACCACCGAAAGGTCCGCAGGTATGCCGGAGAACCTATCCGGACTGTAGTTAGTCTAGGGTCCAAAATAACAGAAACAGAAATACTTCCTTCTTATTGGTTACTGAAAACCATTTTCACATCATATAACTAAATTCGGAAGTCATATACTCAAAAGCCGATTTCAAGGTACACTTGAGGCCGGTTTCGATTTCATGGCATAAAATGTACTTGGGGCCGGTTTAGAATTTTATCAAGGAAGGCCGGAGCTCTTTTCTTGTTAGGGGAGCCGGTATTCATTTTCAATTCCAGCCGGAGCTTATTTTTGATTTGGAGTCGGAATTCATTTTCAATACAACCGGAGTTCATTTTCGGTACAAGCCGGAGTTCTCCTTTAACAAAGCCAGAGAGCATTTCCTCAAAAAGCCGGAGTGATTAAAAAGCCGGAGTGCTCAAAGGCCGGAGTGCTTAAAAAGCTGAAATGCTTTTTCTCAAAAGGCGGAGTGCTTGAAAGCCGGAGTGTTCTTCACTCAAGGGACAGAGTGCTTTTCATAGAAAGGGACGGAGTGCTTTTCATAGAAAGGGATGGAGTGCTTTTCAATAAAAAGGGACGGAGTTCTTTTCGGATGGAGAGCTTTTCAGACGGAGTACTTTTAAAAGCCAAAGTTTATTTTTCTCAAGGGACAGAGTTTATTAAAAGCCGGAGTTCATTTTACATTAATACCGGAGTACTTTTGGACGAAGTGCTTTTTACTAAAAGGGACGTAGTACTTTTTACTCAAAGGACGGAGTTCGGAGTTCTTTTTGACAGAGGCCGGAGTCTCAGAGCCGGAGTACTTTATTAATAAAAGCCAGAGTTCTCTTTTCTTTTACACATGTAATAACTGATCAACTTAAAACATAGATAGGCTTCATGCATCTAAGTAAAACGTCCAAATGTCATGGAATAACTTGTACTTTTTCATAAACAAATAGCTAGTCGTCATCTGCAATCATGCAATAATCAAAGCTTCATGCATTCAAATATCATGAAATAACCGAACATTAATAGACATGATAACTTACATTAAAAACATGAATACTCTTGCATTAAATCATGAACTTAAAAACGAAGAGCACACTTGCAATATTCGTAAAATATGAACTTAAAGAGTAGTGTCCGAGGTACACCTGCCTGGCTTTATATACGGCTTCCTTTATTTGATCGAAGTCGGACAGCGTTCTCCTACTTTTTCTTTTCTTCCCTCTCCTTCCTCTCTTCTTTACTTCTCTCCCCTTTTTTTCTTCTCTCCTCCTCCTCCTCTTCTCTCCTCTTTCTTCTCTCTTTTCTTCTTCTCTTCCCTCCTCCTCTTTTCTCTTCCTCTCCTTCTTCTCACGTTGCCTTACTCCCTTCCCTTTCCTCTCCTATTTATATAGAAGGAAGAGTGACGTGGGGGGTGAGTGCTCCCCCTTGTTTTCTTTTTCCTTCCCATGGTTTTCTTTCTTTCTTCTCCACTTCCTTCCCATGGGTTTTCTTTCTTTCTTCTCCACTTTCTTCCCATGGTTTTCTTCTTTTTCTACTTTCTCCACTCACTTATTTTATTATTATTCTTCTTATTATTATTATTATATTAAACACACTCACACACACACTCACACTCACACGTTACACATACACACACACATTATATATATATATTATATATATTATATATATTATATTATACACACACACTCACACTCACATGTTACACACACACACACATTATATATATATTATATATACACACTCACACATTACACACACACATTATATATATATATATATATTATATGTATTATGTACACACACATTATATATGTATCTATTTTTTCTTAATTCACCAAAAACCCAAAGTCAATATGCGGCCGAACGGCTCACTTCGGACGCCGGCCCATCGGATCCAAATATTCTTCAAAATTTTCATAGTATGTAATTACTTTTTTCTCAAACCCAATTTACCCAAATTACCGAAAATAATAAGTAATTCTAATTTAGTCCAATAAAAATATTTCAAAATTTTGGGATATTACATTCTCCCCCACTTATAGAAATTTCGTCCTCGAAATTTAACGAACCTCAAATTTCCATAATCGGATGGAAACTTCTAGGTTATCTAGCAATCCCAAGTCACTTCCTTAATTATACGATATGATTACCTCAAGGAACCTCAAACTTTTTAAATCCTCTTGATTCTTACTATCCAGAGTGTTATATCAAAAATCTAGTTCGACCAAATTTGAAACAACTCAAATTCAATAACTTACTTAATCAACCTAGCTCGAGACCTCGAACGATTGAAAATTCCTGCTTCGACCTACTCTAAGCTTGAAAGGGACTATTCCTTCTAAAACCCAGTTAAACTTTATCTTATATGGTTCACCTCATTTCCCATTGCGCTACTCGATTATTTATCTAACCATTAATCATCCCATTGAAATTTCACAGCCATATCAAATTCAACTTGACGTCCCAAAGATTATTTAATCAAATTTTACTGAAGTTTTGATGCAAACCTTAAATCACAATCGAACTTTAAAGTCGGAACGATTTACATTCATGTCGTTTTATTAGTAATCGGCAAACCAACATTTTCTCTAAAGTACATAGCCCGCATGATAGACCCAGAATATACGGCAACCTTGATTAAAATGGTCATAGGATAATCACACCGAGAAGACAAATCCCATAATCGTCTAACTACAGCCACCTTCAGGGCTAGAATCATAACTATCACCCAAAAATTGACCTAACTTTAAATTATTACCGAGAATCTTAAAATTCCAATCACTTAGTAACCTTAAGATCCGTTAGTATACTAATGAGTCAACTGATCTAATCTGAACAAGTCTTCTATCATTACGATAAATGGGTCGCTCTAATTGTCTTGAGACAAAACCTTAAGGACTTCATATTGTATAGGTTCATAGCTTCCATACGTTGAATACGATTTTGTCTCCCAAACTAAGGATATAAATCCTATCACCCAATCATTTGGATTTACTCGTGATTTACCTTTCACATTTCCTATGAAATTTCAGGGACATACAAGTCTAAGGATTCGCAGCATCAATTGCTAGCATTGATGTCTAGTTTCTAAAGGAAATATCGAGGTTCACCTTCTCAACTTTAAACAGATCTACCCACAGGCAATATCATAAGATCATCTTCCTCAATGACATAATTATTTTGGCTCTTAAAATTTTTGATAAGAGCTATCTTCAAAGATAACGTCATAAGGTCTCTAAATGGAAATTTCATTGGCTAAATCCAACTTATACGTAGAGCAACTCTAATTGTGAACTCCTCCCCCACTTAGTTCGAAGGTAGCCATCTATCATAACGTGAGAGTAGCATAATCTTAATCTTTCCACAAAAGCAATACATTTTACGATGTCTCACCAGACCCAATCAGGGCCAACCTAAATGACATGAATGTCAATTACCCCTATTCGGTCTTGGGAAACTACTTTGTATCTTCTATTTAACGATTACAAATCTTACCCATGCCGAATGTCTCACTGACACTAAACTCCTCAAGGAACACTTGTCAGGTCATTTAACAACCTCAGTTAGACTCAAAATGATCATATACTTTTATAGCACTAGTCGGTCTCCCCAATTAGTCATTACTTAAAATCTTGTGGATCCTAAAACCATGCTACCCAAGAGCTACAAGCTTAACAAGGCATGTGCTCAACTAAACTCACATTCCTTGAACACTAACTTGGACACATTAGTTAATCAATCGAATTAAATTATCATTCCTAACTTAGCACTAGCCTAAGAACCAATTTCTTAAGCGTCCTAGTTATCTTAACTTCTCATACCTATTCTTACAGGAATTCTATTCAGAGATCCAAACCTATGCTTCCGCTTGTTCATCGATCAATTCCTAAGGCGTCTCAATTCTCTGATACCATTTGTGACGGAACGGATTTTTTTTTTTTTAAATCCGTCATTTATAACACGATTGAAAGCCCAAACTAAACCAATTAAGTGTAACACAGGATCTCAGATGCCATCTAGGAACCATATACTTTTAACCATAATAAGTACAGCGGAAGTTATTCTAACACTTGCGGAAGCATTCATATTCATTCCAAAATATTCATTTTCGAGTACATAGCCAAAATGTTTAGCCATAGAAGTCCATCAAGTCATTACAATAATATTTCTCCAAAATAAGCTTTCTCCAGACAGCCAATGAAATTCCTCAAGGCAATCCTTGAGAATCTGGATGGAGCACACGTCAGCATGAGAGAAGAGGAGAAGGTCATCAGCAAAGGCCAGCATAACAGTGTGAGTCACTTCACATTTCCATTGGAATCTGAAATTATTGTTCCTGCGGGCCTTGAGGTCAATGATACCATTCAACACCTCCATCGCCAGCACAAAGAGGTAGGGAGAAATTGGGTCGCCTTGGCGAAGACCCTTACCCCCTTTGAAAAATCCAACCGCTTCCCCATTAATATTAACAGAGTACGAGGGGGTGGTAATACATTGCCTAATCCAGTTTATCATTTTGGACGGGAAATTCATGATGGTCAGGACAGAGATGATGAAATCCCAATGAACAGAGTCATAGGCTTTCATGAGGTCAATTTTCATAGTACAACGAGGAGGGTCATGACCCAGATGGTACTTATGGAGGAGTTCCTGGGCCAGGAGAATGTTGTCACTGATTTGGCGACCCGCCACAAAAGCCGTTTGGCACTTGTGAACCAGATAAGGTAACGTCATCTTTAACCAATTAGCAATGATCTTCGAGATAACTTTGTAGATGACATTACAGCAGGAAATGGGGCGGTAACAGAGACCAGCCGAGGAGACTGGACCTTGGGGATCATTCTAATGATCGTAGAGTTTATTTGTTTGAGAAGTAAACCATGATTGAAAAAGTCACGGATGGCTTCACAAACAGATGGACCCACGATGTCCCACGATTCCTTAAAAAACAAGGCACTTAATCCATCAGGACCCGGGGCCCTATAGTCACCTATAGAGAAGATCACCTTGCGGATCTCATCATCACTTACCGGGCCCACAAGAGGGTCCATAAGCGATTCAGGCATAGTATGAAGGATGTAAGGGTGAAGCCGATCCGCATCAGCCGACCCATACGTGCACCCAGTCCCAAGAGCCTTACTGAAGTGATCCACAATCAGATTTTGGAGATTTTCAATACCATTGGTAGGATTCCCATCGTGATCAAGGAGTGAGATAATCTGATTCTTATTGTTGTTTCCATTCACCGTCTTAAAAAAGAATTTGTTACATTGATCACCTTCTTTGAGCCACCTTAGCTTAGCTTTTTGCTGAGTAAGGTCGGCTTCCTCGGCCAGAGCATCATGGTAAGCATCCTTACATCTGCGTTCCTCGAGATGACACACAAGGTTTGAAGGAGATTGACCCTGGATATCCTCAAGCTTTTTCCTCAGGCGGACAACCTCCTCGTGGACATCACCCTCGTGGACATTAAGCTTTTTCAGAGCCTTTTTCACCAACTTAAGACGAGCCACAAGCCTGAACATAGGATAGCCATTGGTGACATCCGACCAAGCATCTGCAACCAAAGGATGAAATTTAGGGGATTTGGTGAGAAAATTATTGAACCTGAACATCCCGCGTTTTCTGGGGGAAAAACCAGAAGGGAGAAGAATACAGGGCGAATGGTCAGAAAGTCTGGCAGGAGAAAAAAGGGCTTTAGCCCGACAGAATTTGTCGAACCAATGCCCATTCGCGACAACACGATCAAACTTTCTGAATATACGAAGGGAAGAGTCGCGGCCATCATTCCAGGTATAATGCATGCCTTCATGGCAAACGTCATCAAGGTCACAATCTCTAAGACAATATTCCAGATCAATTGAGCTTTTGTTGTGCCAGATGCCACCGAGGGCCTCGGTTGGGGATCTTATGGCGTTGAAATCCCCAAGGGCAACCCATGGGAGATCGCCCGGGTGGTTAGACATCGCCCGGAGGCTATCCCATAGGAGTCTACGGGAAATTTCTAAGTTAGCACCATAGATAAAGGACAACAGGCAACGGGTATTGTCCTCGAGGAGCAATACCTCAATATGAACGACCTGTTCCTCCGAAGCGAGGACGATGCACCAAACCACAGAGGGGTCCCAGCCAACCCAAATCCGGCCACTCGGAGACGCAGAGTAGTTCATAAACCAAGACCAGTTAGGTCTGATTCTAGTGGAAACACTCAGAGAGTTTCTTTCCGCGACCTTGGTTTCTACCAAGCCAGCAATGCTACACCTATGGGAGCTAATGAGGTTGCAGACTTCTTGGGCTTTTACAATCCCATTTAGACCCCTCACGTTCCAATAGGCAATGTAAGTCATGATTTAAGGGTGAGGGGAGGGGATGATTTTTTAATCCCCCGAGATTTTTTATTTTTCCGAGAAGAAGCATGATCCCCTTTTTTGGAAGAAGTACCATCGCTTTCCAAGCAACCAGATGATCCAGATAATGGATCATTATGATTGGTGACAATCGGTGCAACTGGAGTGAAAGGTGGAAGATGATTAATAGCACCGGACAAATCAGGATCGGAGGAGGCCCTTTCAAGCCTCTTATTAACAGTACTGGGGGGCTCCGGACACTAGTAGGGACTCCTAGGCCCAGGAGGGGTAGACGACTCGGAACGCCGAAAAGAAGAGTCGTCAGCGGCAGGGCCATAAGACAGACTCGGATCGGCCTGGACCACGGCGGGCTCCGAAGCAGGAACGGAGCAATTATGACTGGGAGGGGGTTCATGTTCAGATCCAATGGGCAGCGCAGTGGATATCTGGATAAGGCTTTCAGACTGGTCATTTAACTTTTCCTCCTGTAAGGCCAAAAACGAGTTACAAGTCGTTATGGTCTTATGGTCTATATCGATGGTCAGAGGGGCCGCCGCGCCCGAAGATTTTGATCGGGGAGACATCTTAGAAGGAACAGGGAAGGGAAGGACACCCCGAAAATTGGCCTCCTGTTTAGGAACCCAAGAAGTTTTGATTGGGTGATTCTTATTCCTACTCTTTTCAGGAGTGGCCCTACGCACCGGCCTATGCTGATACTCAAATTTGATTTCGCATAGATGATCAGTCGGATATTCGGCGCAGCCTCTAGCATGAACCTTTACAGATTTCGACCGAGGGGCATTGACCCCCAAATCAACACAAACCCTCGCGAAACCCAATCGTTCGAGTTTTTCAGTGATAGGGTCTAAAAAGAGAGGTTTGCCAACCGCACTCGCGATCCAGCTTAATCCCAACGGGGTCCAGTATTCAACTGGGATCCCAGACATTGTGATCCAGGTAGGGAAGGATTTGTGATCCACTTACCAAAAAAAAAAGGATTTGTGATCCTCACGGGATAAAATCATACCGGGCCACCATTTTTTAAGAAAGAAAGGATGGCCAGCAATCGTCCACGGGCCATTTGCCAGGCATTTTTCAAGCATTGAGGTTGAGGAGAAGCGGAAGAAAAAGAAACCCAATTCGTTTCCAGCCACATGTTGTAGTTCGAATCGCTTCCATATTTTCTTGGTGATGTAGCTAACAACATTAAAGTGGATGGGATCTCCAACGAAGTATCCAACAAGGGTAGTACCCCACAAATCCGACCCCTGTTGGATAACATCAGGAGGGGGGGACAGAATGATATTCTCCAAATCGGAAGAATTCGGAGGGTCGAATTTAAGAGGATACTTACCACCAATAGCCGTTTTCTCAACGACAGACGCCCAAGTGACGCCCGGCGAGCAGGAACCAAGAGCAATGGTAGGGGAAGATGCAACAGCATTGGCGGACACATTGGCATCAGAAGATGGAGAGTGCGCCGTGAGCAGTCTGGCAAGATCAATCGAACCTGGAGAGAGGGCTTGAGGACCAGACGAAGAATCCACCAACACCGGGGCTCCATGCCCAATTCCGAAAATAGAAGGGGAGCCGGAAGAGCAAGAATGGGGCTCGACTGCACAGGGATGGAGTATTGGAACGGATGGATCACCAGTGCATTCGGTAACAGGCAACAGCACAGAGAGGGACTGAGACTTGAGAGAAGACACAGCCGGAGCTCCAGATGTAGGACGCGAGATCGGTCCCAACGGATAGAGAGAAACCTCAGCGGGGATGGAAGAGACATTCGACGGAGGCGAAGGAGGTAGAGAGATGGGGCAGCCGATCGATTGTTGGAATTATGTGGGAGAAGGATAGAAGAAAGGGAAGGAGATTGGCGCGCAGAATTCAGAGAAATCGCCACGGATGGGGAAGAAAGGGAGCGACGAGACTGGCGACGCCGGCAAGAGGTGGCGGTCAAAGGGGGGTAGACGAGGTCGGGCGACAGGGATTTAGAGGGGGACGAGTCAGATTGGTGAGAAGCGGCGAGGGGCCATGGCGTGGCCGGGCGGGAGAAGAAGGGGGACAAGGAGGGCTGGGAGATAGGAGAGAGAGGGATAGGGGGGAGGTGATTCGAGGGAACCGGAAAGCTGGAGGGAGAAGAGTTGACTGGCGCCATGGGCGCCGGCAAGAAGGATGAAGGCGGGCAAAGTGGGGTTTGAAAAATGGGTTCAGTGAGAGAGAAAGCTACAGTAGGAGAGTGGGGGCTACAGAGTGCTAAAAATTGACGGGTTTACACGAATTGGCCTGGTCTTCATAAATCCACAAGACTAGAATCAAGGACCAATGTATCTGGACTCTCAAAGTTCCTGATTCAGCTCCATGGAGCTGGAGAAAGATCATGAAACTTCGTTCCTTCATGTGCTCTCATTCTATTAAGAACATTGGTGACGGGGCTGATACTTTTATCTGGCATGACCACTGGCACCCTATGGGCCCGCTCAGCAATGTTAGCACGGATCGTGTTCGTATGGTCACGAGTTTATCCTGGGATGCCAAGGTATCTCAAATAATCAGAGACGACCATTAGACTTGGCCTAATCCTTATGATCAGGAGATCTCTAGTCTCACAGAAAACATGCCCCATTATCTCCCTAACATCGAGCATAAAAATTCCTTGAGATGGGATGGGAGCCCGAATGGTATTTTTTCGACTAAGACTGCCTACCTTCTTATACACCCTCCCAAGCCGAAACTGAGCTGGACCAACTTAGTTTGGGGCACCTTCCATATTCCTGCCCACACTTTTACTCTTTGGTTGGCTATCAAAGGCAGGCTTAATACCAATGATCGTATTCACGGTGTTCCAAACCTATTCAATACATGCATTCTTTGCGACTCAGACGATGAAAATCATGAGCATCTTTTCTTCTCATGTCCCTTCTCCAATTCCTTATGGACCACTATCCAAAGGAAAGCTGGCATTCAATGGCCTTATCCTGAATCGTCCCAAAACATTAATTGGGCTGCTCACCAATGGAAAGGAAAGAATCTTATTGCCCTATCCAAATGTCTTTCTCATGCGGCCACAATCTATTTTATTTGGAGAGAACGTAATAATCGGATCTTTGAGAAATCTCCCCACAGGATATATCCCAGATTTGCTCTCAAATTACAAATATTGTTCAGGACAAATTGAAGGCCTCCTTGCCTATTGATGGATGCCCTAACCGTTCGCTTGTTAGCCATTGGAACATATAAATATAAATATATATATATATATATAAAGAGGATAAAGGAGAAAAAAGAGTGATAAAATGGAAAATTTATAAGGTGCCTTTTTTTTCCCAAAGGAATCAAGTTTTTTTTTCCTTGGGCTCAGTTATCTAGTTTTGTATCCCTGTTGTATATATTGTATCATCGCCATAGCTTCATGGATAAAGGAGAAAAAAGAGTGATAAAATGGAAAATTTATAAGGTGCCTTTTTTTTCCCAAAGGAATCAAGTTTTTTTTTCCTTGGGCTCTGTTATCTAGTTTTGGCTCGCTAATGTGTATATTGTATCATCGCCATAGGCTTCATTCGTTTTCCCTCCTCTGGGAGACCTGGCTCAAAAAAAAAAAAAAAAAAAAGCAAAGAACGAAAAGAAAAAAAGAATTGTACCCCTCTTTTCTGTTGTGACTCGGTGTGGTTTCTTTTGCTGGGAAGCTGCTGCCAGTTTCTATCTAGTCTATGATCGCTGGGAGAACGGCTGAACACTGTTCATCCTCTCGATTTTTTTTTTGAATCCCGTCCACCCCGCCTTTCTTCCTCCTCGCCGGCGCCCATGGCGCCGGCCGTTCCCTCCCCGTCTCCACCCTCGGCTTCCGTAGCTCCTCTCTCTCATGTCCTCCCTCCTGTCTTACCCTCGTCCTCTTCGGTTCCCCTCCTCCCACGCCCTGCCACCCCGTGGCCCCACGCTTCCTCCAACCTCGCTACCCCTTCGCCCCCCCCTTCTCAGCCGTCCGCTCTCGATTTCCCACCGCTATCAGCCTCACGCCGTCGGCGTTGCAGGCATCTTATCCGGCCATCTTTACCATTCGAAGCCCTCCTGGCTTCTGCTATCCCTTCCCCTTCTCCCTCGATGCCTCCCTCCCTCCCCGATTTCCAAAAATCGGGGGGCCAATACCCTATCCCATCCTCATCGCCCCCATCGATGGTCTCCCGTGGCACTGCCGCGGTCTGTGCTGTTTCGGGACAGCCGATTCCTCCGAGCTCCACTGCGTATCTCGCAAGTTCCATCCCTGACGCTGAGCTCCCCTGCTCTTCGCTGTCTGTTTCTGATGAAGTGGGGATCGCTGACCTCCCAAATTTAGTCCCCCTGCCTGTTGGCCCTCCACCAGTCTCTCCTGTTTCACCCTCTGGAATGATTATTGAGGCGGACGGGTTGCTGAGTGCTGATGACTCGCATTCTGCTCTGGTTCCAGATCCCAGCTCGCAGGTCTCTGGCCCTCCACAACCAGAACCGGCCTGTCCGGTTGTGGTGGATTCCCAACTGCCGGATGCCCCTGTCTTGCCCTGTGCCGTGACTTCCAGTGATGTTGACGCTCCTATTTCATGCCCACCTGGCGCTTCATGGGCCTCCATTGTCGAGAAAAGAGCTATTGGAGGTAAATGTTCCCTAAAATTTTTTCCTCCGAACATTTCCGATATGGATAATATCATTTTGTCCCCCCCACCTGAGGTCACTAAACAGGGAGACGACATGTGGGGTCCAACCCTTGTTGGATATTTTGTCGGCAATCCTATTCATTTTAATGCGGTTAACTATATCACTAAGAAAATCTGGAAACGATTTGAACTTCTCCATGTGGCTAGTAACGAATCGGGTTTCTTCTTCTTCGATTCTCTTCAAGTTCCATGCTTGAGAATGTTTGGCTCTTGGCCCATGGACGATCGCTGGACACCCATTTTTCTAAAAAAATGGTCGCCTGCAGTATGACTTTATCTTGCGAGGAACACAAATCATTTCCTACGGATCACCATTTCTCGGGATCCCGGTTGAATCTTGGACCCCGCTTGGCTTAAGCTGGATTGCGAGTGCCGTTGGCAAACCCCTTTTTTAGATCCTCATTCTTGAAAAGCTTGAGCGGTTGGGATTCGCTAGGGTATGTGTTGAGTTGGGTGTCAAAGCTCCTGGACCGGGTCTGTGAAAATTTGGACTAGAGGTCGGCACAGAGCTTAACGATTATCTCTGTGAAATCAAAATTGATTACAATCATAGGCCGGCCCAACGCGAGGGCGCTCGACATGCGCAGGGTGAAGAATCACCCATCCAAAGCTTCTTGGGTCCCCAAGCAGGTGGTCCCTCCACCGGAAAATTCTACCTCCTCCGCTCCCCCTAGGCAGTCTCCCCGATTAAAAAACCCCGATGCGGTGGTAGCCGCATCTCCAGTTATCATCCCTTATGCCACTTCGACCTCCAACTCTTTCCTGGCCTTGCAAGTGGATGATACTGTTGTTTTGTCTGAATGCCCCGCTCTCAGCTCATCTGCAATGCCCCTTAATTGTGAACCGGATTCTCCTCCCTGCCATGACGGGCCTGGCCCTGAATCGTTGCTTGTCATGGCCGAGGCCGAACCGGCTTCCCCTGATGGTGGCGGGCCGTCCTGCCATCCTCCCCACCCTTCTTCCCCCCCAGGCCCTAATAGTCCAATCCGTTATCCGGTGCCCCCTGATCCTCCCCTTCCGAAGCTTGAAAGAGCTTCCTCTGATCCCGGATTGATTGGTGCTCTCATTTCATGCTCTTCTATCACCCCAATTCCTATGGCTGTTACTCCCCTCTGTACTTCATTGCCTGGTTCTTCTAGCTGTCTAACAAAAGGCGGCCCTTCATCCAGAAATGGGGTTCGCGCTTCTTCTCGTAGAAATAAAAAATCCCGGGGGGTTAATAATCCTCCCCCTCGGCCTTAACCCATGAATAACATTTGCACATTGGAATGTGAGGGGACTAAATGGGATTGTCAAAGCCCACGAAGTCTGCAACCTCATCTCCTCCATAGGTCTTTGTATCGTTGGATTGGTGGAAACCAAGGTTGCGGAAAAGAACTCCTTGGCTATCTCCACTAGAATCAGACCTAACTGGTCTTGGGTTATGAACTATTCATTGTGTTCGGGCGGGCGGATTTGGGTTGGCTGGGACCCCAATCTGGTTTCGTGCACTATTATTTCCTCTGAGGAACAGGTTATTCACCTTGGGGTCCTGCTCCTGCATCTTGTCTTTTATATATGGTGCGAATTCAGTTATCTCCCGAAGGCTCCTATGGGATGGCCTTCGCGCGGTGTCTGCCCACCCGGGCGACCTCCCCTGGGCAGCCCTCGGGGACTTCAATGCTATCCGATCCCCTTCCGAGGCTTTGGGTGGGATCTGGCATAACAATAGCTCGAATGACCTTAATAGTTGCCTTAGAGATTGCGATCTTAACGACGTGTGCCATGAAGGCATGCACTATACTTGGAATGATGGGCGTGACTCCTCCCTTCGCATCTACGTAAAAGCTTGACCGTGTTGTCGCCAATGGGAATTGGTTTGACAGCTTTCGTAGGGCTAAAGCCCTTTTTCCCCCTCCCGGACTCTCGACCATTCGCCCTCTATTCTCATCCCCCTTGGTGATCCTCCCATAAACGCGGATTCTTCCGGTTGAATAACTTCCTCACTAAATCTCCAAAATTTCTCCCTTTGGTTTCGATGCCTGGAGGATGACACCAATGGCTCGCCAATGTTCAGGCTTGTGTCCAGACTTAAGAATGTGAAAAATCCCTAAAAATGCTTAATGTCCATGAGGGTGACGTTCACGAGGAGGTCACCCGTGCAAGGAAAGGCTTGATGCTATCCAAAGTCATACCCACTCCAATCTTGGGAATCTTACGGAGGAGCGTAGCTGTAAGGATGCTTACCACGCTGCCCTGGCCAAGGAAGCCCGACCTCACGAAGCAAAAGCCAAGGTAAAATGGCTCAAAGAGGTGATCGGTGCAATAAATTCTTTTTATGACCTGAATGGCAACAACAATAAGAACCGAGATCATTTCCCTTCTTGGTCAAGATGGGAATCCTACTTCAGGTGTCCTTAATGTTCAGAATCTGATTGTGGACCACTTTAGTAGGACTCTTGGGACTGGTCGCACGTACGGCTCGGCTGACTCGGATCGGCTGCATCCTTACATCCTTCATAAAGTCCCTGAATCACTTATGGACCCTCTTGTGGGCCCGGTAAATGATGATGAGATCCGCAAGGCGATCTTTTCTATAGGCGACTATCGGGCCCCGGGGCCTGATGGGTTCAGCTCCCATTTCTTTAAAGAATCGTGGGATATCATTGGTTCATCTGTTTGTGAAGCCGTTCGTGATTTTTTCAATCATGGAAAGCTTCTCAAACAAATGAATTCGACGATCATCAGCCTTATTCCCAAAATCCAATCTCCTCGGCTGGTTTCCGATTATCGTCCCATTTCATGCTGTAACGTCATATACAAAGTCATCTCGAAGATCATTGCAAATCGTTTAAAGATGACTTTACCTTATCTGGTCGATAAGTGCCAAACGGCTTTTTGTGGCGGGTCGCCAAATCGGTGGCACAACATTCTCCTCGCCCAAGAGTTGCTCCACAAGTATCATCTTGGTCATGACCCTCCACGTTGTACTATGAAAGTTGACCTCATGAAAGCTTCATGACTCTGTCCACTGGGACTTCATTATCAATGTCCCGACCATCATGAACTTTTCGCCCAAAATGATAAACTTGGATTAAAGAGTGCATTACCACCCCCTCGTACTCTGTTAATATAAACGGTGAAGCGGTGGGTTTTTTCAAAGGGGTAAGGGTCTCCGTCAAGGAGATCCATCTCTCCTTACCTCTTTGTTACTGCGATGGAGGTGTTAAACGGGATTATTGAAGCCAAAGCTCGTAGGAACAATAACTTCACATTTCACTGGAAATGCGGCGGACCTATCTTGTCATGCTTGCTTTTACAGATGACCTTCTCCTCTTCTCTCATGCCGATGTTTGCTCTATCCAGTTCTCAAAGACTGCCTTGAGGAATTCTATTGGCTCTCCTGTCGGGCTAACACAAATAAAAGTGAGGTCTTCCTGTGCTCGAAAGACCCATCACTTGTTGTTGAATATTGTCGATGTCCTGGGTTCAAAGTTGGATCTCTCCCATTCGATACCTCGGCGTTCCTCTTATTTCTTCCAGTACATCCAATTCGGGACTGTAAGGCTCTCATTGAGAAAATTACTTGCGAATCAAATCTTGGAAAAATAGGTGGCTCTCCTTTGGGGGCGTCTTGATTGGTGGCCTCGATCCTCTCTTCTATCCACATCTACTGGGCTTGATCTTTATTCTTCCCAAATCTATTCTTCACCAAATTGATTACATTAAGGCGCTTCCTCTGGAATGGCTCTGACGACGGGAAGGCTAATGCAAAAGTGGCCTGGTCGACATTTGCTACCCTAAGAGTGAAGGTGGGTTGGGGCTTAAAAATTTGCATGCTCAAAATAAAGCCCTCATATGTAAGTCTGTTATGGCGTATCCTTTCTAAAGACCCTGAATCGGCTTGGTCCTCATGGATCCACAAGACTAGAATCAAGGATCGTTGCATCTGGACCCTCAAAGTCACGACTCAGCCCCTTGGAGCCGGGAGGAAGATCATGAAACTCCGTTCCTTCATGTGCTCACATCTTTTTAAAATCATTGGTGATGGCGTCGATTCCTTTATCGGCATGACAATTGGCACCACTGTTGGCCCGCTCGATGGAGTTTGCCGGATTGTATCCGCTCGGTCATTTGGCTTATCTTGGGGCCGGCAAGGTCGCTCGGATAATCAAAGATAACCATTGGGCCTGGCGAATCCTTTTGATGAGGAGGTTTCCAACCTCGCAACAAACATGCCCCTTTACTTGCCCACGTTGAGCTTAAAGACTCTCTAAGATGGGTCGGTAGCTCAACGGTGTCTTTTCATCTAAGTCTGCCTACCTCATTCTTCACCCACTTGGCAAAAGTGAGTTGGACAAAACTTGTTTGGGGTTCTTTCCATATTCCTGCCCACGCATTCATTCTTTGGCTGGCTATAAAAGGCCGGCTTAATACCTCTGACCGTATCCACGGTATTCCCAACCTATCCCTCACTTGTTCTCTTTGTGATTCAGACGTTGAAAACCATGACCATCTTTTTTTCTCCTGCCCTTTCTCCTCCTCCGTGTGGATCTCTATCCAACGGACTGCTGGCATACACTGGCCATACCCTATATGGTCCCAAAATGTTATTTGGGCTGCACATATGTGGAAAGGCAAGAACCTCATCGCTCTCTCTAAGCGTCTTTCCCTTGCGGCCACGGTTTATTATATTTGGAAGAGAATGTAGCCGTGTATCTTGAAAATTCCTCCCACCAGGATGTGTCACAGATCTGTTCCCAGATTTTAAATATTGTTCGAGACAAACTGAAGGTCTCCCTGCCTGAAGCTGGTTGCCCTAACTACTCGCTGGTTAGACGTTGGAACTTATAAAAAAAAAAAAAAGCGGGTTTGGGGGGTGTTCTCTTGCTGTTTTTGAGGTCGCTATCCCCTCTGCCCTCATGGGTTGAGCTAGTGGGGTTTTTTGCGCTGTAGTAGCCTTTTGTGTTGCCTTGTCGGGGGTGGATCCACACTGTCCCACCTCCTGATGCTGATCCTTCTGGTTGCAGCCTCCCTGCTGCTTTCGACGTACGTCCCTGCATTGGGGGTTTGTTAGCTCCAATTTTATTAAAAAAAAAAAAATCCCTGGGCTTCAAAGGAAAAAAAAAAATTCCCCCAGTAAAAAAAAAAAAAAGAGAAAAAAAAAAAGTGGCAATTGACTGAATTTTGCTGGTATGTACATTGAACTAATTTGTGGCTTGATGTTATGGCTGCGGTTTGAGGGATGGTGCACTGGTGTACTACTGTTCTGCATCGGGCTTGGTTCCTTGGCTTTCAGATATGTAAGAAGGTGGACATGTCTAGCCCTATCGGTTGTGGCTTTGCTTGCTGCTGAATTACAGTAGTGGGATGCTCAGTCTGGCTCACGGTCCTGATACTGGAGGTGCCCATGTGGAAATGCAGAGGTGATTGAGTGGTCACCTCCCCCCTTTCTGCTGGCCCTGAGATTCTCTGGCTGATATTGCACATTCTGAAGGATACGGATGTGGGTGTCCTAGGAGCTGGTGCTGTTGTTTGATGCTGTTGCTGTTACACATATCCTCTCTTGCCTATTCTCTGCCTTGCTGGTTTTTTTCCTTGGAACATTTGTGGTGTTATGCTTGGAAAACCCAATGGGAGTTGCTGGTTATTTTGGTCTCTTTTAGTTGGAGTGGTAGTCCTCGATGGTAGCTACTTGTGAACTGGATGCAGGTGAAGACTCTTATGAAGATCCTAGTGGCTATACTCCTGTAAATGCTCGAATTTGGCTGTTGGGGGGATGATGAACATGCCTCCTGCTGTTTCAATGTACTGTTGGTTCTGATGACGTAGGGGGTTCGGTCCTGCCTCTGCTGCTGTTGGTTCCCCGGTTGGTTAGAGGTTGGTTATGGGTTTTACTGGTTCTGATGGTTTGCGGGCGTCCTGCTAATGTGGTGCCCCTGATGTGGCTCTGGAGTTGCAATGGGTGGATGCTTGGTAGACCTGGATGCGGGTTGAGGCCCTATTGTTATGAAATGTTGACCTGCTGTGATTGAGATAATGCTGTACTTGCTTTGGGCCAGACCTCTGTGGGTTCTGTTTCATCTGGATGGCTGGTTGCTGAGTATGTGCTCTAATTTTATAATCACTTGTTCTGGGTTAATCGACATTTGGCTCTCGTTTGGCTATGGAGATGAGATACTGGTTCCTTTTTGATTGCGCCTATCTGTCCCTGCTGATGGTATGCTGAGTATTGGCCGATGGATGTGCTGATGTGCTCAAATGTTGGCTGGAATCATCTACTGTTGCATCTTTCCTTGCTGATGCATATGTGCTGATCTCCATGCTGCATCTGTCCTTGCTGCTTTGCCTCTTTGAGCATTGATATGGGATGAACTCCACAATCAACTTGCAATGGGAGTGCCCCTGCTGCTGTTAGTATTGGGTGAGGGTAGAGCTGTTGGTAGCAGCAGAGCTGGCCTGCTTGGTGCAGGATGCGATGAGGAGTAGTGCTGCTGACATTTTGCTAAATGCCTTTGATCCTCGGAATCTGCTGTTGAAGGTTGCAGCTGGAGCTGCTGCTGATGCATGCTGATGCCTCACGTACAGTATGCTGAAGCTGTCCTGTTTTCTACTGCTGCGTTGCTGAAGCATTAGTAGTTGTTTGGAGAGGAAGGTGTATTCAGTTCCCAACAGAAGGTGTTTGCAGCTGTGAGGCATTGGGTTCTGTTGGTTGGCTCCAGATGGTATATGCTGTGTAGTATGGTCTGCGGGCAGTGTCATGATGTCCTGCATAGCTTGCTGAGCGCTCGTGCCTGTTGGCAGTATGCTCCATGCCCTCTGCTGTGCCAGTTAGATTTGGTGATGATGATGGAATGGCAGTTGAAGCTGATGTTGGCCCTGTGTTTTTGAAGATGTGCCTGATGTGTTGGGATTTGTTGTCAGCTGGGATGTTAGATGTTGCCATGGTAGTGAATTGATATTAACTGCTATCTTGGAGTGCAATAACTGCATATTAAACGAGAGGCCTTTTGAAGTACTTTCTTTTGGTGCTGTTGGGTGTGATGTACCCTTCTACTCATGGCGGCAATTTGATGGTGATCCACCTGCGCGAGGGAGGCTGTTGGAATATGTGATCATGATGTTGATATCCTGCTGATGTTTTTGTGTGGGCAGTAGATTATTGCTGGAGCTCGACCGTCTAACAGTGGCGTCTGCTGTCGCTGCTAGGGGGTTCTTGCAGGAGCTGGATTGGTTTTGGGAGGCAAATGGGTCTTCTGATGGATGTGGAATCAGCTGATGTTGTAGCATCCTGATATGTGTAGTTCATTGATGTTGCTGTTATGCTGATGGCAGATGATGATCTTCGGGTGAAGCCCATGATGGGGAGGTTGGGAATCCCTCGAATGTGCAACTGTGGCGGCCTACTTTGCCGGTGTTGGAACTGAAGATGGTGCGGCTAAAGCACTCTGCTGTCGGGCCTTGTGGTGCCCCTATGTGAATTATGTCATGTATAATGTGTTTTGTTCTGTCTATGATGGAATTGTTATTTTTGTCGTTCTCGGTAAAACAGTGTCCTCCTAGAGGCCATTTGTATATTAAGATGTCTTGTCCGCTCGGGTTATGCCTAGCGTCTTTGTTTTTCTCCAAGTCAAAATACTTTGGAGATCAAACATTATTTTTGTACTATTTTTTCTCCCATGAATCCAAAATACTTACTTACCAAAAAAAAAAAAAAAAGTGGTTTCTTTTGCTGGTTTGGAATAGCATTACTTACCAAAAAAAAAAAAGGTTTGGAATAGCATTGAGTTATTTAACAAGTGCATTGGGCCCTGGATGCGGTGTCAGCCTCCTCTCTATGCTGAAGGGGGCTGTTGGTCCTGCTGCGGGCTCTCCATTGCTGTTAAAGAGGCTGGGACTGTATGCTGCCTTGTCAGTATAATCCTAATATGGACTGTCCTTTTTTGGTTTGTGGCTGGGATTAATTGCTGATCTTGGATTGGCAAGGAGATGATGATTCTTTCAGCTGGTATACTGGCTGTATAGCTGCTCTTGGTGATGTGGCAGTTGGTTCATTGTTCCTCATGGGCATTAGCCGGTGGATGCTGCTGTTGGCTCCACTTGTATGATAATGGTTCTGCTGCCATAATTGATTTGCTGGATGGTGTGCTCTGGATTGAGGTGGCTGGCGCTGAACTGCTGTTTAACAGCTGGGTACTTGCTATGTCTGGTGGGGATCTGGTTAGTTGGGTTTCATCATCTGATGCTGTTTGGATGACAGCATATGGACTTTGGCTGGGCTGATGTTCTGTCTGAAGGTCGTCTGCTGCATTCTTTGATGCTGATTTTTTGCTCCTGCAGTGGATGGTGCTGTGTAGCCGGGCTAATTATTCACACTCTGTTGGTTCAAAATTGGTGTGCTGCTCATGACTGGTTGTGCTGCCTACTGCTGCATTATGCCTGCAGTAGCCATTAGTAGACTGGTATGGCCTGTGCGGTGATGAATTGGCTGAAGCTGATGGATAGTTGCATGGAATATCCACCTACTTTTCTCGGAAGCCATGCCTAGTAAGCGCTGGATTAAATGGTGCCAGTTTATTTGGCTAAACCCGGATGCTGTGTGGCGCTGCTTGTGTTAGAACTTGGTGTTAGCTGGTTGCTGCGCCTGATAATGGTGTGCAACAAATCTGGTGTGAAGCTGGGTTGTTGTTGCATGTCAGCATGGGTGCGCCAGTGCTGATTCTGAATTTCATGGATGCATGAAAGCTGGTGGTCTGGATGTTGGTCCAGTGTTGCTGTAGCTTCCAACGCAGTGTGAATGTGCATCTGGAATGGAGTCTATGATGCTACTGGCATCTAGGATATATTGCTTCTGAAGGCAGGTTGCTGATGAGGCTGGCTGAAGATGGTGCTGCGAATGACTAGGTGCCTCCTTTGCTGCTGGTGCCATAGATGATGCTTTCCCGGTCTGCGTGAAGGTGGATTGGCTGAAATTCCAGATCCCTGCTCATGCTGAATCTGATGGGTGCCCTTGGAATGTGCAGCTACTACTTGATCTCTTGCTGGCGCTGGAGTGATGTCGCGTGATGCTTCTAGTTGCTGGAATATTAGGGGAGCATTTAGATTTGCTGATGTATAATGATTTTGCTCATTTTCGGTCTTTTAGATTATTCCTCTTAGAGGTTTTTTTTTGAGAAATTCTATGATGTACTAGTTGCTCGGGGTATGCCCTAACTTTTATGTTCTAACTCCAAGTCAAAAAACTTGGAGCTAAAACATAGGTTTTGTAAATTTCTTTTCTCCCTTAAATCCAAAATACACACTTACTTACCAAAAAAAAAAAATATGGACTGTCCTGGAGTAGCTGGTAGGTTCGGTTGTTTGCTGTGTAGCCACCTCATGTAGTTGCTAGTGTCATTTGCTTGGACCATAGGACGATGCTTGGGTGTTGAACGCAGATAGTGAGATGTTATAAATTAAGCTAGGACGCTGAGTCCTTGACTATTATTTGGGGTTAGCTGCTGATGCTAACTGAAAAGTGCCTCCTGTTATTATCTGCAAAATTTTGTTCTGCAACCTTACCTCCTGCTGGCTGGTGTGTTGATGCTGCCTGGAGGAATCAGAGAACCGTTGATGCTCTTTCAACTGATAGGCTCAGGGACTTTCTGTTGCCCAGATGGCTGCTGGCTGTGTGGTGTTGCAAAAAATTTACTTACCAAAAAAAAGATGTTGCAGAAAATTGTCCTGCCCACGGCCCAGCTTGACTATGGGTGATTATGAATGTTGCTTTACCCGTGCTGAAGTTGCAGTGTCTACTGGCAGGTGTGGCTCGTATGTGATCCATGTGCTGGTATGAAGCCTGAAGTTGCGGATCCGATTAAATATCTCGGGTGTGATTGGGGCAATGTGCTGTGTGGCAGTGGCAATTTAATCTAGTTGATATGTCCCTGTTTATGCGGGTACTTTGTGTGGAATGTGATGTCTGTGTGTGGATGGCTTTGATATCTGCTTGATGAGGTGTGAAGAGTGGAATCTAATATTATTCACAATGAGGGAGCAGATGCTGGCTGTTTGTGGATTCTATGTCCTGCCCTATGCTCCTGCGGTGCTGGTTTCTTCCACGTGTTGATGGTTTCGAAGGGAGTGATTTTGGAGCTGGATTGCTGGTAATTGTGTCTTCTGGAGGCTTGCTCTCTCTGTTCTGGCTGAGTATGGTGCTCTACTCCTGATCTGGGCCCACGTGGATACTGCAATATGGTGTTTTTGCCTTGGTACGCGACCTTAAAGTGTTGTGCCGTGCAGCTTATAATCGTGTCGCCCAGGAGTGCAGGACAGTTATAAACAGAAGCCGGTTGATGATACCAATCAACGAATCCTGGCTTGGCAAAAACTTCTGTGACCCGTATGGCTCTGAGGACCGAGATGCTGTGCTGGATGCTTTCTTGACTGCTGAAGTATATTGCCGGGTTTGGACCGCACTGCTGTGAGTTGCTGCTCATTTTCCAGTGTGCTCTGCATGTGTTGGAAGCGTTGAGTCGATGAAGCTGGCGTTCCATATGCTGATATGTGGCATTTAGTGACGTGCTGATCTGTAGCAGCTAGAGGATTTGGTGGCTAGCAGCTGTTGATCCGCTGTGGTCCACCGTATGATGATGCTGGTTATGGGTTGCAGCTGATTATCCTGCTGTAGAGTACTGATTGCTGATGAGTTTGAAGGGGGTGATTGTTGCGGACCTTTTGGTATTTCTAGCTGATGATTTTGTATCTTTCCAGTTGAATCTGCTTTCTTTTCTAGTGTTTTTTTTTCTTTGTTTGGCTGTGACACTTTTGGTCGTTTAGGTGATGATTATCTAGGTGTTGTTTTTTCTCAATTTTTTCTTTCTCTCGTTTCATGATCCTGTTCATGGTTATTCTCGGGGTATGCCCTAGCTCGCTATTCTAACTCCAAGTTGGCAAAACACTTGGTGTTAGAACATTGTTTTGTAATTTTTATTTATTTTAATTCAATTTACTTACCATAAAAAAATTCATTTATTTTAATTTTAATTTACTTACCAAAAAAAAGGACTCGTGGAGGCTAGAGTCAGAGAGAATAAGGCTTCTTTTATTGCTCAGAAGCTGATGCCACTTTGGAAATGGGAGATGAACTACTCCCTTCGTCTACTGGTCGCATCTAGATTGGTTAGGATGAGGACGTCGCTGATCATATTGTATACATAAAAAAAAAAAAAGAGAGTGTGTGTTAGGGAGTATGGTATTGCCTTTCTATTCAGCTATGGCTCGGCTGGGGTCCTGTGCTGTTATGGCTGTAGCATCGAGACAATTGATACATGCAATTGGTTCTCGAATGTGGTGCCTATTTTCTTCCCATTGCTGATGCTGAAGCAATGTCCATTGGGCGACATGAAATCTGATGCTGCCTTACCGAATGCATAGTTTTTTTTTTTTTGGTAAGTAAGTGTGTATTTTGGATTAATAGGGAGAAAAAATTTACAAAAACTATGTTATAACTCTAAATTTTTTGGCTTGGAGTTAGAACATAAACTGTTAGGGCATACCCCGAGCAACTGGTACATCAGATAATATCTCAAAAAAACCCGTAAGAGGAGCATTCAAATAGAAACAGAAAATGAACACAGTCATTATACATCAGCAGATTCAACATCAGTTACTCTCGAGATGATGGATTAACACATCCAAACACCCGGCAGCAACTTACAACATCAATTAATGCTGTTATCCACCTAACTGCAGCCCAAGATATCCAACAGCAGGAGGCAAAAGGCGTCTGCAGCACTTCCACCGCCAGCATTAGATCGCATCCAACAGGCAGGAATTGCAGGAAATGCTAAGCACGAATAGGGCCGAAAGATCAAATCGCCAGCCATACATTGCACAGGATCAAGCAGGAGACGCATCTTCAGCAAACAAGCCCAACCCCGGTAGATGATGTAGCGATGCTACATCAGCAAGACCAGCATCAGCCACGAACAGTCTCAGCAAAGTCCAGCAAAAAGGAACCAGCCAAAGAGAAATCATAGTCCAAACCCATCAGCAACCCAAGCAATCTCAGCTTCTCTCCAAGCAACAAACTAGGCCCAACTAATTATCAACCTAACCCAACCACCGAGAGCCAATATCAGCTACCAGCACATCGACCAACCAGGGGATGAAACAACCAGCTCGGCATCAGTAAATCCCAGCATTTGCAGGACAAAACAAACACTCAAACTAATAGAGCCACCCGCATTCAGCAAAAGAACCCAGACCAGCATGTTGCATCATGGCCCGAATTTACAAAACCAGCAACTCAGACCCAACAACGCATAAATAGAGAAAATATGAACGCAAAACATAAATACAAAGAGCAGGTACAGGCCAGCTGCAGCCATCCAGAATAACCCAAGTACAGTGAACAGGTGTGAAATCAACAGCATCAGACTCAAAGCCACAATCAGTCAGAATGACGCAGGGCAGCAGCATTTCACACCAAAATTCCACAGCAGTTCCATCTCAGAGAACCAAACAGAAAGGCAGCGAGATTAAAAGTCATCTTCAACAGAATCGGCTATAGATAGTATAAAACAGAGCTGCATCTCAGTTAATCCACAACTTGTAAAATTACAAAACTAACAGCCGACAAATTCTAAGCCAGCAAAACCAGCAATCCCCGGACAGCAGAACCAGGAGCAGCTGCACAACCCCAGCCCAAACAGTTTAGAGCAAGTGTTAATACTATTCTACATCGATTCCAGCAGGACCGAGAGCTGCCCGAGAGTTTCCAATGCCCCCAACCAACAAATGGCTCCAGCAGCAACCATTTGCCTTCGTGGTTAACACCAGGCTTCAGAAAGCAGCAAATAGCATTCCAGATCATTCCAGAGTTCACCCGTCAGCATTTGGCAATTTCATCATTCTTTAGCAACACACCACCACAGGACAGCAAGGATGCTAATGACTAAAGCCGCGGCACCTCTGGCATGAAGATGGCAGCAAGGTAAATCCGAACCTTACCGAATGCATAGTTGTGCTGGTGTTTTGTGTCGAAGGTTATGCTGCAGCAGCTGGTGGGCTTGGTAGCTTGCTGGTAGTAGCCATTACATTAAGTTGGCACAGCAGGTCTCTTGGCCCACCGGGAGATACCTGGGTGTGGACTGCAACGGGTAATTGCCTGTTGAGGTGAGAAGATTGGCTCCTGATTTTACTCTGAATGAGGACGCTGCTGCTGGTAGGATATGGGTTCCATGTTCTGTGTCCTAGGTTTGATTAATGAATGTAGTTGATCTCCTCCTGCTGAGTTGGGGTTTTCTGCCTGATGATGCTTTATGAAGGGGTTGGGTTGACAGATGGTATATGTCTCATCAGATGGATGGTATGGTTTTGACTCTCGTTTGCGTATGTAGAAACTGGGGTTGCTAGTTGATCCTCTGCGGGGCCTACAATGGAGATTTTTGGTGCAGCGTTGGGTTTGCTAGATTGTGGCTTGGGTGTTTTACTGTTGCTGCAGAAGGTGGGACAGCTGCGTTTCGTATTTGTTTTTCTGGTCTAGATAGCTTGAAATTAGAGTAAAGATGATGGGGAGTACCCCAAAACACATGAAAAAGTCCAAATCTAAGACCAAGAACTTTTTTTTTTTTGGTAAGTAAGATGAGATTAAATTAAATAAAAATTTACAGAATGATATTCAACCTCCAAATGTTTTGCCAACTTAGAGGTGGAACAACACTTAGGGCATACCCTTAGCACTACCATAAACCAATTCAAGAAAACGTACAGAAAACAGAAAAGCAATGCTTATCTAGTTACGAAGAAAAAAACTAAACCGTCTCGGATCTCTTTGAGTAAAGGAACTCATCATGCCAATCAGAAATCCATATCTAGGGATCTGGAGACATTTATCAAATCACGTGTGCATCATCCATCAATGTGTATAATGGCTAGGCCAGCATCAATGATGCATCAATCAGCTCCTTACGTACACAATGTCTTCATTTGTCATCTTTTGGATCCATGGGAATGCCTATTCGAGGTAGCATCATTAGCCATCGGCTGGATTGGTTCACTACCATGTAATCATGTCCTGCAAGAAAGATATATATATATATATTTTGTATGCATTAAAAATAGAAACGAAAAAAATACAAAAGGCACTCCATCTTCAAAGTGCCACTCCGGACTCAAAAGGCATTCTAGCTTCATGAATCCACTCCGGCCTTGAAAGTCAATCTGACTCCAACAAGCCACTCCCGCCCCAAAGCATGCAATCCACTCCGGCTTGTTGGTGTGCAACAAGCACACCAGCTCCGAAATGCCACTCCGTCCTTCATCTTCAAAATGCCACTCCGGTTTTAAAACTCGCAATCCACTCCGTCCTTTAGAGTGCAGAGGCACTCCGTCTTCAAAGAGAAAACACTCCGGCCTCAACTCACGTTTGCCACTCCGTCCATTAAGTGTGCAAGAAAGTACTCCGTCTTCACAGATCTACTCCGGCTTCACAATACCACTCCGGCTTATCATCCAATACACACAGACCATATCTAAGGGATATGGGAAAGTATCAAAAAGGACACAGTCCATCCCGCAAGCAAAATTTTTTTTTTTTTTGGGGACAAGAATACAGAGCACCAGTCCCGATTCAAGGATTTTTTTTTTGTAATTAAATGCATTAAAAATAGAAACGAAAAAATTCAAAAGGCACTCCATCTTCAAAGTGCCACTCCGGACTCAAAAGGCATTCCAGCTTCATGAATCCACTCCGGCCTTGAAAGTCAATCTGGCTCCAACAAGCCACTCCCGCCTCAAAGCATGCAATCCACTCCGGCTTGTTGGTGTGCAACAAGCACCCCAGCTTCGAATTGCCACTCCGTCCTCCGTCTTCAAAATGCCACTCCGGTTTTAAAACTCGCAATCCACTCCGTCCTTTAGAGTGCAGAGGCACTCCGTCTTCAAAGAGAAAACACTCCGGCCTCAACTCACGTTTGCCACTCCGTCCATTAAGTGAGCAAGAAAGTACTCTGTCTTCACAGATCTACTCCGTCTTCACAATGCCACTCCGGCTTGTCATCCAATACACATAGACCATATCTAAGGGATATGGGAAAGTATCACAAAGGGCACAGTCCATCCCCCAAGCAAAATTTTTTTTTTTGGTAATTAATGCATTAAATATTTAAACAAAAAAAATACAAAAGGCACTCCGTCTTCAAAGTTCCACTCCGGACTCAAAAAGCATTTCAGCTTCATAAATTCACTCCGCCTTGAAAGTCAATCCGACTCCAGAAAGCCGCTCCGGCCTCAAAGCATGCAATCCACTTCGGCTTATTGGTGTGCAACAAGCACTCCAACTTCGAAATGCCACTCCGTCCTCCGTCATCAAAATGCCACTCCGGCCTTAAAACACGCAATCCACTCCGTCCTTTAGAGTGCATAGGCACTCCGGCTTCAAAGAGAAAACACTCCGGCCTCTACTTACGTTTGCCACTCCGTCCAGTAAGTGAGCAAGAAAGTACGCCGGCTTCACAATGCTACTTCGGCTTCACAATGCCACTCCGGCTTGTCATCCAATACACACAGACCATATCATTCATCGATGGATGTGTCATCAGTGTGCTACTGCGGAGAAAGCTGTGTTAAGGGTAAGCTTTTTTAAGTGACTGGCCCCACCGCTTCGCGGCCCCATAACCCAGAAACCCCTTTCGAGATTTTTTTGGGAGGCTCAGTACCACTACCAACGCGGAGAATTGATCCCGGGTGGGTTGATAGTTAGAGCGCGCACGCGATTAACCACTCCGCCAACTCCCGCGTTGGCCTCCTAGGAGGCCACGGCCGGCCTCCTGGTTGCTCAGCCCGGTCGCCTCCCGTTTCCCGATTCTAGCTCCCTACGTTTCCGGACATCAGATCTGAAACGTCGGCGTCCTATGAATCTTTGGCTGCTGCTGTGAGATCATTTTTGCTGATTCAGGTTGGGATGAAGGCCTTTGAGGTCTCATATCTCTCACAAGTTCGATTCCTCTTCTCCTCGGTGCAAGCCTAGGGTTGAGCTCTTGAATCGTTTCTCCCATTCAGATGGGGTTGTAGGCTCCGGTCTCGCTTTGGGCTCCTTTCGGTTCATTCGCCATTGTTGTCGATTGGGCCTAGTTTCGGCTTTGGCTGTGGGCTGGTGTTAGTCAGCTCTGCCCTCCTGGATTTGGTTCTGGGATCTGATATCTGAAGCTTCTGACGGCTCCCGCGCTGCTTGTTGGATCTGCTGCTTTCAAAGGTCTGTATTTCTGGCTCTGTTGTGCCTCTACCTGTGTGTTTCCCTTCTGGTAGACGGATTGGGGGATTCCGTGTCGCGCTAGTTTGGAGATATTAGGCCGAAGGTCTGAAGAGCTGGCCGTGGACCTTCGGGTTGCTAGCGATCCTCCTGCTGCGGTGGGGATCCTTCAGGTTGCTGCCATTTTTGGAGCTTTGCTTGATGGCAACTGATTTGGGTTGCAGAGGAATGTTGGGTTCTCACTAGACTGCATTTTGATGGCTGATGCTCTCGCCCTTTTCTTTGGATCTGGCCGGTGAACGGGCCTGTGCTGCTAGCTTTTCTGTTTTCTCAGCCAATGTGCTGCTAGCTTTCCTGGCTTTGGTGTGAAGAGCTGGTTGAGGTCCGTTTGGTGCCTGTGATCCCCTGCAGCAAGGCAGAGTCTGCTGTTTGTCTGCCGTTTTGTGGAGCTTAGTGTGGTTGGCTTCTGGTTTTAGCTGGAGCATTGTCTGAATCAACGGTCAGATGCTGTGTTCCTATGAGCCTCTACCGGTGTGTGGGATGGGTAGGGGGCCGCCTGTGCACTGAATTTGGTTTTTGGTTGAACTGGCCCTGGACCGTTGGGTCTTTTGCTCCCTTTGTTGCAAGGGAGTTCTCTATGTCGTTAGGCAATAGGTGGAGCAGGGATTGGACTCTGTTTTGGTTTGTTCCTGCTTGTATGCTGGCCTTGCCTGCTCGAGGTGATTTGGATAATGGGAGTGCTATTTCCTGGTTGCTGAGGGTGGCGGCTGGTTGTATGTTGTGTGTATGTTGGCTGGCGATGGTATGCTGCTGGCATTTTGTGGTTGGTGCGTGTCTACCTCAAGCTAAAACTCTGTTTATTCAGTTTCTTTGGAGTTCAGCTGGCTCTGTTCCAGATGATGCTGAATTTTCCTTACTGACGTCGATTGGCTGCGAAGCTGGTGGCAGTGCTGTATTTGAAGTCTGGCGCTGTTGGCAGCGTAGGATTTTAACCTTGTTTTATGCTGATGCTGAGGTATACTCTCTGGAGGACCCTAAATTGCAGTGTCTTCTGAGGTTGGTGGATGTGCTCCTGCGAAGATGCAGAACTGCAGGTTGCTGGCATCATCTTGCTGCCAGTTTTGTGAGGCTGTGGCTGGAGATTTGCTGGCCCAGTTTTGATGATGGGTGAGATACGAGTGTTGCATTGGATGCTGTTGGGTTGTGGCCACTGTCTTCGTCTGCTGAACTGTGATGCCTCTCTGCATCTAATTTGGTTCCTGTTGCTCCTGCTGATGGCGTTTGCAGCGGTTTCAGATGGGGCTCGGCTGCTAGTTCCCTCTGATGAAGGAAATTTGCCTAGCCTGGTTCTGTTTTTGGCACTTCTGGTGCTGAACCTTTTTCATATTTTTTATGATGGAAATGTCATATTTTGTCGTTTCTGTTAAACTTTTTTTTTTTGGTAAGTAAGAGAAATCGTTTCTGTTAAATGTTGTCCTCCTAGAGGCCTTTTTGTATATTCTGATGTACTGTCCGCTCGGGGTATGCCCTAGCGCTTTATGTTTTATTTTCAAGTCAAAATACTTGGAGATAAAATATAGTTTTTTGTAATTTTTTCTCCTTTTAATCTAAATACTTACTTACCAAAAAAAAAAACACAGACCATATCTAAGGGATATGGTAAAGTATCCAAAAAGGAAATAGTCCAACCTGTAAGCAAATTTTTTTTTTTTGGGAACAAGAACAGGGACCCGTCCCGATACAAGGTTTTTTTTTTTTTATAAATTCCAACGCATCAGATATATTCTCGGGGTGCGTATGTCAATTTCCAATGTTGTCTTCAATTTATCTCGAACGGCATTGATAATCATCGAAAAAATCTGTGGAATATCTTGTGGGGCGGATTCTTGAAAAATCCGCTTGTCACGCTCCTTCCAGATGAAATAAACAGTGGCTGCACGAGCAATCCTTTTAGAACGAGCTATAAAATTCTTTCCTTTCCATTTCTGGGCCACCCAATCAATGTTTTGCTTCCAATCAGGGTAAGGCCACTGAATGCCCGCATTTCTTTGGATCCGGGACCAAAGATCTTTAGAGAATGAACAGGAAAAGAAGAGAGATGTTTTGCTGATCCTGGTGAAGCTTGAAGTCCAGTGATGTAGCTGGATCTGGATGCACTGCAAGTGAACTGCCCAGATGTTGCTTGCGTTGCACCGCAGGCTGCTCCTGCACAGTTAACGTGTGTGTGTCTGTTTATGTGAAATCTCAGATTACATTTGTTGTTTTTTTGTTGAACGCTGTCCTCTTAGAGGCTTTTTTGGTAATATCTGTTGTATCGTTTGCTCGGGGTATGCCCTAGCTTTTTATGTTTTATCTCCAAGTCAAAATACTTGGAGATAAAACATAGATGTTGTAATTTTTTCTCCCTATAATCTAAAATACTTACTTACCAAAAAAAATGGAAAAGAAGAGATGTTCGTGATTTTCGTCAGCCGAGTCACAAAGGATGCATTTAGAGGAGAGATTGGGAACCCCATAGATGCGATCATTGGTACTTAGCCTACCTTTAATGGCCAACCAGAGTGTGAAGGCATGAGAAGGAATATGGAAGGGACCCCAAACTAGAGTAGTCCATGGCAAAGTTGGCTTATGAGGATGGATAAGAAAGTAAGCAGATTTAGATGAAAATTTACCATCAGCATTGTCATCCCATCTTACTGAGTCAGATCTATTGGCGTTGGGAGGATAAGAGGGCGTTTTATCAACAAGACAAGAGATTTCGTGATCATATGGATTTGGCCATACCCATTGGTTGTTTCTGATAATCTTATGAACTTTTGCATCCCATGGCAGCCCCGAGACCAAACGAGTACGATCAGAACTAACCATACTCAGTGGCCCCAACGGGTGCATATTGTCATGCCATAGAAAAGTATCAGACCCATCACCGATGGTATGGATGGAGTGGGAGCGCATGAATGGCCGAAGTTTCATAATCTTCCTCTAACTCCACGGTGTTGACTCCGAGACTTTAATAGTCCAAATACAGCGGTCTCTAATCCTGTTTTTATGAATCCAAAAGGACCAGACCGACTCAGGATCTTTAGAGATGAGCCTCCACAGGAGTTTGCATATGAGAGCTTTATTCAGATCCTGTAGGTTTCTAAGACCCAACCCACCCTCATTCTTAGGGTAGCACACTTCATTTCATGCAACCTTTGCAGTAAACTTTCCTTCGGAAGATCCAGACCAGAGGAACCGACGGATGATACATTCAATCGATTTGAAAATGGATTTGGGCAAGATGAAAATTGAGGCCCAGTAGAGATGAATGGATGATAGAATAGATGCGACAAGTTGCAAACAACCCCCAAATGATAACCACCTATTCTTCTAGGATTGAATCCGATGAGTAATGCGATCTATAACAGAAGTACAATCCTTGGAAGAGAGCCTAGTGGTGATCAAAGGCACCCCCAAATAACGAATTGGAAGACTAACCATCTTGAAGCCCAAAAGACCAACAATGTCATGACGGATAGAGCAGTCCTTTGCATAGATAAATACCTCACTTTTATTTCTATTTGCCGAGAGTCCTGAGAGCCGGTGGAACTCCTCAAGACAATCTTTAAGAATCCGAATAGAGGTAATATCAGCATGAGAGAAAAGAAGAAGGTCATCTGCAAAGGCAAGCATGATTGTTTGTGTCTCTTTGCATTTCCAATGAAATTTGAATTGATCATTCTTCCTGGTCTTTACTTCAATGATAAGTTAAAGAACTTTGACATGATAAGTTAAAAAAATACAACCGAGATATAAATCAGATCAACAATATCATGCCAAACTGACAAGAAGGCAATCGGGCCAGATCAGCATGCCAATCCTACAACAACACCAATCAGGTAACAATTGATATCAAACAGGGCGAGGAAGCCACATCAGTAGTTTAAACTTCCCAGTAGCCGATCTTCTCACAGCTTTCTGCAGATTCGTAAGCAGCATTAACAACTTTTTTTTTTTGGTAAGTATGTATTTTGGATTAATTGGAGAAAATTTACAAAAATTATGTTATAACTCCAAATTTTTTAACTTGGGGTTAAAACATAAAACGCTAGGGCATACCCCGAGCAGCTGGTACATCAGAGAGGTCCTCCAAAAAACCTTAAGAGGAACTATCTAACAGAAAAACAAAAAAAAATAACACTGTCATTATACAAAATCAAAAGCAATAAGGTTACTCCCGAGGAGACCGGAACAACCATCCGTTCACCTCACAGTAACTTACTACATCAAACCGGATCTGCCGGCAACCCAAAGCACCCAAATTTTCCAATAGCAGGAGCGCATAGAACAGCAAATATCAGCTGCACAATCAAGAAGTTTCCATCAAATCAGCATCGATCAGCAAAGGAAGTGCCACTAATTTCAAAGCTGTCACTGTCCGCAAACAACCAGCGAAACCATCAGTAGCAAGGCCGGCCCGCCCTTCACATGCCCACTCAAGAGCACAGCAGTCGAAATCCGAAACCATGAACAGCCATTCCAGCTTCAGCTACGTAGAGGGCTTCGTAACAAAATCTACACAATCATCAGGGTGTAGCAAGAACCCAACCAGCTCCTACCACAGCAGTAACCGAACCAAGGACAGAGTCCACATAGCAGCATCATCAGAGCACTCATCATCGTCCACAAAGCAGCCCGGCTACACAGCATCATCCACATCAGGAGCAATAGATCAGCATCAAAAGAAATGCAGGATATGACCTTCCACCAGAAGGAAAATCAAACTCAGCCCAAGTCCACCCGCTGTTATTCAACCAGCGTCAGAAATACCTGCGATCTGGCTCCATTACCCATCCCAGAAATACCTGCTTCAGCAAACCAAATTGACAGCAAACTTCGGACAGCATGTGATCTCATGAGAGAGCAGGCAGGGCGCATCTTCATTAACTTCGGCTCAAACAGAATCAGCCACATCCACCCAGAAGCACAATCGGCCTATCAGCCCGTGTTCAAGGCCATTGGAATCCAATGCTTCCAAGTCAAACCAAAAAAAACCACAGACCAGTATTCCAGCAAAAAGAAGAAAGTCACTCTTACACAGCCACAGGAGAAAATGTGCTACATCTGAGAAATTGTCAAGAAAGCAGGAAGCATTCAAAGCAGCAACAAACATTGCACATTTTAGAGAACCAACAGCTTCAGCAGCGTGGCTCAAATAGCACTGTACTCAACCAGACCGCAGCTCAGAACAATGGACCACATTATTGAGCCAACAAGCAGTCAGTACAGACCCTGCTAAGACTATGGGCATCACAGTCCATCACAGGCAACTGCTGCAACAAGCCTCATTCTTCCATTCATGATCAGCCCAACATCAAGCAGAGAACGGCAGCAAAGGAGAGATTGGCATCATCGGCACCCATGATCAGCCATAATTGGCAGCATCAGGAGCTGCTTTTTCACATCACCACTGCATCTTCTACTTCAGATGCTGCTCTTCAACAGCAAGAAGTGGCCAACAAACCATTCCACCCTCAACAAGATCAGATCTCATTACCATCATAGCAGGAGATCCAAGCTTACTCAACAGCTGCTCCAACCAGCATTTCAGATACAGTCTATATTCAACAAAGGAAGGCTTTACAGCATCATGTGCATCAGTAGCTGCTCAAAATCAATTAGCAGCCAACGATACACTCCACCAACAACAAGATCAACCCAGCTATCGGCATATACTACATCCTAACTCACCACTGCAAAAAGCCCATCAGATAACCAGCAACAGCTACATCAATACAGCAGAGGCACAGCCAGTTCCAAAAAGAGGAGTAAACATGCGTTGGCTTCAGCAAAGGAGAGTGCAGACTGCAGCACCAAGGAACCAGGAAACCGATGACATCTCAATCCTTTTATATCAGTATATAGCAGACAAGTCCGCACTACATGAAATAGACATCGTCCCACACCGAACCACCAAAGGTAGGCCGACCCAGCTAAACCGGCATCATCCCAACCCCAACATCAGCATACAAACCCAACAACGCCTACACAGCAATTCACCACAGCAGAATTTTGCCAGCGAGCCATCACAATAGACAGACCAATGAAGTAACAGCAGATTCCAGATCCCACACAGATCTAATTCCAGAATGCTACACAATATAAACCTAGCCCAGTCAAAGTCCTAACAGATCAAGACCAACATAACATACCCCACAGAGCAGGTCATATGTACAATTAGCTACAGGAGGACATCTGCTTGAAATCCATAGCAACCCCAAATCCATAATTACAGGAAGCACCCGACCAATCCAATCCAACAGCACCACCCAACACAATGGGAACTCGAGTCAGCCAACAGGAACCACCACGGGCACATCAGAAAGAAGGATCCGAGCAAAAGTGCCAGACAGAGAAGAGGCACGATCCAGAATTAATCAAGCATTTTTTTTTTTGGGGAGTGGGGGAGACAGGGCTGATGGGGGGGGAACAAAAATAAAAAAACCAGATCTAAAAATCAACCCGTAGAGGATGACACCGGCAAACATGGATCAACCAAACCGAACAAACCCCCGAGAATTAAGATTTACAGATTCTAAGGGGAGAAGCATCACCAATAACAGATAACCCATCCAGGGGAGGGCATCTAGGAGGCAAGGAAGGAAAGAGCCTCATTTTTTTTTATATCCCCCACCGAATCCGAGTCGCCCGATAATCAGCCCTATTTGGAGCCGCGCTGGTCATTAGTTTCAGCCTCACAACATCGACTACCATGGAAGAGAGGCGAGAGGAATCAAGGGGAGGAGATTTTTGGAAAATCCGATTATTTTGCTCCTTCCAAATGACGTAAACCGTGGCGGCCAGAGACAAGCGTTTAGAGACAGCCAGGAGATTTTTTCCTTTCCAACGGGAGGCAGCCCATGAAATATTTTGATGCCAGGCATGGAATGGCCAGTGGATACCAGCATGTCTTTGGATATTATTCCATAAGGTTCTAGAGAATGGGAAGGAGAAGAAAAGGTGGTCGTGGTCTTCATCGCCCGTGGTGCAGAGAGTGCATCTAGGTGAGAGGTTAGGGATGTAATGGAGACGGTCAATGGTATTCAATCTGCCCTGAACGGCAAGCCAAAGGGTAAATGCGTGTGAGGGAATATGGGATGGGCCCCACACTGATAAGCCCAACACACATTAGGTTTGGGGGATGGAGGAGAGAGTATGCGGACTTAGTCGAGAAAATGCCGTTCAGCCCCGCCCATCTCAATGAGTCTTTTGAATGCTGCATGGAGGGTTGTTCGGCATATTCAAAGCAAGGTGGGACACCTCCGTGTCAAATGGGTTAGGCCAGTTCCATTTGTTGTCCCTGATAATGGCGTTGACCTTCACATCCCAATGGAGACCGGAGACAAGGCGGGTTCGGTTAGAGCTCACTTCGCTCAGGGGGCCAAGAGGGTGCCAGTTATCATGCCAGAAGAAGGTATCAGAGCCATCCCCAATGTCCTTGACAGAGTAGGCACGCATAAAAAGCCGAAGCTTCATAATTTTGCACCAACTCCAAGGGGCCGATGCCAGCACTTTAATGGTCCAAATGCACCGGTCTTTGATTCTGTTTTTGTAAATCCATGAAGTCCAAGCAGAATTCGGATCTTTAGATAAGAGGCGCCAAAGAAATTTGCAGTTAAGAGCCTTATTCTGATCAATCAGGTTCTTGATGCCCAACCCTCCTTCAGCTTTGGGGCAACATAAGTCATGCCAAGCCACTTTAGCATTGACTCTGCCATCTGAAAACCCGTTCCAAAGGAAATGTCGCAAGATGCGATCAATTGCCTTAAAAACGGATTTGGGAAGAATAAAAAGAGAAGCCCAATAAAGGTGGATAGAAGAAAGGATGGAGGCCACGAGTTGCAGACGCCCGCCAAAGGAGAGCCATCTATTCCTCCAAGAAGTGATCCTCTTTGTGATTCTTTCGGTGAGGGCTTTGCAATCAGACACCGAAAGCCTAGTGGTGATCAGTGGGACCCCCAGGTATCTGATCGGGAGGTTGCCCAACTTGAAACCCCAGCTATCAGCAATATCTTGGCGAAGAGTGGAATCCTTAGAACATATGAAAACTTCACTTTTGTTCTGATTTGCGGAAAGGCCGGAAATAGTATGGAATTCATTGAGACAGTCCTTGAGAATCATAGTAGATTTGGTATCGGCATGGGAGAAAAGGAGGAGGTCGTCAGCAAAGGCAAGCATAACAGTTTTAGTTTCAGCGCATTTCCAGTGAAATTTGAAATTATTATCCCGTCTTGCCTTGACCTCAATAATGCCATTGAGGACTTCCATAACCAGGACAAATAAGTAGGGGGAGAGCGGATCACCTTGACGCAGGCCTTTGCCACCTTTAAAGAATCCGACCACTTCCCCATTGATATTGAGGGAGTAAGTCGGAGTTGAAATGCACTGGCCGATCCAATTTACCATTTGTGGAGGGAATTCCATTAGGGTCAGGATATTGATGATGAAATCCCAATAAACAGAGTCATAAGCTTTTTTAAGGTCGATCTTCATAGTACATCTGGGCGGGCCATGGCTAATAAGTAGGATGTTATCGCTAATTTGACGCCCCGTCACAAAGGCCGTTTGGCAATGGTCAACCAAGTAAGGAAGAGTAGATTTGATTCTGTTAGCAAGAATTTTGGATATCACTTTGTATATTACGTTGCAGCAAGAAATCAGACGATAGTCAGTGACCGAGCGCGGGGACTGGACCTTAGGAATAAGGCTGATCATTGTGGTGTTCAACTGTTTAAGGAGCTTTCCATGATTGAAAAAATCATGGATAGCTTCATAAACAGTAAGACCAGTGATCTCCCACGAATCCTTAAAGAATTTCAAGGTAAACCGACCAGGACCGGGGGCTCTGTCATCACCAATGGAGAACATTGCAATGCGGATTTCCTCCTCACTAACCGGCCTAACAAGGGGACCGGTAAATGAATTGGGAACCTAATGGAGAATGTAGGGGCGAATCCGATTAGCCTCCGCCGACCCATGGGACCGACCCGAGCCAAGGGCATTTTTGAAGTGACCCTCAATGAGCTTGTGAAGATCCTCCGTCTCGTTAGTAGGATTGCCCGACTCGTTAAGGAGGGACGTAATCCTATTCCGATTGAAGTTACCACTCACCGTCTTAAAGAAGAAGTTTGTGCATTGGTCGCCCTCTTTAAGCCATTTGATCTTGGCTCTTTGTTTGAGGAAAGCCGCCTCCTTAGCCATTGCAGAATAGTACTCGGCCTTACAGACGCGTCCAAGTTCACAAGTCCCAGAGTGCGTGGGGGGCTTAGATTGGATATCCTCAAGGCATTTCCTAGTGCGCAGAACCTCTTCATGAACATCTCCACATTGAGTATTGAGGTTTTTGAGCGCACTTTTTACCTTTTTGAGAAGGGACACCAACTTAAACATTGGGGTGCCAATGATCTCAGTCCCCCAAACTTCTTTAACCAACGGAAGGAAATTTGGGGATTTCGTGAGAAAGTTATTAACCCGAAAAATCCCGTGGTTACGAGAAACCCACCCCTCAGGTAGAAGGATGCAGGGAGAGTGGTCAGATAAGCTGGCCGGTGGAAAGACAGCTTTAGATCTTCTATAAAGATCAAACCATTGACCATTAGCGACCACTCTATCCAATTTTCGGAAGATCGGGGGGTGGTGGGATTGCGGCTATCGTTCCAGGTGAAAAACTGACCTTCGTGGCATACATCTTCAAGATCATAGTCCCGAAGACAGTCATTGAGGTCGATGGAGCTTTTATGGTGCCAGGACCCACCAAGGGCCTCATTCGCCGAGCAAATAGCGTTAAAGTCACCCATGACAACCCATGGAATGTTTCCGGAGAGACCCAAATGCCTCCTAAGGCACTGCCACAGGAGCTTACGGGGGCCTACAAGGTTATCACCATAAACAAAGGACAAGCTTACGGGGACCCGAAATGTAGGCCGCGTTTTTCTCAACAACTTTAGTCTCAACCAGGCCAATGATGGAACAGTCGTGGGACCTAATGAGGTTGCGAACTTCATGGGCCTTCACAACCCCATTGAGGCCCCTCACATTCCAGCAAGTTTTTTTTTTGGTAAGTAAGTATTTTGGATTCATGAGAGAAAAAAATTACATAATCTATGCATTAAAACCAAGTATTTTGACTTGGAGATAATGCATAAAATGTTAGGGCATTCCCCGAGCAATTCTTACATCAAAAAAGACAACCTCTAGGAGGCTACCATTCTACAGAGACAGTAGAAATTGACAATAACTACAGAAACACTAGGGTATACCCCGAGCGAACAGTACATCAAAGTATACCAAAAAGCCTCAGGGAGGACAACGACTATCAGAAAACAAAAAATGACTTTTCCATCATAACCAAATGATAATGGATCAGCACCAAAATCTCCGAAATTGAACACAACAGGCAGCCGCTGAACCTGGCAACAGCCAGCAAACTGGGACCAGCACCTACATAATGCCATCCAGCAGGTACTAGAAACTGACCCCAGCTTCAAATCCGAGCAGCTACCCATGCTTCAGAATCACCAAGCAGCACTAACCCATATGTATATCATCACAGCATCAGCAACAGAATTTCCATCAGCAACCAAATGCAGCTGAATCATTAAACCCATGGTCGCACCAGGTAGCAACACATCACAGCTGGGCCAGCAGGTCTCCAACTACAGCCTCACAAAATTGGCAACAATCTGCTACCAGCGACTGCAAATCTGCAACATATGAGGTGGCACGGCAGCTTCACTTAGCACGTGAAAGCATAATGCTCCAGTACCAAAATCAGCAGCTCACAGGACTCATCTTCAGGTTGAACTAGCAACAACCAGCAAACTGGAACACCACCAGCTGCATCAGGATCAGCATCAAGGACAGCGTGAACAGAAATGGTCTAACCACATCACTGGCTCCCAGTTTTCCAGTAGCAACATCAGCTCTGAACCAAAAACTGGTTATAGAAGCCAGACCAAAATATCCCGATTGACTGCAACATAACCTCAAACAGGCCAGCACCACCTCAACAGGAAGAGATTTTAGCAACCAAAATATCCCACAGCCAGATACTCAGTCCTCAGCCAAATGGTCCCAGTCCATACACCCACGGGCTCCCCCAACCCAATCAAAATAGGACACACAGCCAAAGGACAAACAGAGCAGCACCATAGGAAACTCAGCTGCATCAAGACCATCCAGATGAGACAGCAGTCCAAATAGAGGCACTTAATGCATCCACCAGATACATCAACATAAATTTAAGGAGGAACCCCACAGAGGCAACAACCAGCAGGAGCTCAACTCAACATAACCACAACAATGAGGATGAAATTGCCAGAGGCCAGCAATTCGGCACCTGACAGGCTGCAGATCCACCCAATCCAGAAGCAGATAACTTAAAGCAACAGCAGGGACCATAGCTGATGATCATCACTCATCGGCCAAAGGGATCAGCCAACGAAGGATCATCATCCATTGCAGCCCAAGTAGAGATGTTGCAAAGAAACAACAGCAAACAAACTGGCATAAATAGCCAGACAAACGCAATCCATAGGATTGCAACAAAGCAACATTGATAGCTGGAGACAGCTTACCGCATTGGAAGGAATTTCAGCGTCCGAACATGGCCCCTCCCACTACTTCCGCATTCTAGCCCATACATTCCAGCAAGCAGTGTTGATCATTAGAGACCGTCTGAGTGGGGGGACCGCTCCTTGGGTCCCCGGGCATTGCTGTTCATCTTAGTAGATTCACGTCTCCTACTCTTAGTCACAAGAGCATTGCTGATGGAGACAGACAAATCAGGAGTATGTACAGGGCTCGGTAAGTCAATTGGAAAGACACTAGTGGACTGGCCAGGACAAACCACAGTGCCTATAGCCTCCTCCGGACTAGAATCAGGACGATCAAGGGCCGAGGCCTCACACTGGAACTCTCGGATCCAGTACAGGGCTCGTCAGAAACGGGATCAGGGGGGCAGGAGCTGGACCTCAACCCCATCATAGACCCGCCCCTCATCAGTTCCATCTGAGAGATGGGAAATATGGATTGGGCCAGATTCATCGTGAGGGGGATCTAGAGAAGCCTCGGGCCGGTTGAACAGCAGGATGAGAAGATCGGACTCCTTTGGTTCATCAGGAATGGGCTCCTGAAGACTGCTGAAGGAATTGTCTGAAGACAAGGCCTTCTGGGCGGAAGGAGCATAGGGAGAGGCAGCACATTTGGCTGGAGACTCCTTGGGTGAGGCAACTTCCTTTTGGGTCCGAGGAGGGACCCTTTTCTTAGGGATCCAAGAGACCTTTGACGGAGGGCCCTTACCTTCACTCTTTTTGAGGGCAGCACTCCGCGCCGCCGAGATTTGGTATTCAATTTTAATTTCTCTCAGCTGATCATCCCCAAGGTCAGCACATCCATTGGTGCGGATCTTTACCACATCCGGCCGGGGGGCTTCGGCGCCCAATTCAACACATACTCTAGTAAAGCCTAGACGTTCTAGTTTTTCTGTGACCGGGTCTAACCTGAGGGGTTTCCCAATCGCACTAGCAATCCAGCACAAACCCAGGGGAGTCCAAAATTCCACCGGGATCCCGGACATGGTGATTCACACAGGGAATGATTTGTGCTCCTCACGGGACAAAACCATTCCTGGCTTCCATATCTTGAGGAAAATAGGATGGCCGGCAATTGACCACGGGCCACTATTTAGACATTTTTCAAGCATTGCTTTAGATGAAAAATGGAAGAAAAAGAAACCCGATTCGTTCCCCGCTACATGCTGTAGCTCGAATCGTCTCCAAATTTTCCTAGTTATTGTATTAACTGCATTAAAGTGAATTGGATTTCCGACGAAGTAACCCACAAGGGTGGAGCCCCAAAGGTCCTCGCCTTGTTAGATGACATCCGGAGGGGGGGATAAAATGATATTCGCACCATCAGTAGAACAGGGAGGGAAAAATTTGAGAGAAGACTTACCTCCAAAAGCCCTCTTTTTGACTACCGAAGCCCAAGTTGCACTCGACGAAACGGGGCCAGTGGCATTTGCACGGCAAGGCACACTGCCTAATGCAGTATCAGGAGCTCCATGGGCCAATGGGGGCTCGGCAGGCAACCCACCAGATCGGCATGGCAGGGTCTCAGTAGAAGAGGACTCCAATTGATCACCATGGCCCTGCACAGGGCAGAGATCAACAGGTCAAATTGGCAACCCGGGGGAATGGACAGCCAGAATGGGAGGGGGCCCAGCAGGGCAGCAGGGTTGAGGTGCACACCCGGCATCCCCACCATCGACTGTCACCTTCAACGAGCCTTCAACAGATAATCCAGCCTCAGGGAGGGAGAGCAATCGAACGAGCATGGGCATGACGCGCAGAAGCCGGGAGCTCTTCGAGCGAAACCCCATTAGGGGCGCAAAGGGACGAAGGGGGGGGTGAGGGAGGGCCTGGCTTGACAGCAGAGATGGCCTCCGGTATTGAATGGCGGCAATGTCTCGGGTGACCTCGTCCTTTGACGGCAGAGAGAGGAGGGAAATCAGGCTCAGATGACGCTGAGGGGTGGAACAGGGAGGAGGAAGGTGAAATCGGGGCGGACGATGGCCATGGGGTGGCAGGGCGCGGGAAGGGGGGAGAAGGAGGGGCCGAGGAAGCTAGAAGAGAAGGTTCGAGGGGGGGAGGAGGTGAGGTATACTCAGAGATGCAGGCGGGGGCGACCGGTGCCATGGGCGCCGGCGAGGACGGAAGGAGGTGGGCAGGGCAAATTTCAATACAAGATTTATTGTATTGAAAATAATATCTCTTGTTGATCTAAACTGGAACTAAGCAGCATTAACAACAATCCTTCCAAGCTCAGCAATCTGCCACATTAGCAGGCCAACTCGACCCCAACTCCAAATCGGCTTCAATTCCACAACGGCCTTAACTCCAAATCGGTCTTAACTCCAAATCTGCCACAAATCCAAAACGGCCTCACATCCAAATCGGCATCAAATCCACATCGGCCTCGAATCCAAATCAGCCGCATATCCAAATCGGCCTCAACTCCACTTCGGCTAAAAAACCAAATCGGCAATAGACATGCCAAGTCAGCAAGCCAAACCAACTTCATCACCACTGCGCGACCTCATCGGTACCTTCATGAATTATGAAGCGGCATACCAACTACCATTCCAGCTCAGCAAGGCCATACTGGCCGCAATTCCAAATCGGCTCTTGATATGCCATGTCAGTAGAGCCAAACCGGCCTCAATGCCAAACCGTCCTCAAATCGAAATCAGCAACCTCAAGTCCAAAACGGCACTTGACATGCCCAGCAAGCAAAGCCAAACCGGCCTCAATTCGACAACGACAATTTAAACGGAAGTCCAAATCGGCACGTGAGACGGACTTCGAAATCGGCAATTAAAGCGTAGGTCCAAATCGACAACCTCAAGTCCAAATCGGCAATTGACATGCGAAGTCAGCAAAGCCAAACCAGCCTCAAGTCGAAATCGGAAATTGGCCTGCAATTTCAATTCGGTATTCTAAACGAAGACAAAATCGGCAATTTACACGCAAGACCAAATCAGCGTAGGCCGGAGTGATTTTTTGCTCACTTAATGGACGGAGTGGACTACGTGTGTTGAGGCCGGAATGATTTTCTTTGAAGTAGGAGTGCCTCTGCACTCTTAAAGGCGGAGTGAATTGCGTGTTTTCGAGGCCGGAGTGGCATTTTGAAGCCGGAGGACGGAGCGACATTTTGAAGCTAGAGTAGATAGCGTGCGCTGAGGCCAGATTGGCATTTTGAAGCTGGAGGACGGAGTGGCATTTTGAAGCCGGAGTAGATAGCTTGTGCTGAGGCCGGAGTGGCATTTTGAAGGCGGAGTGACTTTTGAGGCCGGAGTGGATTTTCAAAACCGGAGTGCCATGTTGAGTTCGGAGTGGCACTTTGAAGACGGAGTGCCTTTTGTACTTTTCCTTTAATGCATTTAATTGAAAAAAAAATCAAAAAAAAATATTAAAAAAAAGAAACAAAAAAAAAACCCTAGATTTCGGGTTTGGCTATTCTCACTTTGTTATTTCCCCTTGTTCAAATTCTTTATAGTCTTGACCTCATGCTGTATTGTTCTGATCTTAAGACCTTATTGTTTTTTTCATGGTCTTATTTTCAAAAAAAAAAAAATTCTTTTTCTTTCTTGCAGTACACGTCTCCATGGGAGTGGACCAATCCAGTCGATGGTTACTGATGCTACCTTGAGCAGGCTTTCTCTTGGGTTCTAATAGACTTTTTTTTTTTTTTTGGTAAGTTCATGGGTTCTAACAGACGACAAATGAAGACATTGTGTATTTACGAAGCTGCTTGATGCATCAATGAAACTTGCCTATCCAATATACACACTGATGGATGATGAACATGTGACTTGCTAAATGTCTCATGTTCCCTTTTCTTCGTGGATGCATATTTCTGATTGACAAGACGAGTTCCTTCAGTTAAAGAGATCTGCGACGGTTTAGTTCTTCGTAACCTAGATGAGATTTGCTAATCCGTTTTTTTTGTACGTTTTCATGAATTGATCTATGGTAGTGCTCGGGGTATGCCCTAGCGTGTAGTTCCACCTTTAAGTTGGCAAAACACTTGGAGGTAGAACATCGTTTTGTAAATTTTATTTAATTTAATCTCATCTTACTTACAAAAAAAAAAAGACCAAATCAGCGACCTTGAGACCAAATCGGCATTACTTACCAAAAAAAAGAGACCAAATCGGCATTTGATATGCCATGTCAGCCAAGCCAAACCGGCCTCAAAGCCAAATCTGCCTCATTTCCACTCCTCAATTCCAACTCGGCAAATGTCATGCCAAGTCAGTATAGCCAAACCAGCCTCAAGTCAAAATCGGCAATTGACAAGCCACGTCAGCAGGCCAACCTGGCCTCAAATCCAAGTCGGCAAATACATGCCACGTCCGCAAGCAAATCAGCCACAGCTTCAGCAGCACCCCCTTCGGCAGCAACAAAGCAGGACCAATAGTCTCCATTAAAGAGCAAAATAGCAAAAGGGCCTGAACGAAGAGCCAGCCAATCCCCAGACCCAAATCCTCCAAGCTCTCATGTATGAGGGATCCAAATGTTCTTGGGCTTAGATTTTTGCCGTCTTCGGGACTTGGCATACTGCCAGGTACCATCGAGCTCGGACGAAACTTGAGGGCAATCCACTACAATACCTCTTTGAACATGCCGCATCGGAGAGGTCTTAGAGGCAGCACCATGGAGACCGGTCATTAATACCGCCATATTGCTAAATTGAGATGCCGGGAAGGTCGTTTTTGCTTTCAACAGAGGATTTAGCTCTTATTTTTTTAAGGAATCATGGGAAATTGTAGGTTCTTCTGTTTGTGAAGCCGTTCGTGATTTTTTCAACCACGGAAAGATTCTTAAACAATTGAACACTACAATCATTAGCATGATTCCAAAAATCAAATCCCCTCGTTTGGTTTCTGACTACCGCCCTATATCGTGCTGTAATGTCATCTACAAAGTGATATCGAAGATCATAGCAAATCGGCTAAAGACGACATTACCTTTCCTTGTAGATAAGAGCCAAATGGCTTTCGTGGCCAGGCGTCATATCAGCGACAACATTCTCCTGGCCCAAGAAATTCTCCACAAGTATCATTTAGGTCATGATCCTCCTCGCTGCACCATGAAAATTGACCTCATGAAAGCATACGACTCAGTTCAGTGGGACTTCGTCATCTCTATTCTGACCATTATGAATTTCCCGCCTAAAATGGTTGGCTGGATTAAACAATGCATTACGACCCCCTCGTACACTGTCAATATTAATGGGAATGCGATCGGTTTCTTCCAAGGGGGAAGGGGTCTTTGACAAGGTGACCCCATGTCCCCATATCTTTTTGTCCTGGTTATGGAGGTCTTGAATGGGATTATTGATTACAAGGCCTGTAGAAATGAAAAATTCCAATTTCACTGGAATTATGAGGCGTCTCGTACGGTTATGCTTGCCTTTGCTGACGACCTCCTGCTCTTCTCTCGCGCCGATGCTGACTCGATTCGCATTCTAAAGGACTACCTCGAGGAATTCCATTGGCTCTCCGGCCTCTCGCAAATGTGAAAAAGAGCAAAATCTTCATATGTTCTAAAGACCCCTCTCTCCCACTGAATATTTCCAATATCCTGGGTTTCAAGATGGGTTCTCTTCCTATTCGATACCTCGGCGTCCCTCTGATTACCACCAGGTTGTCGGCCCGGGATTGCAATGCTCTCATTGAGAAAATTACTCACCGAATTAACTCATGGAAAAACAGGTGGCTCTCCTTCGGGGGCCGTTTACAACTCGTCGCTTCCATTCTCTCGTCCACCCACCTTTATTGGGCCTCTATCTTCATTCTTCCTAAATCCATTCTTAACCAGATTGATATCTTGATGAGGCGTTTCCTTTGGAATGGCTCTATAGAAGGGAAGGCTAATGCAAAGGTTGCATGGGCTGACATATGCTATCCGAAAAGTGAAGGGGGATTGGGCCTTAAGAATTTGCAGGCCCAAAATGAAGCCCTCATTTGCAAACTTTTATGGCAAATCATGACAAATGACCCTGGTTCGGCCTGGTCTTCATGGATCCACAAGACCCGTATAAAGGACCGGTGTATCTGGACCTTGAAAGTCCCTGATTCAGCGCCTTGGAGTTGGAAAAAGATCATGAAACTCCGTCCGTTCATGTGCTCCCACACTACCAAGATCATTGGTGACGGTGTTGACTCTTTTCTTTGGCACGACCACTAGCTCCCCAGGGGCCCGCTAACCAATGACTGCACGGATCGTATTCGTCTGGTCACGGGGTTAGCATGGGATGCAAAGGTGTCTCAAATAATTAGAGACGATCAATGGGTTTGGCCAATCCGTTTGATCAGGATGTCTCTAGAATTGCAGATAATATGCCCCTTTACTTCCCCTGTCCTGGACGAAAAGACTCTGTGCGATGGAATGGTAGCTCCAATGGCATTTTCTCTACCAAGACTGCCTACCTTCTTTTTCAACCCCCAAAGCCCAAATTGAACTGGCCAAACCTTGTTTGGGGTCCTCTCCACATCCCTGCCCACGCGTTTACTCTATGGCTGGCAATCGAAGGCAGACTAAACACCACGGATCGGATACATGGTATCCCAACCATCTCCAAAACATGTACTCTTTGTAACTTGGAGGACGAAAATCACGAACACCTTTTCTTCAGATGTATTTTCACCCATTCCTTACGGCTCTCAATCCAAGAGAAAGTGGGTTTTAAATGGCCGTATCCCAACTGGTCCCAAAACATAAACTGGGCGGCGCTTCAATGGAAAGGAAAGAACCTCATTGCCCTATCCAAATGTCTTTCCCTCGCGGCTACTATCTATTTTATTTGGAGAGAACGAAATAATCGGATTTTTGAGAAATCCTCACCACAGGATTTGACCCTGTTATACTCTCTTGTTACAAATGTTGTTAGGGACAAGCTGAGGGCCTCTTTGCCTAGTGCCGGTGGGCTCTCCCTTTCGATGGCTAGGCGCTGGAACATATAAAAAAAAATTCTTATTTTTACATATATATTTCTTTGTGGCTTTTGGGAGCTTTATCGCTGTCCTCCCGCTTTTGTTTTGCCTTTTTTCCTTTCCAAGGATTCTGTTTTCCCCTTTTTCTTTTTTTGGCTTCTTCCTCCCCTTCTCCCTTCAAAAAAAAAAAAAAAAGATAAACCTTCATGTTTTTATAGATGGTGGCATCCTCCTATCCTCTTGTGGCTCAATGTGGCTCCCTCTTACCTTGCAAGTGTAACTCTTGCAAGTGTAACTCATGGGTATGCAGAGTTGCTGAATTGGACAGCTGATGATGGTAAATGCCCCTTTTTTGTTCTCGTTGAAGAATTGAGTCTGGATTGTTTGGGAGTTGCTGATGTGGTGTTTTGGAACTGGCCTGATGTGTCTCTTCCCTTTGGGGCTTCGAAGGGCTGGAATCTGTTTTCTTCTTGCATGATACTCTTCTGGAGCCGATGTATCTGGTGGTGGATTGGGGCGGTCGCTTTGTGCTGATCCCCCTTCTGTTGATGCATGTTCTGCTCTGTGGACTTCACTCTAACTTTTGTTTTGTTATATACAGTTTGTATGTTGGGCTGTATGATTAAAGCTCAACTTGCTATACTGGACCGATATGTTTGCCGTCTCTCTATGTACTACATGATGAATTCCATGCTGCATTATTTTTCTTCTGTCCTTTGTTCCGCAAATCTGTTGCTGATGATGTAGCCTCTCATTATGCTACTGTGGTGACGCTGCTGTGTGGGTTGCAGTCATTCTGAAGTGCTTGGCGCCCTTCATGTGCTCTATGGAATTAAAGGGGCATGCTGGGATCATGGTTTGCTGCTGCTGTGATCAGCTTTGCACTGCTGGTTTGATACTCACAGAGTCATGTTTCTGGCCCCTACCCCCTGCAGTTTTGACCGTGTTTGTGTCCTGCTTTTTTGGGATTCAGCATTTGGCGGTTGATGTTGATGCTATTACTGAACTGCCGAATGCTGCGGGGGTTGGCGCCCGGCTTCACCTTTGCCTTTATTCTTGCTCATGCTGCCTGTTGCCTACTGGCTGATGCTATAGGCCCTGGGCGAATGATCATTGGCTTTGTACTCTGCCTCTGGTGCTGCGGGTGGATTAGGTCTTCGCTGTTTTGGGTGTTTGTTGATCCTGCCGTGCAGTGCCCTTTCATGTACAATCCTGAATGCTGGATTCAGCTAGGATTCTGGATTCCTGGTCCTTTTTGCTGTATACTATGCTGAGTTCAGTTTCTGACTCCCTATGGTGGCATATCAGCTTCTTCCTCCTGCTGTTATTGGGTTGGGCTGGTGCTGTTGATATGGGATACCTGCGTTGGATACTCATGCAGATTGTGCTACATGTGTTTTATGGTGAGAGCTGGTTGTGGCAGAGCCACTGGTTTGGACTTGGTCCTGGTTTGGCGGCATATATGGCGCTGGCTGATGCTACCCTTGGGTTAACAGAATGAATATGGAGCAGTGGGTTATCGGAAAGCTGCTTGAAGTGTCTGTTGCTGGGGTAGTGTTTTCTTCAATTTTTGTTGAATTATCTCCCTAATGAAGATTCTTGAGGCTGAACGAGTTAGAGATGTCTGCTGTTGGCTATGAGGTGTATGAGATGCTGCTCTTGCTGTTGATTTGGCTGGGGGTTTTCTGTGGCTTTCTTAGTTTGGCTCCAGCATGCTGGGCTTACAGATACTGCCAGAATTGGCTGCCGAACTTGGCTTTTGTTCCATGCTGCAGCTGGTGTACCGCAGCTCTAGGAGCTGATGGCTCTGATGCTTCTGTTGTCTGAGTAGTTGGCCTGTATGCTCTGGCTACTGTACAAGCACCTGAATCCTTGGATGGTTGTGCTGGCATTGACTTGGTGTTGGTGAGCTGGCGAAATAAAGGCTACGCTGTTTTTAGCTATCTAAGATGCTGGAATGTGGCAGGCTCTCTAATTGTTGTGCTGCTGAATTTGTGGCTGGGGTGTTAATTCTGTATTTTTGTGAGGCTGAAAGATTGAAGATGTTGGATCATTCTGTGTGCCTTGCCACTGTTGCTGTGTATGCAGTTTTTCCCGCTTTGGACCCTGCTGTAGTTGTTGTGCTGTGGTGTTGCAATGGGTGGTCATCAACAACTTGTATCATGGTTTTTTTGTTGCCATACAAGCCTTTGAATATGCTGAACCATGACTGTTGTGCTGAAGTATGGAAAATGCTTTGCTGGTGCTGGACAATGGGTGCTAAACCATGACTGCGGTCGTTGTCTGTGCCTGGCTGTCCTCTTTTTGACCTTGTGGCTACTGTGTTTTTGGATGCTTCTACTGTGGCACTTTAGTTTCCTTTTTGTTTCTTTCTTCTGTATACTTGTGGAGCCGGGTAGCCTTTGGTTCTCTTGGAATTCTCATCTAGATGAGGTTTCTTTTATAATTTCTTTTCTGTAACTCGGTTCTTGATTTTGTTCATGATGTTGCTCGGGGTATGCCCTAGCTCATTGTTCTAAGTCTAAGTTGGCAAAACACTTAGAGTTAGAACATCGGTTCTGTAAATTTTTTTTCATTTAATTCATTAAACTTACTTACCAAAAAAAAAAAAAAAAGACCGGAGACAAGGAAGCAATTTGGATTTGAGAACCACCGCCAACCATTGGCATTCTAAGAGTTGCCAAATAAGCGCTTGTGGAGAAGTCCTAATTCTTCTCATCCAAGGAATAAGATGATTTGAATTCTAACTTTGACTCCTCACTGACAGCGTACCAGCATCTGTTCAGGAAACCGAGAACAAGGTCTTCATATTCAGGATGTAAGCCAGCGAAAGCACTAGCATCCAGTAATAACTGGAGGGCCTGGTCAGCTTCATCAGCCTCAACTTCCTCAGACATGGAAGACTCCGTCCTGGGACAGTTATCCAGGTCGAAAACAATCGAACCTAGAGGGAGCAAACTCTTTCCAATGGTTTCCAGAACCTCGCCCTGCTGATCACCATCCTGTGAACCCCTCGGGCTCACAGTTGTAGGCTCAACATGGACAGGATCTGTAACGTCTCAGGCGCATCCGCATGTGGATATTGTCCGCTTTGGGCTGGGGGAACTTCACGGCGTCCCAAGCCATCGATGGTTATATTTTGTTTGTTTGCGTGGGCGCACGGAGTCCACCACCCCAAAACGCTACCCACAAGGAAGAGGTATCCACGCCTTATAAGGCACGCTGCTCACCTCTCCATATACGTGACTCTATAGTCCACCCCTCGGGACCCAGCGGGCCCCACCGGCACACCTGCCCAGTATCCCGGCCTAATACCATCTGTAACGTCCCTGGTGCATCCGCATGTGGATATTGTTCGCTTTGGGCGGGGGGAACTTCACGGCTTCCCAAGCCATCACGCAGCTCGCACTGTTTTGTTCCTGGCTGACGTAGTCCACCGCCCCCAAAATGCGTCCACAAGGAAGAGGTATCCACGCCCTTATAAGGCACGCTTCATTCACCTCTCCATCCGATGTGGGACTCCACAGGATCGGCCAGGGAATACTTGCTGGTGAGCCGATTGATTGATTCAGGAGTTAAATCAAGATCAACAAGCTATAACCAGCAGCAGAAACATGAGCATTGCATGTTAGCGCAACAGGAGAATTCAGCACAGACCCAATTTTAGTGGGGATTTCATCATTTGTGAACAAGGCCTTAGATTGTGTAGAGTAAATACAATCTATCTTCAATTATTCGCTGCTTTGGGCTAGCTAGGTCCATTAGTTCGGGTCTGTAAAGATAAGTAATTATACTTAATTTGCGCCCTAAAGAAAATAAGAATAAAGAAAGAAACCAATTATACTCCGGGTATGCTTAATTAAGTTTTGTCCATGCAATTCGCTCGAATTTGCGTTGAGGTCAGTAAAAATGCTCCTCTCCCGAAAAAGATCAGGGTAAAAACTGGTGTTAAACTGTGTTAAGGGTAAGCTTTTTATAGTGACTGGCCCCACCGCACTCGCGGCCCCATAACCCAGAAATCCCTTACGGGATTTTTTGGGAGGCACAGTACCACTTATGCTTCTGCGGGGAATCGAACCCGAGTGGGGGAGGCGCACTTTCGTGCGTTTAACCACTCCGCCAACTCCCGCGTCGGCTATCTCGCCTGTCTTCTCTAATTTTCTTTGCTATGATCAAGCTTTATACCGATTGGATGGCCTGGCCCTCTTGTGATGAATAGGTTGGGTGTTGGGTTGAATGCATAGAGTGGCACCGGATGCTGAAATGCTGAATTTCTTGTCAATGAATTGGGCGATGATGCTGTCTGTGGTATACTGGCATTTGGTGCTTGATCTTGATGTGGGGATGACCTGATGTTTTGGTGCTTTTGAATGGGACCTGGGTTTGAAACCGTTGAAGGTTTCTGGCTGCCTGGTCGTTTTATGGGGTTTTGTTCGTTGCACTGTGGTGTTGTGTTGGGGATGTGATTATGCAGCATGTGCATCGTGGTTGATCTCTATGGGTTTTGGTGCTGATGTTAGTTGTTTGGCTGGATACTGGACAATGTTAAGTGATGTACTGTTTTGATGTGAACTCTGCCATTAGGTTCATTGGCGTGGAAAGTCTTGCTGGTCTACTGATGGGCAATTTTGCATCTGCTGCCTCTATTTTCGACTAAGGCTTTTCCGGGATTCTGAATGATGCTGGGGGCGGTTGATGACCGGCTTACTAGTCCTGATTGCCGGGTTGGGTGGTGGGGTGTGATGCTGGAACACGTTGTCACGGCCTCTTTTGCTCCTCAAGCGAAGCAAGGATTGTTATGCCCGCGGTTAGCACGATAGATATAATGTGGTCATTTGTCGCAGGTGTATGATGTTGAAGACTCTCTGGTGTGTGGTGTGCTTTTTGCAGAAGCACCGAGGACTTGTGTAAAGTGTATTGCATTGCTTACCAAGATGAAATGGTTGTAATGATCTTCATCCAAGATGCCTTCTGTTGCTGCTGGAGGCATTCGTTGGTGTTTGGGGTTCCCCGTGATGAGGCTGAAGTAAACTCGTTGATGCTAAGGTATGGGATGTAGCCTTTAGGAAATCACGGTATCGCGCTTTCCTCTTTGCTGTTTCAGTGGATGGCTGTGCAGAGACTGAAGCTAGGCATGACTGATGTGATGAAATTCAGTCCCTATAGTTTCTTTAAGATGAATTCTATGTTTTTTTTGCTGCGCCGGATATCAAACTGTCTGTGCTGGAGGATGCTGCTGAATCTGAAGCAGTAGGGAGCAGTGGTTAAATCTGTGGCTGAGTTGAAGGTCTTGAGGTGCTGAATATGTCGTTTCGGGCCTTGCTACGAACTACTGGTATTGGGAGCCCATGTTTTGAGCTGGACGCGTGTTACATTTGCTGGTGCATATACCAGTACAATGTCTGGTTGCTTGTTGGTTTGAAATCAAGTTTGTAACGAAGCTTTTGCTCTTGTTGGAATCCTCTATTAATCGCAGAGGTTAGTATTGCCGCCTGGTATAATATAGCCTGTGAGGATAGGAACATGCTGCTTTGGCCAATACCAAGGTCATAAAGTTTCTGCTGTGGATGCTACCTAAAGGCATGGAGCTCGGTTCTGTGAAGGAGGGGTGGAACTGTCTTCTCGTCTCGTGATTGCTGAGTCTCAATGCCGAAGGCGGGTATCGGTCCCGTCTTGTAGTAGGTTGATGCCAACGAGCTTCTTCTCCGAGTTAGCCGGAGTTTTTTTGAGAGCAATGTGAAGCTGGGTAGTCTGCCGTGCCAAGCTATGAATCTGTAATGGGTGTGGCTGCTTTTATTTTGCCCGATGGAAAGTGTAGATGACGACGGTATGTTTTCATGACAATCTTGTAATCTGCGCCTTCCCTAGATGATGGTCAAGCCATGGGATCGGGCTGCTGGGTGACAACAAAGAGAGGCTCAGGTTCATTCTCCATTAGATTGATGGACGTTTTCGCATGCTTCCCTTCCCGTGCTGAAGTTGAAGCTGCTGATGCTCTGAACTTGGCAGCTGTGCACTTGGAACTATCCGTGGAGTGTGGAGGCAGTGCGTATTAGCGTAAATTTTCGGAGTTCAGTTGCGGCTGTCTTGAACGGAATACTAGATGATATTGATGGTCCGATGCTTGTTGCGGTGGCAGTAAATGCTGATGGGAGATGATGTGTGTTTGCAGCTGCCATGTGCTCCCTGCTGTTGGAGTACTAGGGTAATTTGGGCTGTCGGCAGTCCCGGTGTCATATAGTAAGTTGCTGCGGGGTGATCAGATGTTGTTGTTCTGGTCTTCTCGGGAGTAACTTTTTTGCTTTAGCTTATATATAATGACAGTATTATTTTTTTGTTTTTTTTTGTTCTTCTGTTAGATAGTTCCTCTTAGGTTTTTTTTGAGGAATTCTCTGATGTACCAGTTGCTCGGGGTATGCCCTAATATTTTATGTTCTAACTCCAAGTCTAAAAACTTGGAGTTATAACATATTTTTTTGTAAATTTTACTCCCGTTAATCCAAAATACACACTTAATTACCAAAAAAAAATAAGTTTTGTCCATGCATATCTCCATGTTCACATATATTTCTTCTGCTTAACTTCATTATTATCCTTTATCGTTTCGATATGATGTACTTGCTAGGCTATTTGCTCACCCTTACCTCTTTTTCCTTCCAGATGAGAGTTATGAGCTAACGTCCGATTTGTTAGAATAAAGTGGGAGATAAGTTTAAGAGATCGGCTGGACTATGAAGACCTGTAGCTTTGTATATGTTTAATATAATAGGATGGAAATAGTTAAGTTACATTTATATTGTATAAAGGAATGTAGTGTAATATGTTATGTACTATTGTAGATTCTGTTATGCTTCTGCTGGTGATTGATGTATCTAATTTTGCTTCTACTATTACTTGATTGTGGATTTGTTTAGGCCTAGGCGGCATCTCTATTTTAATCCAATATGTTAGTTGTGAATATTATGTTGGAGCCATGAATAATATGGCATTTCTCGATCCTGTGTATGTGTGTTGTAGGACAAATTGTGATAATGGAATAGATGCATTCTTGTACATGTTTTAATTAAGCAAATTGTATTTTTTATTTTAGTCTAATTGTAGAGGAAACTTTGCTAAAATTTTTACAGAATTTCATGTTATTCAATTATGGACATTAGTTTGGTAAGTTTATTAGCAGAGGTTATTAGAGAAAAATAACCCGTTCTGTCACAATGCCGGTATGATACATCTTTCTAGTATGGAGTCATTTTCTTGAAAAAAAATTGCATTCCAACAGGGTATACATTATTCTTGCTTGAGAAGCTCATGTGCTGATACCAAATTGCCTTGATTTCTGCTTCATCCAGTGGAGAACCCTGCTGCCTTGATCTGCTATCCTATGTCCATCTGCAGAGGGTGCTGGTGATGGGTTGCTATCCTCATTTCGCAGGTGGTTGACACTGGACTGGTGGCTCTCGGCTGCTGATGGGTTTCGGCCTATTGCTGATGCTGTTCTATCCTACAGTGGCCGCTGTCCTGCTGCTTTGTGGATTTTGTTGGAGCTAGTTATAATGAACTCGGATTGGCAGCTTTGCTGTTCTCCCTTCCTTGTGTCCATGCTGCTTTTGGCACTCTCATTGTGGAGGGAGGGGTCTGCTCTTGGCTGAGTTACCAGATGCTGAAGGAGCCGCAACTTGTGGATCTTTGCACCCCAGCTGTCCTGTGGTTCTTGCTGCTGGATTTTGATGTGATTGACCTTTTTATTCACTGTTGTCGGGGATGCTCTGATGTTTGCTGGATTGCTACCTGCTGTCTGCCGAAACCAGTCATTATCCCTGCAGGATAACGGTTGCAGCTCGGCTGCTGCTGGTCTGCTGGGTTTGCTGGGGTTTCGAAGTTATGGTGCTCTTGATAGGGGAGCTGGGGTTGTTGCAGTTTTTTTTTTTTTTTGTTAAGTAAGTCAATTGTATTAAAAAATAAAATAAAAATTTACACCCTATGATTTAATTCCAAGTGTTTTTCCGATTTGGAATTTTGTCATAGCAGCGAAGGCAATAGCCAATCAACCAAATAGAAAATCAAGAGAGTCCCACTAAGTGACACAAGACAGCAAAAAGAAAACCCAGTTCAAAACTATTTTAGAGAGCTGGCTTGCAGCTGCATCTCCCTGCAACTACAAAATTTGCTACACCTCCAGCATCAGGACTTTGATGAATAGAAGCAGCGAAAGATTCAAAAGGCTTCAACACACATTCACTGACCCAACACACGGCATCGGGGTCCGAGATACCCAGCTGCAAAGAGGTAAAGCACAATTCAACTGGCATCTCCTATTGTTCAGGAAAGATGCTGCAGCAGTGAAAGGCATATGGGGTGCTATACTGATAGAGCAGCCCACACCTAAGGAAGAAGAGTAGAACCAGCAAAACGTCGACCACACCAGCATCATCAATACACTACCACTACAGAGCAGGTTTAAGACAGATTTTTGCAACACACAGCAACCGATTATATCAATCCACATGCAGCTATAAGTTCTATGGGAACATTTTAATATCATGGCCATTATAGCAACAAAACACCTCCACATTTCAAGCACTGCCAAACGCCGGAAGGCTCACCCAATCCACCTCAGGCAACCCGACCGCAACAGAATCTAACTCCCAGTGCACACCCCTGCCAGGGTCACAACAACCAGATCCAGTATCTTAATGAGCTAAAGCAACCATGCCAAACGAACGTCAACCAGAAATTCAGGACCACCCAAATCACCACAGCACAGAAAATGGGATCGTCAGCCTTCTCAGCATCAATCCTCTGTTTCATACCAGAATCAGCTGTCAAACTTCTCTCAACAGCTGCTTCTGCACAGCACACTAGGCAGCTGAATCAACACCACTCAATTGCAGGACAGAACAACAGCTCCTAGCTTCCACGACCCATAAACTGCATCTTCCAGTACCACATTCAATCCCCACAGTCACTGTCTTCAGCATCCAGCAGAGAAGCAATGGTTGTCCAGCACAGAAACCTGTCTACTAATAATCCAGCAAGTACCGAACCATTAATAGAACCCAACAGCTGCATCCAAGATCAGATACAAAAACCTGCAGTGGCATCATCAGAGTAACTATGGAGAGTATGCTCACAACACCCAATCGGCTTACTCGAGATAAGAATGGCATCCACCCTCAGCGACAAGCCATGGGCCAAGCAATCAGCAGACTCAGGCCAGAAATCACTATAGCAGCAGCAGCTCCCCACTCCAGAAGGCAGCAAACCAGGGCAAGGAGTCAGGCCAGGAAGGTTCATCAGAGATCAGCCATAACATCAGTTCGTCGAAATTGGGTAAACCATACCTCAGAACATAAATCGCTAAATGCAAACAGCCCACTACGCCAGGAGGGCAAACACATTAGTCAGAAAGAGACCAGTATCGGCAAAACATACTGAGCCCTGCAATGGCGCATAATCCGAGGCCATAACTCAGATTAGAGTCATGCATCTCATGCACCTGCTGCATCACAGGCACCAGATAGCAAACAAATATCCAGCATTAATTGTCAAACCAACAGCAAATCTCATCAGCTCCAGATCCTTTAGGACAAAGGCACTAATCATCAAACATCATCGGAACAACCAGCGATTACAGCTGCGGTGAGAGCCACAACCAAGCGTGGAAAACATCAAAACGCACCTGGAAGGGTGAGAAGGAAACAAAAATAATTTTTTTTTTTTTACCCACAGAGAGGAGCGCCAAAGCGGATTTTTTTTTTTTTTTTTTGGGGGGAGAGAGCCTGAGAAAGACCCAGAAGAAAAGCACCAATTTACGTCCCTCAAAATTTAGACCGCCACATGGGCATAAAAAGAAACATACGAAGTCGAGGAAAAAACCAAAACACGTAATAGTAAAACAAGCGCAAACAGGAGGGACCCGTTGCAAATGTAAAAACGAGCAAACGGTAACGGCGGGAGCAAAACAGGAACCACCACCCCCACACACACTTTTTTTTTTTTTATAACATCCAGCGCCACAAAGGGAATGGGAGGGCGGCAAGCGCTAGGCAGAGAAGCCTTCAACTTGTCTCGTATAACATTTATAATCGAAGAGTATATTTGGGTCAAATCCTCGTGGGCATGATTTTTCAAAAGTCCGATTATTCCGTTCTTCCAGATAAAATAGATTGTAGCCGCTAGGGTCAGACGTTTAGACAGGGCAAGAAGATTCTTTCCTTTCCATTGTCGAGAAGCCCAATTTATGTTTTGAGTCCAATCAGGATATGGCCATTGAAAGCCAGCTTTCCTTTGAATAGAGTTCCATAAGGAATGGGTGAAAGGGGCAGGAGAAAAAGAGATGTTCATGGTTTTCGCTGCCTAAACTGCAAAGAATACATTTATAGGAAAGGATAGGGACCCCCAGAAGGCGATCAAGTGTTTAGCCTACCACGTAATGCCAAAAGAGTGAAAGCGTGAGCAGGAATATGGGAGGAACCCTGCACTAAATTTGTCCAAATCAGTTTGGGTTTGGGGGTGGAAAAGAAGATAGGCAGACTTTGAGGAGAAAAACCATCAGGGCTCCCATTCGACTTCAATAAATCTCGATGCTCAGAATCGGGGGCATAAGGGGGCATGTTTTCTCGAAGACAAGATACCTCCTGGTCGTAGGGATTTGGCCATACCCAATGGTCATCTCTAATACATATGAGCAACCTTTGCATCCCAAGAAAGGCCCGTGACTGCGACGCGGTCCGAGCAGGCCTTACTAAGCGCACCCATAGGGTGCCAAAGGTCATGCCAAAGAAAAGTGTCGCACCATCGCCAATGGTCTTGATAGCGTGAGAGCACATGAAGGGGCGAAGTTTCATGATCTTTTCCAGCTCCATGGAGCTGAGTCGGGACTTTGAGCGTCCAAATACATCGGTCCTTTATTCTGTTCTCAGGATCCACAAGGACCAGGCCGAATCAGGTCCTTTATTAAGATGCACCACAAAAGTTTACAAACAAGGGCTTTGTTCTGGGCCTGCAGGTTCTGATCCTAAGCCTCCTTCACCCTTCGGGGTAGCATATATCAGACACTGTGCAACTTTTGCAATTGTCTTTCCTTCAAGAGAGCCGCTCCAAAGGAAACGCCCTCATCAGGCCGTCGATCCGATTAAGAATGGATTTGGGAAGAATGAAGATAGAGGCCTAAAGATAGGTGGATGGACGAGAGAATAGAAGCGATGAGTTGCAGCCACCCCCAAAAGATAGCCACCTATTTTTCCATGATTTTATTCGGCGAGTAATTTTTTCGATGAGAACATTGCAGTCACGGATTGACATCCTGGTGGTAATTAGGGGAACACCCAGGTATCTAATGGGGAGAGAGCCTATTTTGAACCCCCAAATATCAGCTATTTTCTGAGGAAGAGATTGGTCTTTTGAGCATATGAAAATCTCGCTCTTATTCACATTTGCCGCAAGCCCAGAGAGCCATTGAAATTCCTCAAGGCAGAGCTTGAGAATACGAGTCGAATCGACATCGGCATGAGAGAATAGGAGAAGGTCGTCAGCGAAAGCCAGCATGACAATTTGGGATGCCTCACGCCTCGTGAAATTTGAATTTTCATTTCTACAAGCCTTGAAATCAATAATCCCATGTAAAACCTCCATAACCAGACAAAAGATAAGGGGAGATGGGATCGCCTTTGACGAAGGCCCTTTCCCTTTGAAAACCTGATAGCTTCCCCATTAATATTGATAGTGTACGAGGGGGTGGTTATGCATTGTTTTATCCAGTCAATCATTTTGGGCGGAATTTCATGAGGTCGAGATAGAAATAATGAAATCCCAATGCACTGAATCATATGCCATGAGGTCAATTTTCATAGTGCATCTTGGGGGATCGCGACCAGTGTGGTACTTATGAAGGATCTCTCGGGGCAGAAGAATGTTGTCACTGATGTGGCGCCCGCCACAAAGGCCGTTTGGCTCTTATCAACAAGGAAAGGTAATGTCATCTTTAGCCGCTTGCAATAATCTTCGAGATAACTTTGTAGATGACATTACAACATGAAATAGGACGGTAATCAGATACCAAACGAGGGGATTTGATCTTTGGGATCAGGCTGATGATCGTAGCGTTCGCTTGTTTAAGAAGCTTTCCGTGGGTGAAAAATCGCGGATAGCTTCACGCATGAGAGGGACCAACAATGTCCCAAGATTCTTCAAGAAGTGAGAGCTGAATCTGCTGGACCCGGGGCACTGTAGTCATCAATTGAGAAGATCGCACCCATGAACTCGGCGTAATGGGGTTTGTATGTGCTTGTTGAATGATTTTGATACCCCTACCGCTCTCCGCAGCAGTTTGTTGATGCTAATTAAATTGGTTGCTACCGAGTGAGCTCAAAGTTGCTGCACTGAGCCATCTGTTGGTGGCGGTTTTGGAAATGTTGAGGTGGCTCTTGGACTTGCTGGCGGTAGTTGTTGAACCAAAGCAGTGGGGAGCCCCGATTCTCGCCGACGCTTTCCTCCTCGCTATTTTGATGTGGATTGGTTGCGTTGAAGCCCGTGGGAGATGCTGGATATGTTGCTGCTGGTTGGATGCGATCTGCGCCGTCAGTTGCAGGCCGGGATATCTATGTAGGTCCTATTATCGATGGGGTTGGTCACGAAGGGAACTGATATTTCTTCCCGATGCGCTGGTTCATGATCGCGATGATGTGCAGGCGGAATGCTACTGTGATCGGGTTTGGACCGATGGTGGGTCCGGATCAAGTTCATGGTGGGCGGGTCTGACCTCGACCTCTCCTTTGCCACTCGATGCAGCCAGGTGATTTCGTAGTCAAGCTGGTTGTTTTTTTGGTAGGTGGTGCCCTTAGGTAGGTGATTGTTTTTTTTGGCTTGAGCCGCTGGATGTCGTTTTGGCTTGAGCTGAAATTAGATAGACTGGGCTTGTTTTCTGTCTTGTGCCCGTTTTTATTTTATGGAGTCTCGTAATTAGATGTCCTCTTAGAGACCTTTGATTTCTCCTCGATGTAACTCTTGCTCTGGGTATGCCCCTCGCCTTTGTTTTTCTTCAAGTCAAAATACTTGGAGAAAAACATTGATTATGTTTTTTTTCTCCCCATTTAATCCAAAATACTTACTTACCAAAAAAAAAGGAGTGCCTGTATGGTCAATAATGCCGAAAAAAATGTACCGTGATCCTTTTTTTAGCCATTTTTGCTAATTAGATTACGAGGTCAGTTGTTCGAGGGCATTTGGGAGTGCAATGAAAGACTGTGGTTGTTGCATTTCCACTCGTCTGTGATTGGCGATGGACTGCTACGAGCTGCTTCTGAACGTGATATGAGATATTCACTCGTTTTATGAGATATTCACTTGGCTGAGGTAGCAAATATATCTAAGGAAGACTCAATGTAGTCTGAGAGGAGCTTGAAGTTCGCAGGTTTTTATATGATGCTCACCATCCCTACGCGTACTATCATGTCCTGTGTAGTTTCCTTTGGTTTCATTGTGCATGTTACTATATGTCTTTTACTGGTGGAAGTCCTTGTTTTCTTCCACACGCATTTCATTTAAAATTTTGGTGCAGCGCTATATGCATAGCTTGGTTTTTTATTTATGTTACTTGTGTGATTGTGGTGCTTGGGGGATATATATATATATATATATATATATATTATTTTCTCTAGTTGCTTTGTTCACGGATGACTGTTAGTTAGAGCGGTTATTCCGGTGTCCTATTTAGTTCTTTGGCTGCTGTTGACTCTTGGCTGCCAGTTTTGGTTGTTACCTTTCCTAGGGTACCCTCGTGGTTTCTTGTGGTTCATTTTTTGGTTTGGAATCCTACTGTGCCAGTAGGCTTTTTTTTTTTTTTTTTTTAAGTGTGCCAGTAGGCTTTTAGGGAAAAAAAATGGAAGTTGGAAGCTGCTGGAGGTGCTCGGATGGTGTGGTGTTTACTGTCGGAGCAAATCTGGTCTTTGCAGGTTTTTGGTATGGCTTCTCTACATCTCGCTGCTGTTATGGGTTGGCTTATCTACTTTGGCTAGTCTGTTTTCCTAATGTTGCATGATCGGCTTATGCTGCTTCGTGCTTCGACTAGTAGCTAGCCATGTTGATGATATGGGCCTGTATACAGGTTTGTCTGGGAGGACGTGTTGATTTGGTTTTGTTGATGACTTCGTCTTCAGCTTGGGAAGAGTATAGATGTTCTGGGTATCTGGTTCATGTATGCTTTCTCTTATTCTCATGATTCATGTATGGTGTGCTCGGGGTATGCCCTAGTGGCTTTATTCTATCTCTGAGTCGGCAAAACACTTGGAAGTAGAATAGAGTTTTGTATATTTTTTTAAAATTTATGTAATTGTTAATTTTTACCAAAAAAAAGTAGTGCTTAGGGGATACCCTAGCGTCTATATTCTTACTTCAAGTCAAAAATACTTGGAGAAAGAATATAGGTTTTTGTAAATTTTTTTATTTTAATACAATTTTCATACTTACCAAACCAAAAAGAATCCTGTCCGTGGTGACCCTTCACCTCTCTTATGAATATCTTAAAGACTCCCAATCATCAAATCATTAATTTCTTGGTTAACCTAATTTTCGGAATCCCCCAAATAACCTCATTGATTCTATTTGAATCCTCAAGATCAGTGCCGATTTCGACATGACCTCAACAGCAACCTTATTTGTCGGTCAGAAGATGAGACAGACTAATCTTCTCTTTTAACAGTTTCCTCTAATTTCCTTAGCCACATAACTTGCAAGCACCACATATTGATTCCATCGCCTCTCTTACAACTCTTTTTTTTGATAAGTAAAATTATATTAAAAAATAAAAAATTACACACACCTATGAATTATCTCCAAGTGATTTGCCGACTTAGAGTTGAAACATAGAGGCTAAGGCATACCTCGAGTAGCATATGCTAATGTCAGAGTGAGCATACGCTAACGCCATATGACCTTAGAGTGATATAACATAAATAGGCATCTAAAATGGCTAACAGTCTTCACCCAAACCGTCTTAAATGGTAGCATACGCCAAACAAAGCATCAACTCTACTAACAATGCATCCACGTCGGAGATGAGAGCATACTGGTCAAATTGCCCAAACCGGCAAAGGGATGCATACCAAAAAATAGACTGTATTACAACATGTCAGACAGAATGCCACAAACCGGCCCAATCAACAAACCGGAAAGAAGCCACAAATCGACAAAATGCATAAAGATAAAGTCCATGATTATCTGATCCATTCCAAACCATCAGATTCCTTTTTTTTTTTGGTAAGTAATTAGTTGCTTCTCAGGAGGGGGGACAAAATGATATTTTCCAAATCAGAAATATTCGGAGGGTAGAATTTGAGGGGACTTTTACCTCCAATAGCCCTTTTCTCGACAACTGAAGCCCATGAGACGCCCGGTGGGCAGGAGGCAAGAGCATCAGTATGGCAGGAGGCTTCGGCTCTGGGGGAAACAGAGTCCCCAAATCTCTGAGGAGGCACCGCAAGCAATCCAGCAGATTCATGCTTGCCCGAAGAGGGCACCTGAGGAAAACACGAATCAACACCTCGGGCCTGTGGCTCCCGGCCTCGACAAAGAAACCAAAGGAGAACCAGAAGAGCTTGTCAAGGTCCGTCGGGACAGGGATGGTGATTTGAGAAGCTCGCAACCCCACCGCACTCGGATTCAGGCAGAACACACTGGAGGGCTTAACATCGAGGAAGGAATCGGCCAGACTCGATGGGGCAGATTGCGGAATCGGCCCTTCCGGAACAAAAGTGTCCACAACAGGGACGCAAGAGACGAATGGGGGGGACGACGGAGGGAAAGCGGGTAGCTTGTCAACCGATTTTTGGAAATCGGGGGGAGAGGGAGGAGAAGAGGGGGAAGGAGAAGGGTCCTTAGAGGCCACTGGAGCCACAATAGGTGTAGAGGACCTGGAATGACGATTTAGACGATGCCGGCAAGAGGCGGCAGACAGGGGGGTAGTCGGGGTCGGACGACGGGGAGATGGAAGGGAAAGAAACGGCCGGATTGGAAGCGACGTGAGGCCACGGGGTGGCAGGACGAGAGAAGAAATGAGACGAAGAGGACGGGGAGACGGGTGGAAGGTGGACAGGGGAAAGAGGATCCAAGGAAGCCGGGGGAGGAGAGGGAGAAGATGCGACCGGCGCCATGGGCGCCGGCAAGGAAGATTGAAGGCGGGCAAATCAGGGGTTCAAAGTCTGCTTCAGTAGGGAGAAACGAGCGACTTTCCTATGGGCTACGTCCCTTCATCAAGTCGGCAAAACACTTGGCAAAGAATATAGTTTCGTACCTTTTCTTTAAATTTTAATGTAATTAATTACTTACCAAAAAAAAATAGAGCTTTGCCAAAATGAGAGGGACACCAAAATATCAAACTGGAAGTTTACCTCTCTTGAAATCGAGCTCGCTTAGGATAATCCGATTAGAGTCCTCATTTTTTTTTGGGTAAGTAAGTGTGTATTTTAGATTAATGGGAGAAAAATTTACAAAAAATTATGTTATAACTCCAAGTTTTTTGACTTGGAGTTAGAACATAAAACGCTAGGGCATACCCCGAGCAGCTGGTACATCAGAGAGTTCCTTAAAAAACCTAAGAGGAACTATCTAACAGAAGAACAAAAAAAATAACACTGTCGTTATACAAAATCAAAAGCAAAAAAGTTACTCCCGAGAAGACCGGAACAACCATCCGATCACCTCGCAGCAACTTACTTCATCAAACCGGATCTGCCGGCAACCCAAAGCACCCTAGTTTTCCAACAGCAGGGAGCACATGGCAGCTGCAAGCAAACATCAGCTTCACAAACTAGAAGTTTCCATCAAATCAGCATCGATCAGCAAGGGTAATGACAATAATTTCAGAGCAGACACTGCCCGCAAACTACCAGAGAAACCAACAGCAGCACGGCCGGCCCGCCCTTCACTTGCCCACGCAAGAGCACAGCAGCCGGAATCCCAAAACATGAACAACCATTCCAGCTTCAGCTACGTAGAGGGCTGCGCAACAAATTCTACACAACCCAACCAGCTCCTACCACAACAGAAACCGAACCAAGGACAGAGTCCACGTAGCAGCATCGCCAGAGCACTCAACTGAAATGACATCAGAGTGAACAAATAGCCTGGCTACATAGTCCCATCCATATCAGGAGCAAAAGATCAGCATCAAAAAAAATTGCAGCATACGACCTTCCTCCAGAAGGAATATCAACTCAGCCAAAGTCCAACTGCTGTCATCCAACCAGCGCCAGTAGATGAAGCCCAACAAACAGGACCACCACCAGACATAGCCTGCAGATAACCAGCAGTTCGGCTCCATCCACCATATCCCAGAAACATCTCCTTCAGCAAACCAATATTGACAGCAAACTTCGGACAGTCATCATGAGAGAGCAAGCAGGACGCATCTTCATTAACTTGGGATCAAAACAGAATCAGCCGCACCCACCCAGAAGCACAATCAGCCTATTAGCCGTGTTCAAGGCCATAGGAATCCAATACTTCCAAGTCACACCCAAAAAAACCACCATCCAGCATGCCAGCAAAAATAAAAAAGTCACAATTACACAGCCACATACGAATAATGTGCTTCACCTGAGAAATTGTCAAGAAAACAGGAAGCATGCAACACAGCATCAAACGGTGCACATTTAGAGCAGCCACAGCATCAGCAGCGTGGCCCAAATAGCACGATACTCAACCAAACAGCAGCTCAGAACAGTGGACCACATCATCGAACCAACAAGCAGTCAGTACAGACCCTGCTAATAACCATGGGCAACAAAGTCCATACTACAGCTAAGGAAATAAATTTGCCAGTTCAGTATTATCCTACTTCACATCCCGCACCGCATCAATAAGAGCAGGCAAACCCTGCACAAAATCAAACCCCAGCCAACAGCAAAATATTTCCGATCCAAATCATCTGCTGCATCAAACCTCAGTCATTCATTCATGATCAGCCCAACATCTAGCAGAGAACGGCAGCAAAGGAGAGACTGACATCATCAGCACCCATGCTCAGACCCAGCATTCCTTAGAAGGAATGCCAGGGTAGCAGCAATGCATTGGCACAACCAACCAGTCCCAGCATGGCTGCAAATATCACAGGACAAAATGCGGAGACACCATCAGTTCAGAGAGTTCTAGTAGCAAATCAGCTTGACCAGCCAAGCAACAAACCCAAGGCTCTAGTAGCAGCCATCGACATCCAGATTTACATCAGCAAATACATAAAACACAGCAGGCCATGGTAATACTAGAAAGAAAGCCCTGGATCAGTAAACTCTTCTGATCAGTAAACCCGAGACCTCACAGTCGGCTGAAGGTGGCGCATTGACAGCAAAAGCTAACCCCACACCACACCACCAAACAGTCTGCCCCAGCAGCAGCCACTTAATCCCCCACTCAGCAACATCAGAAATCAGTCGACAGCAGCCTCACAACTATTCACTGTCAGCTGCAGCAACCAGCACACCAGGCTTCACCAATACCGCACCATACAACAGGTTCTAGCAGCACCACCAGCTACATGGTCTAAATCCTGCATAGCCATAAAAATCCTGCATAGCCGAACGCGGGTTCGGCCTGGTGGTTAAACACATTCACATGTGCCTCCCCCACCCAGGTTCGATTCCCCACGGGAGGTATTCAGTGGAACTGTGCCTCCCAAAAAATCCTTCGGGATTTCTGGGTTATGGGGCCGCGTGTGCGGTGGGGCCAGTCACTTAAAAAAGCTTACCCTAACACAGCAATCCATAACCACACACGGGACAATTGATTATCATAGTTTATCACACAAACGAACAGCCTATCAATGAAAAAAACCGGGGCCAGTGAACACCCGGTTGTAGCAAGAATCAACATCAGTTTGGCATCCGCAAAGCTTCTCATTTCCAGAAACCGATGCCATCACAAACAATTTACATCAGTATAGAGCAAACAGGCCAGCTCTATATGATACAGCAATTCGTCCCTCACCACTCCACCAATGATGGGCCGAGCCAGCAGTACCAACATCATCCCATAACCAGCATCTGCATAAGAACCAATCAACGGCTGCCAGAAGACACTGCTGTTCATTCACAGACAGCATCCTCACAAACAGAACGAAGCCAACCATCCTTCACATCAGAAACCAGCAATTGAAAGATGGCTAGAATTCATCCAGCATTACAACTCCAATTCCCACATCAGACCAAAATTGTGAGAAGGCACCAGAATTCCAGAATGCATACAGCCATATCAGATCCCCAACAGATCAAGAACAAAGAAGCCAACTCAACAACCCCGAGCCACACCCAGGCAGATCATTGCAAACCTGAATAATACCCTTTCATTATACATGTACCGGATGCCACCAATCCAGAGCCAAGCCAGCAGCATCACCCAACAAAGGGAAGTGGATCCCCTCGGGAGGCAACCACCACGAACACTTTTTTTTTTTTGGTAAGTAAGTATTTTGGATTAATGGGAGAAAAATAGTGTAAAATAATATGTTTATCTCCAAGCATTTTGACTTGAAGATAAAACATAATACGCTAGGGCATACCCCGAGCAGACAGTACATCTGAATATACAAAACTGCCTCTAGGAGGACAACGTTTACTGAAAACGACAAAATATGACATTTCCATCGTAAACAAGACTGAACGCAGCATGCATAAGTTGACACACATAAACGGCATCTCACAGTGGCATGGCAAGGCATTTTGCACAATGCACCAGCTCCGAGACCATCAGCACCATCTTCGGCTGTTGAAAACCAAAAACACAAAAGAAACCTTGACTCCAAGGCTCCAAAAAACCAATGCAATTTGCATCATAGTCACGGCAGACTTCCCAGATGGCAGCAGTTCAGCATCACTGTTAAACCAGGGATAAATCCATGAACAAGGAAGGCAACTCCTAGTTCAGAATTGCAGCCAAATCCATACAACAAAGGCCGCACCACACATCAGAAACCCGATTCAGAATCTCACAGCGAAACCTCCAAAACAAGCTTCACAGATCCTCCAATTCAGAGGCAGCAAAGAAACTGCACACTGAACTTGCCACCTGGGCAGCAAGCAGCCGAACACAGTATCCACTGCAGCAAGCAGGAGAGAGGAAATCAGGAGAGCCCGTCAGACATGGACCTGTGATTCAGCCTTTCCACCTCCACGCAAGCCGAACAGCAGCACCCCAACGCTCACCAGCATATGGTTCCCACATCAAAAGTGGCATTAACCACTTCATACAGAAACAGCACTCCAATCCAGCACCCTTCTGCATCAGGATCATCCCAAGCCATGCATCCGCAGAACAAAGGAAATCCACCCAACCACACGGCAGTTGCAGAACTGCCAACATGGATTGAACAGCTAAGCCTTTCAGGCTCACAGCAAACCAATGGGCATCAGCATAGCCCACAACACTTCATCAAATGCCAGGAAATCAGCAAGCAGGAGGACACCCCCACCGCAGCAGGATCAATTGCATCCAATAACAGCAACAAACTGGCATTAAAAGCCAGACAACAGCAACATAATCTCACCACAATTAAGCAGCGAACATACAGGGCACCATCTCAACAAAAAGGAAATATAGTCACCAAAAGGTACCTCATCCAACTGCTCAGCCCTCAGCCGATATGTCCCAATCCAGAAACACATGGGCTCCCCCAACCCAATCAACAAATGGGACACATCCACGTGAACAATCGTGAGCAACACCGAGAGGACAATACCGGCAACATCGGGCCTTGAGATGAGACAACAGCCCACTGGAAAAAGCTGTTGCAAAGTTACAATAGCAACAAACTGGCATTGTTGACCAGACCACAGCAATCCAAAGGACTGCTACTCATTCGCACTACATTTTAGCTGCGGACAGATTGGGCATCACCTCAACAAGAGGGAAATTTAGCAACCAAAAGTACCTCAGCCAGCTTAGCAGCCCTCACCCGAAGTGTCCCGATCCATAAAACAGACGGGCTCCCCTACCCAACCAACAAGCGGGACACACCGCCAGAGAACAAACAGAGCAATGCCACAGGACATCCGGCTGCATCAATTCCATCGAGATGAGATGGCACCCTCAGGGACCTCAGCAATCCGAAGCTCTAGATGGCAACCCACATCAGAACTCAGCAAAAGGAAGGCCCTCACCGCAACCAAAAGGAAACTATCGCTCAATCAGATCTTCGGCCAGCTCTATCAGGGCGGCAGCAAAGGCAATCGAAAGCGCTAATACCTTCTGGAAGCTCAAGAACCGACAAAATCTACATACAGCGACGCAAACGAAGCAAACAGAAGCACTGGGAACTCAGCCTTTCCTTTGCGTAACCGAGGAGGGAACCGAGAAGAAGGCGAGGGGGGCAGCCAGGAGACCGGCCATGGCCGGCTCCGGCACCGCCCAGGCAGAGGAAACCTTGCCCTAAGGCATCGCATAAGACGAGCGAAGAGAAGTGGCCACGCAGACGAGCCCAAATCCTAGACAAGCCTCGAAGAGATACGGCGAATCAGGACTACTCTTCGAAGACGAAGAGAGCAAGAGAAGAGAAGGAGACAGAGGGGTGGCCCGGCGAGGCAACCAGGGGCCGGCTGTGGCCGGCGCCGGAGCCGCCCAGCCAGATGAGGAGCGACGCAGCGCCGAGATTCAAAATTCAAAATCGGATTTTGAACACGAAGAGAGAAGCGAGAGCTTCTCTAGCCTCTCTCTTCTCACAGGTATGGTAATGCCAGTACCCCCCTTCAACCAACCACCACGAACACAGCAACGAAAAGTGGCCAGCCACTCCCAGCACCCACCATCAACAGCCGACATCAAACAGCAAAACTGCCCATCCCTTATCAGCCAAGGCATTGCATCCAAGGCATCAACCAACACACGGCAGACAGCAGAACCACAAGCCTGTTGCATCGTGGCCAACAACTTATTTTCATAAACAACACGGTGGAGCCAGCCCATCAGCAGAGCAAAAGAGATGAAAGCCATAAATCTAGGACACCAGAGATGGAACTCCATAAGCCAACAGCAGAACGTAATTTGGGAACAAAGCATCGGCATCAGCACAGCAAATCAGCATTGTTGCAGCAAGGGAAGCAAAGCATCAGCACGGCATCAACCAGATCAGCCACACCACTACCACCGCCACAGCAACACTGTTGGTAGACCAAACCAGCCCACAACCAAATTAGCAATAGGAGAAGCAGCGTTTAATTCATCACACCTTCTTGAAGACACTGCAGCAGACTGCATTTTCGCTTCAGCACCTCAATACCAGCGATCAGCATTGCAACAGTAAAATCCAAGAGCCATACTGCTGTCTTCCGCTGCAACAATCCACATCCACCGCTGCATTAGCGAAGAGCTTTAGGGTCGGTGCAGTTGGCAGCAATGTCATTCTAGATTGTGCAGTTGGTACCAAGGAAGTAGCGCACCATCAGCAACAGGACACTATCACTACACAGCATTTTCAGCATAGATTATTGCATCACACAGAAAACAACTATATCTATCCACGTCCAGCAATAGAATCCATGAGAACATTTTAAAACCATGGCCAACGCACATAATATTCAATGTTCAAAGCATCACAACATTTCAAAACCAGCCGAGCATTGGACGGGCTCAACCAATCCACAGCTTGGTAATCCGACCACAGCAGCAACTGAATCATAGTGCATGCCCCCGCCTTCTTAGCAGCTACTCTCGTTTTCAGACTAGCAGCAGTTGTCAAAGTTCATCTCATCAGCTAGAGTACCTTTGCAGACACGCCCATAAGCATCAATCGGCAATCCAAGTAAAAAGGCAGCTTCAACTCCATGAATTGGCATCAGACGGTATGCTTCACAACCACCAGCTGCATCTCAATAAGCAAGGGGCATACCCACCAACTAACCAATCAACAACAAAGCAGCACACAAAATACCCCAGTACATCGGGACCCCAGGCAAAATACTCCACTCAGATGCATTACAGAAAGACAGTATAGCTTCCACAACATACAACCCATGACCTGCAGCAGCTCCCATAGCTAAGTCCTGCAATGGTGCATTAAAAGGGGAGCAAAAACAGTTCAAAGACATGCCACCCAGGTGCCTGCAACAACAGGAGCACCAAATAGCACGCAATCAGTCAACATCGAACAACAAAGCATCGGATCCACCATTAGCAACATGGCCATTGGCGCAAAGACACCATGCTTCATCATCTTCAGAAGGAGCAGCAATAGATACTACGCGGGTAGCCACACCCAACAGATGAGCTACACCGCGCCACAGCAGAAAAAGGTGATACCGATCAAATTTTTTTTTTTTTTTTGGGGATAACCACACCCTACAGTGAGAAGGGTGGAATCCAATCCCTTTTTTTTTTTGAGTCATGACACCCATTGAAGGGAAGACGGAGAAGGCCCCATATAAAAAGCACCTTTTAGCGCCCCCCGCTGGGACCACCAGAAGAGGGAAGGAAAGTGAAAAAAAAAAAGGACGCGGAAACAAAAACATAATAGCGAAACAAAAGAAACAGAGAACAGGTCCCATGTAAAAGATAATAGACAAGGCACCAACGGGAAAATCTAGCTAATCAGGATTCCCCACAATTTTTGTTTTTGTTTTTTTTTTTATAGATACCAGCGCCTAACAAGCGGAAGGGAAGGCCCGCCGGCACTAGGCAAGGAGGCCTTCAACTTGTCCTGAACAACATTTGTAATCAGAGAGCATATCTGGGCCAAATCCTGTGGGGAGGATTTCTCGAAAATCCGATTATTTCGTTCTCTCCATATAAAATAGACAATGGCCGCGAGGGAAAGACGTTTGGATAGGGCAAGAAGATTCTTTCCTTTCCATTGTTGAGTTGCCCAGTTTATGTTTTGGGGCCAATCGGGATATGGCCAATGAAAACCAGCTTTCCTTTGGATAGTGTTCCATAAGGAATGGGAGAAAGTACATGAGAAGAAAAGATGTTCATGGTTTTTGTCATCCAAGTCACAAAGAGTACAGGTTTTGGATAGGATTGGGACACCGTGAATTCGATCAGTGGTGTTAAGCCTGCCTTTGATAGCCAGCCAAAGAGTAAATGCGAGGGCAGGGATATGGAAGGGGCCCCAGACTAAGTTTGTCCAGCTCAGTTTAGGCTTCAGAGGGTGAAAAAGAAAGTAGGCGGTCTTAGTTGAAAAAATACCGTTTGGGCTCCCGTCCCATCTCAAGGAATCTTTACGCTCGATACTGGGGAAGTAATGGGGCATATTTTCTGCAAGACTAGAGACTTCCTGATCATAAGGATTAGGCCAAGCCCATTGATCATCTCTAATTATTTGAGATACCTTTGCGTCCCAAGTTAAACCCGTGACCAGACGAATACGATCCGTGCAAACATTGTTGATCGGGCCCACAGGGTGCCAGTGGTCATGCTAGATACAAGTATCAACACCGTCACCAATGTTCTTAATAGTGTGGGAGCACATAAAGGGACAGAGTTTCATGATCTTTTCCAACTCCACCGGAGCTCAATCAGGAACTTTTAGGGTCCAGATACATCGGTCCTTTATTCTAGTCTTGTGGATCCATGAAGACCAAGCCGATTCGGGGTCTTTAGTCATGATACGCCATAAAAGTTTACAGATGAGGGCTTTATTTTGTGCCTGCAGATTCTTGAGCCCCAATCTGCCTTCACTCATCGGGTAGCAGATGTCAACCCAGGCAACCTTTGCATTAGCCTTTCCTTTTGTAGAGCCGTTCCAAAGGAACCACCTCATCAAGGAGTCAATCTGATTAAGGATGGATTTGGGAAGAAGGAAAATAGAGGCCCAATATAGGTGGATAGACGAGAGGATGGAGGCTACGAGTTGCAATCGTCCCCCGAAAGAGAGCCACCTATTTTTCCATGATTTAATCCGACGAATAATTTTCTCAGTGAGAGCATTGCAATCCCGAGCCGACAGCTTGGTGGTTATCAGAGGTACACCCAGGTATCTAATGGGGAGAGAGCCCATCTTGAACCCCAAGATATTGGCAATATTTTGAGGAAGAGAGGGGTCTTTAGAGCATATGAAAATTTTGCTCTTATTCACATTCGCCGAAAGGCCAGAGAGCCAATGAAATTCCTCAATGCAGTCCTTTAGAATACGAATCGAGTCGGCGTCAGCATGAGAGAAGAGGAGAAGGTCGTCTGCAAAGGCAAGCATGATGACAGTATGAGACGCCTCACAGTTCCAGTGAAATTTGAATTTTTCATTCCTACAAGCCTTGAAATCAATAATCCCATTCAATACTTCCATAACCAGGACAAAAAGGTATGGAGAAATGGGATCGCCTTGATGAAGACCCTTTCCCCCTTTGGAAAAACCGATCGCTTCCCCATTAATATTGACAGTGTACGAGGGGATAGTTATGCATTGCTTAAGCCAGTCGACCATTTTAGGCGGGAATTTCATAATGGTCCGAATAGAAATAATGAAGTCCCAATGTACTGAGTCGTATCTTTCATGAGGTCAATTTTCATAGTGCAACGTGGTGGATCATGACCCAGGTGATACTTATGGAGGAGTTCTTGGGCCAGGAGAATGTTGTCACTGATATGGCGCCCGGCCACAAAAGCCGTTTGGCTCTTATCTACAAGAAAGGGTAATGTCATCTTTAGCCGATTTGCTATAATCTTCGAGATAACTTTGTAGATGACATTACAGCATGATATAGGGCGGTAGTCAGAGACCAAACGAGGGGATTTGATCTTTGGGATCAGGCTAATGATCGTAGTGTTTGTTTGTCTAACAAGCTTTCCGTGATTGAAGAATTCGTGAATGGCTTCACAGACAGAAGAACCTACAATGTCCCATGATTCTTTAAAAAATTTAAAGCTGAAACCATTATGACCCGGGGCACGGTAGTCACCAATAGAGAAGATCATCTTTCGAATCTCTTCATCGCTAACTGGATCAATAAGTGGGCCCATTAGCGATTCAGGCACAATGTGTTGGATGAACGGACGTAGCCGATCAGCGTCAGCCGATCCATACGTACGCCCAGTCCCAAGAGCCCTACTGAAATGATTCATCATCAGGTTATGGACATTTTCGGCTCCAGTGGTTGGATTCTCAGCATCATCAAGGAGGGAGATAATACGATTCTTATTGTTGTTACCATTAACAGTCCTGAAGAAGAATTTATTGCATTGATCTCCCTCTTTGAGCCACCTTATCTTAGCTTTTTGCTTGATAAGGTCGACTTCCTTGGCCAACGCAGCGCGATAAGCTTCCCTACAGCTATGCTCCTTGTGATAACACTCAAAGTTGGATGGAACTTGGCCTTGGATAACCTCGAGATTGTTCCGTGATCGAATAACATCACCCTCGTGAACATTAAGCTTTTTCAGAGACATTTTCACCTTCTTGAGCCAAGACACCAGCCGGAACATAGGAGTGCTAGCGGTGTCGTCCTTCCAAGCGTCGGCAACCAAATTGTGAAAATGAGGGGATTTGGAGAGGAAATTATTGAAACGGAACATCCCGTGTTTTCTGGCTGGGTCGCCAGAGGGGAGAAGGATACAGGGTGAGTGGTTAGAAAGTCTGGCTGGGGGAAAAAGGGCTTTTGCCCTGCGGAAGAGGTCAATTCAATTCCCATTGGCGACAACTCTATCAAGCTTTCTATATATGCGATGGGGTGAGTCCCGACCATCATTCTAGGTATAGTGCATACCTTCATGGCATACGTCCTCAAGATCGCAGTCTCTAAGACAATTATCGAGGTCAAGCGAGCTTTTATTGTGCCAGATACCACCCAGAGCCTCGGACGGGGATCTAACGGCGTTGAAATCACCCAGTGCTGCCCAAGGGAGATTTCTCGGGTGATTAGATATCATCCGAAGGCTTTCCCAAAGAAGTCTTCGTTGACTTTCTAAATTTGCGCCGTAGATGAAGGACAAGAGGCAACGGATATTCTCCTCTCATAAGAGAACTTCGGTATGGATGACCTGATCCTCCATGGCGATGATGTTAATCGAGGCCACATGGGGGTCCCAGCCCACCCATATGCGTCCGTTCGATGACGCGGAGTAATTCATAATCCAAGACCAGTTTGGTCTGATTCTAGCAGAGACACTTAAAGAGTTCCTCTCCACGACCTTGGTTTCAACCAGACCAGCAATACAGCATCTGTGGGAACTAATGAGGTTGCAGACTTCGTGGGTTTTTACAAACCCATTTAGTCCTCTCACATTCCAGCAGGCAATGCTAATCATGGAGGGTGGGAGAGGGGGGAGGATTTTTTAATCCCTTGAGATTTTTTATTTTTCTGAGAGGAAACTTGCTCCCCATTCTTGGTGGATGCTTCAACCCTAGCGTTCGGCATGCCGGGTGGGAGAGGTTTATTCAATGTAGCCCGAAGGGAGGCTACATTCATTGACTCTGGTTTGGGTGGTGGGCGTTGTTTTGGGGTAACAGTGATATCTGGATCAGGTGAAGGCCTAAAAGAACAGGGATTCGAATTTTTTGATTCAGGGGGGGAGGAGGGTTCGGAGACTCTACTGGAAGAGCCTCCTTCGTCAAGGCAATAGATCAAAGAAGGTGCATTTGGGGCCTCGACGTTCGTCTTTTCAGAGGAAGAAACATCTTGGATGGGAGGAGTTTCAGGACCAACTCCACTGGTTGGGGCTGTTGGGACTAGGACTAGGCAGTCTAAAGGTTCACTAGTATCTTCCTCCTGTAAGGCCATAAATGAGTTTGAAGTCGATATGACCTTATGATCAACTTCTCTAGCCGAGGGGCCAACCAAGGCAGAGGCATTCTTGCATGGAGTCACACTCGAAGGGACGGAGGAGGTGTTTTTCCGAGGGGGATCCCCCTGCTTGGGGATCCAGATAGTTTTGGTTGAGGGACCCTTAATCCCACTCTTATCGGAGGCGGCGCTGCGTGACGCCTTATGTTGATTTTCAATTTTAATTTCTCTGATTTGATCATCCGAATGATGAGCGTAGCCGTTTGTATAGATTCTTACAGATGGCGGGCGGGGGGCGCCGACTCCCATTTTGATGCAAACTCTAGCAAAGCCCATACGCTCGAGTTTTTGGGTGATAGGGTCTAGAAATAGAGGTTTTCCAACCGCACTCGCAATCCAACTTAAACCCAGGGGGGTCCAGAATTCAACCGGAATCCCTGACATGGTGACCCAGGTAGGGAATGATTTGTGCTCCTCTCGGGTGAGGACCATACCCGGCTTCCATTCCTTAAGGAATAAAGGATGGCCGGCAATCATCCAGGGGCCACTAGCAAGACATTTGTTGAGCATTAAGTTTGAAGAGAAGCGAAAAAAGAAGAAACCCAATTCGTTTCCCGCCACATGTTGTAGCTCGAAACGCTTCCAAATTTTTCTAGTAATATTATTTACAGCATTAAAATGAACGGGATTACCATCAAAATATCCAACGAGGGTGGAACCCCATAGGTTCACACCCTGTTGGATAACTTCAGGTGGGGGAGATAAAATGATATTCTCCATATCGGGACAATTTGGAGGGAAAAATTTGAGGGGAGACATACCTCCAATAGTCCTCATCTCAACAACCAAAGCCCAAGATACTCCCGTTGGGCTCGATGCTGGAACGACAGATTGGCACAGGGTATTAGACACAGAGACACCGAGATTTAGGGGAGTCTCTGCAGGAAAGGAAACAGAAGAGCTTTATTCAGACTCGGCCAATGTAAAAATTGGAAGAGCATCCGTGCCTGAGCCAGCGTCCAGGGCTCCTAGTTTGTTTAACCTTTCAGATGGTGGACCATTGGAAGAGGGAGAAAGCCCCTCGAGGCAGTTGTGGTGTTTTGAGGAGCCCTCATCCGGGTTTGCTGAATGTACTCATCAAATCAGCTGTTGCTCTGCTACTGTAGCTTTCTCTCTTTTCTTTCCCTGCGATTTTGAAATTTGCCCTGCCCGCCTCCACCCTTCCTTGCCGGCGCCCATGGCGCCGGTCACCTCCTCCCCCCCTCAAACCCTTGAAAGATTCTCCACCCCCCCTCCTCTTGACCTTTTGCCCACCGATTTCACTGCTTCCTTCTCCTCCCACCTTCCCCGTTCGGCTACCCCATGGCCGCATCTCCCTATGTCCCCGGCGTCTTCTCCCCTTCCACTGTCCCCTGCTTCCGAACCCGATTTCCTCCTCCCCCCATCCTTATCCTGTCTTTCTCTCATGCAATGCCCCCCTTCATCCATTCTGGGCGCTGCGCCTCCCTTGGAACCCGTATCGCTCCTGTCGTCTGACGTTGCGACCGCTCGTCCTCCTTCCCCCCCAGCTCATATCCTCCTCGCCCCAGATGGGGTTTTCTTTGATCCTGTGAATATGGATGGGCGTTCTGCCCATTCATATTCGGTCGATGCTATGGTTTGCAAAACGCCATCCTCTGTCGCACCCGTCGTTGCGGATGAATGTGGTGGAAATAAGGGTTTCTCAAATCTTCACATCTGCACTGAGGGGCTGTCCCCCCTTCCACTGGCCAGCCTTCTCGAAGGTTAGAAAATCAAGATACCCCGATCGCTGGATCTGGCAAGGATGCTTCTCCATTTCTGGACGAGCTTAAGCACTGCTCCTCTGTTTCCATGCCTGCAGGAGTATCCCCCGATCCTGAAGTCGGTGTATCTAATACTCCGAGCAAACCGGATGACCCAAAGATCCGTCCCAAAGGGAGTATCTTGGGCTTTATTTGAGAAGAGGACAATTGGAGGTATGTCCAACCTTAAATTTTCCCTCTAATTGCCCCGATACGAGAATATCATTTTATCTCCCCGCCTGAAGTTATCCAACAGGGTGAGAACCTATGGGGATCCACTCTCGTCGGATATTTCGATGGCAATCCCGTTCATTTTAATGCTGTCAATAATATTACTAGGAAAATCTGGAAGCGTTTCGAGCTACAACATGTAGCCGGAAACGAATTGGGTTTTTTCTTCTTTCGCTTCTCTTCAAACTTAATGCTCAATAAATGTCTGGCCAGTGGACCCTGGACGATTGCCGGCCATATGATATTCCTAAAAGAATGGAAGCTGGGTATGATCCTCACCCGTGAGGAACACAAATCATTCCCAACCTGGATCACCATGTCTGGGATTCCAGTTGAATTCTGGACCCCCCTGGGGTAAAGTTGGATTGCAAGTGCGGTTGGAAAATCTCTATTTCTAGACCCAGTCACCCAAAAACTTGAGCGTATGGGCTTTGCTAGAGTGTGCGTCGAAATGGCAGCTGGCGCCCCCCGCTCGCCTTCTATAAGGATTCGTACTAACGGATGCGCCAATCCCTCGGATGACCAAATCAGAGAAATTAAAATTGATTATCAACATAAGCCGTTATGTAATCAAACCTCCGATAAGAGTGGGTAAAAGGTCCCGCAACCAAAACTACCTGAGTCCCCAAGCAGGGGGTTCCCCACCAAAATAACTTTTTTTTTTGTAAGTATTTTGGATTATAGGGAGAAAAAATTTACAAAATCTATGTTTTATCTCCAAATATTTTGACGAGGAAATAAAACATAGTAAGCTAGGGCATACCCCGAGCAAACAGTACAACAGATTATACCAAAAAAGCCTCTAAGAGGACAACATTCAACAGAAAGAAAACAATTGTAATCTGAAAATACACATAATCAGACACACAATCATCAACATTGTAGGAGCACCATAGCAAAATCTGATACACCAGCACTGAAACAAAATTCAGAATAGCATCAGCCACAGTTTCAGCATTTCAGCAGATGGGGCACAGTTCACCCACACCAAATGCTGAAAACCAACAGCAACGGTGAAACCAGCATCTAAACCCCTACAGTAGTCAGATCTTCAGCATCAACACTAAAAATGCTGAATCCACAGTGGGGTAATTCCCAATGGCAGCAACCTAAATTGCAAGCGGGGAGGGCTTCAGCAAAAGCTTCAGCAGCTCTACATCACCCTTTAGCATAGCAACCAGCATTCTGCATGTGATGAACCACAGCCTGACTACCAGGCGCTCCATCCATCAGCAGAATGGAACTGCCAAAAGCAAAGCATTTCAGCCACCTCCAGCCAAAACCGCATCTAGCCAAAATAGCAGCAATCCAGCAGCACCAGGCAGTAGATGCACCAGATCCAGCAAAGGAATCTAAGACTATCTCTACAGCCTAGCAATTCAGCATACAGCAAAGTGGAGGTTATCACCTCACAACAGCAGCCCATGATAGCTGCCAGAACATCAGGAATTCAGCTATGATCGATAGGAGAGGATCACCAGCCAAAAATCCAACAAAGCAGCAGCAGCAACTACTGCAAACCAAACTAAACAGAGGGCTGACCATCACCATCTGTAAGTTAAACCAACCACAACCTAAACAAGCAGCCAATCCGTCCAAAGCTTCAGATCCACGCAGGCCTCAGCAGAAAACAAGATCAGCAACTCAGGAGCAGAACCATCACCGCACCAGCAAACAATGCTGGACCACAGCAGCGCATCAGCATCAAACTTTCTTCAGCTTGCCAAAGCAGCAAGTGAAATGCCCAAGAGAATCAGCCCTCAGAGCAGCCACCAAAACCCAACACCAGCAGCATCTAATTGAGCAGCGAGCAAATCATGGACTCAGCAAACTGATGAGCCCAGCAGAGACCAACCACACTAATAGAAGTGAAGTAACCTACACAACTCTCCAGAAAGCATCTCCAGCGCCGCAATACTCAACAAGAAAAGGCCAATCAACCTCAGCGACAAACCTTACCCGGTTACCTTGAACCAGATTCAATAAGCATAGAGAACACCATTACAACAGCCACCAAAGAGTCAGCAAAAACCGACCCAACAGCCGCCCATAACAGCAAATCTGTTGCATCAGGGCATTCTCAAAATCTGAGCAAGCATTGCAGAACGAGCAATGCAGTGAACCGCATTCTCAAAATCTGCCAGCAAGGCATTTCAGCGTCCAAACAAGCCACACCTAGTTCTTATAACACTCCAGCCTTTAGTTCCAGCCAAAAGCAAGCCAGGCTCCCCCCAACCCAACTTACCTAAGGAACGGCCAAGCAGAGAGGCTCCGGAACTGGCTCGGGGCGTTCCGCTCAGGCGTCAATCCCAAATGAGCGGCACATAAGCTTCCGCCATTTGCTCCCAAATTCAAGGGACGCAGCTTAGACCAAGCACCAAAGCCGAAGCAAATTTAATGAACCCCGAGACAGGCGGTGGTCACCGAGCCATAGCAAAGAAGCCAAGGCAATTCTATATGCAAGAAGCCCTAATCAATCGATGGACGAAGGAGATACCAAAGCTGAGAAGAGTCTCGAGGTAAGTAGAGATCCAAACGGAGCAAGACACATCGACGCGGTCTTGGCATCCCCAACCCCAAACGAATCTAGGGATCTTCGTCGGAGGAAACCACGAGAGGACCTCGGAGGGTTTGGCTGAATCAGCGATAATTGAGGGCTTCACCAAAGACGAAACCCACGAGAGGACCCGGTGAATCCGTGAGTAGAGGTCCTAAGGAAGACGCCGGTCTTCGGGCGACAAGCGGTCGGCAGAGCACCCGGGGAGACGGCCAAGGCCGACCCCGCCGCCTTGAGAGGAGGAGCGTCGAAGGAGGACGCAGAATCGACTTTCAAATTTTGAAATTCGAAGGTTAGAGAGAGCTTCTCTCTCTAGGCGGCAATTACCTTACCCCCACCAAAATAACACCTCCTCCGTTCTCACGAATAGGACCCATTGCAAGAACCAACCTAACTTGGCTGCCTCCTCGGGCCGAGAAATTGATATAAAGGCCATATCAACTTCAAACTCTTTTAAGGCCCTTACAGAGGAAGATTCAAATGAACCTTTGGGTTGCCTAGTTGCTGATCAAACTTCCCCAACAAGTGGAGTTGGTCCTGCAACTTCTCCCATCCAAGATACCTCTCCCTCTGCAATATCGAATATCGAGGCCCCGAACAAACTTCCGAAGATCCATTGCCTTGACAAAGGGGGCTCTCCCAGTAGAGCCTCCGAACCATCCTCCCCCCCTAAACCTAAATCAATAAATCCAAATCCCTCTTCATTCAGGCTATCTCCTAGTCCAGAGAGTTCTGTTAAACAATGCCCACCTCCCAAACCTGAGTCTTTGAAAGTTGACTCCCCTCGGGCTACATCAAATAAACCTCCCCCTCCCGGGAGGCCTATCGTTAGGATTGAAGCATCTACCATGAACGGTGAACAAGCTTCTTCTAGGAAAAACAAAAAATCTCGGGGGACCAGAAAATCCCCCCCCTTTCCCTCCCTTCATGTTTAGCATCGCCTACTGGAATGTGAGAGGACTAAATGGGTTTGTAAAAGCCCACGAAGCCTGTAACCTCATTAGTTCCCACAGATGCTGTATTGCTAGCCGGGTTGAAACCAAGGTCGCGGAGAGGAACTCCCAAAGTATCTCTGCTAGAATCAGACCTAACTGGTCTTGGATTATGAACTACTCCGCGTCATCGAACGGACGCATTTGGGTGGGCTGGGACCCTCTTTGTGGCCTTGGTAAACATCATCGCTTTGGAGGATCGGGTTATCCATACCGGTTCTCTTAGGAAGAGAACTTTCGTGCATCTTGTCCTTCATTTACGGGCCAATTTTGAAAGTCAACGCGAGAATCCTGCAGGGATAGTCTTGGTCGATTTCAATCACCCGGGAAATCTCCCTCATGCTCTAGGTGATTTTAACGTCGTTAGATCCCGATCCGAGGCTCTGGGGAATGCACCACGGCAAAGCTCGCGTGATCTTGATAATTGCCTTAGAGACTGTGATCTTGAGGATATTTGCCATGAAGGGATGCACTATACATGGAATGATGGTCGTGACTTCCCTCATCGCATTTATAGAAAGCTTGATAGAGTTGTCGCCAATGGGAATTGGATTGACCTCTTTCGCAGAGCCAAAGCCCTTTTTCCCCCTGCCAGACTTTCTGACCACTCTCCTTGTATCCTCCTCCTCTCTGGCAAACCTCCCAGAAAACACGAAATGTTCCGTTTCAATAATTTCCTCACCAAATCCCCTCATTTTCACAATTTGATTGCCGAATCTTGGAAGGAAGGCATTGCTGGCAATCCTATGTTTCGGCTGGTGTCTCGGCTTAAGAAGGTGAAATTGGCCCTGAAAAAGCTAAATGTTCACGAGGGTGATGTCCACGAGGAAGTTATCCGGTCGCGGAACAATCTTGAGGTTATCCAGGGCCAGGGTCCGTCTAACGTCAACTGTTATCACAAGGAGCGTAGCTATAGGGAAGCTTATCGCGCTGCGCTGGCCAAGGAAGTCGACCTTATCAAGCAAAAAGCTAAGATAAGGTGGCTCAAAGAGGGAGACCAATGCAATAAATTTTTTTTCAGGACTATAAATGGTAACAACAATAAGAATCGTATCTTCTCCCTCCTTGATGACGATGGGAATCCAACCATTGGAGCTGAAAAGGTCCATAATCTAATCGTCAATCATTTCAGTAGGGCTCTTGGGACTGGACGCATGTACGGATCGGCTGACGCTGATCGCCTCGTCCGTTCATCCAACACACAAAGCTTTTTCCCTTTTCGGGGCCCTCTTACTAATCCTAAGTAGTGATGGCGAGATTCAAAAGACGATTTTCTCTATCGGCGACTACCGTGCCCCGGGTCCCGATGGGTTCAAATCAAAATTTTTTAAGGAATCATGGGAAACCACTGTCCTTTTTCTCGTGAAGCCATTCGTGATTTCTTCAATCACTAAGGCTTCTAAAACAAGTGAACACTACGATCATTAGCCTCATCCTAAAAATCAAATCCCCTCGCTTGGTCTCGACTATCGCCCCCATATCATGCTGTAGTGTCATCTACAAAGTTATATCGAAGATTATAGCAAATTGGCTAAAGATGACATTACCTTTTATTGTAGATAAGAGCCAAACGGCTTTTGTGGCCGGCCGCCATATTAGTGACAACATTCTCCTGGCCCAAGAAATCCTCCATAAATATCACCTGGGTCATGATCCTCCTCGTTGCACCATGAAAATTGACCTCATGAAAGCATATGACTCAATTAATTGGGACTTCATTATCTCTACTTTGACCATTATGAATTTCCCACCTAAGATGATCGATTGGATTAAGCAATGCATAACTACCCCCTCGTACACTGTCAATATTAATGGGGAAGCGATTGGGTTCTTCAAAGGGGGAAAGGGGCTTCGGCAGGGTGATCCCATATCCCCATACCTTTTTGTTCCCCCGCGGAAGCACCAAAGTGGTACTGTGCCTCCCAAAAATCCCGCAAGGGGTTCTTGATATGGTGCCATGAGTGCGGTGGGGCCACCACTATAAAAAGCTTACCCTTAATACGCTTTTTGCCGAAGCGGAATTGCTCGGTGGTTAAACACACGGAAGTGTGCCTCCCACCTGAGTTCAATCCCCGAAGCACCAAGTGGTACTTGTGCCTCCCAAAAAATCCCGCAAGGGGTTTCTGGGTTATGGGGCCACGAGCGGTGGGGCCGATCACTATAAAAAGCTTACCCTTAATACGGTTTTTCTCACTTGGATACTCCCGAGGTATCATACTTAGGCCTGAATGCGGCTCCTTCTCAGCAGGATTCCTGGCAGCCTGTAAAGTCTCGTAGGAATTGGAAATCCGCGTCCAAAAACACTAAGGGTAATCGAGCTTGAAGGGTTTTGGATGGTCCTATGGTTGGGATCGGGTTGTCTGAGGTTTCTCTCGAATGTTTGGAACATTAGTTGTTCTCTCCTCTAGGTTGGTTTGATCCTCCTGCAATTATGTTCTGGTCTGAATTTTGGCCAGAGCTGGATGGAATCCGTTGGACTTTCTGATGGAATATGTTTGTGGTCTTGCCTTTGCAGCTGATGTTGAGGGGCAAGCTTTAGCATTATGCTGGAGGCAGTTTGGGGAGTTGCTTTGCCAGGGGCAATGCTCCTCTCTTGTCTCAACTGATGCTGATGCGGAGTGGTCTCTAACCAGTAATCGTTATGGCTTGCAGTAGGCATCCGTTAGAATGTAGCTGCTAATGGCTATTTGCATGGAATCCTCTAACGCTTACATGGAATTGATGTAACCTGGTTTGATTTTCTCCCACTTTTGTGAGAACCTTTGATTTGCCTTGCTGTTTCTGTTGGTGGTGGCAGCTCATGTGCTGAGGCCTGGGTTGGCAGTTTTGCTCCCCCTAGCTGATGCGTCAATCTCTTTCCTTTGCTGGATCATAATTGATGCTGCTGTCTTTGGTAGCTCGTGTTTTGGGCTTACCTGCTAAGAGACCTGCTGATGAGCTCGTGGTTTTTGCTGTATGGTCTGCTGGCAGATGGTGCTGCTCCTGATGGTGCTGCTTGACCCGAAACTGCTAGTTAGGCGCAAATGCTTCATTGTTGGCATCTGTATGTTGTTGAATTGCTGATGGAAATTTGGTTGAGGTATATTTGTTGACCGTGGTCGTCACCGTGTAGTTGGCCTTTCTTTGTCGGTTGTTCTTTGAGCCGATTGTCTGCCGAGTCTTTGCTGGCTGGCTGAGTTTGATCTTGAGCCTCTTAAGTGGAAATTTTAGTCTTCTTGGTAAATTTCAAAGGTTGGTGGACTCGGGTTGTAGGGGGTTGGTTAGCGGTGCCTCCTCTCTCTATTGTGTTGTAATATTTTTAAATTTCTATAGGTTTTGTAGAACATTGGCCTCTTTGAGGTTTATCATGTACCTCCGATTGTATTGGTAGCTCGGGGTATGCCCCAGCGGGTTATATTTTATCCCCAAGTCAAAATACTTGGTGATAAAACATCGATTTTGTAATTTTTTTTCTCCCATTAATCCAAAATACTTGCTTACCAAAAAAAAATATGGAGGTTTTGAATGGGATTATTAATGCCAAGGCCTGTAGGAATGAAAAATTTAAATTTCACTGGAACTGTGAAGCATCTCAGACTGTAATGCTTGCCTTTGCAGATGACCTTCTCTTATTCTCTCGCGCCGATGCCGATTCAATTCGTATCCTAAAGGACTGCATTGAGGAATTCCATTGGCTCTCTGACCTTTCGGTGAATTTGAATAAGAGCGAAATATTCATATGCACTAAGGACCCCTCTCTTCCTCAGATTATTGCTGATATCCTGGGTTTTAAATTGGGCTGTCACGAACCCGAACCAAGCAGGTCAATTTAAATGATTAATTATCATTTCTAAAATCTAAAATCTCAAATAATTTTAAACAAATAATACTAAGTCCCAAAATTTGGGTGTGACAAACCAAAATATACACTCAACAAAATTAAAATCCTCACAGGATCTCTTCGAATAACCATCCGAATAATATAAATGTGACCTGTTCCATAATAATCGTAAGGGAGGTAATAATCCGACCCAAAAATCATAATTCAACATAACATATTATTCAACTATTTCCATCATATAACAATAAGCCTAAATCCGGCCAATCCCATAATCCAAATACATCAAATATCAATATGAACCATAATAAAACTAAAACTCACCAACTCGGATGAATATCTGACCGATCAAGTCTGTACTCCTGTACTGCATCCGAACATTCTACTCTGAAGGGACAAAACAAAAAAATGAGCCTAATGCCCAGCAAGTATTATATTTAGTCAAAATGAGTCCAATAAATCAGATGAGAGGTCAATGGATGAAAATCCAATCAAATTTCAAAATAAATCCAAATCGTCGATAAGACAATTCCAACCAAAATCCAAGATCCGAATTTCAAAATCCAATGGTAGTCTCGTACTCAAATCAAATGTCCAAGTCCAAACAAATGTCCAAAATTTTAAAATAGTCCTCGTCGGGACGTATATATATATATAAATATATATAACTAAAATGTAGTGATCCGAACCAATTCCAAAAATCGATGTCGATCCAAGTCCAAATCCGAGTCTCGAGTCCGAGTCCAAGTCCAAATCCAATGCCCGATCGCCTTGTGATCTGGGGCAGAATCCGATAAATGGATGATCCGATAGCGTCTTGCAGTAAAAACCGGCGAAGACCACTTGATAAATATTTTAAAGGTTCGGATCAAAACATATAATCAAAATCGTTTGTGACGACATACCAGCCCAATTATAGGCAAAAATCGCCAATCTCAAATCCAAGTCCAAAATCCATATCCAAATCAAAGTCCAATACCAATTAATGCAAAAATACAAATTATGCACCAAAGTTGGGTTCTCATTATTTAAAGACTTGCTTGAGGAAGGGTTACACATAATCCTGGTAACCTTAGGCTAAAATCCATATACTGTGTACCCATAGATAAGGTTGCTCACTATGTTTTGCCACCCGCAGCTTTGGGTGCATTCCTCAAACTTGTCAGATATATTAGAATGTCCGAATATATTCTAAGGTCAAGTCAAATTATCCAAATGGGAAGGGTCACTACTCCAAGCATTTCCTGCCGACGGAAAGGGATTTCCAAATAACAAAATAATCTCCCCGTCGGGAGCTGGCCAGATTCCAATAATCCAAATCCAAATGTAGTGACCACAACCCGACACGTGCATGTAAAAATACACGGCAAATGCAAATTTCGAGTATATTTTCGTTACACATACTGATATAAATATACATCGAGTCCAATAAATTTTTTTGGCTTTCAAAAATTACAATAAATTCCTAAAATAAAAAACCCATATCTAAAACATCCAATTTAGCCAATAAACTACACATGCATATCCAAATTAAATAAATCGAATGATAAAATTTTATGCATGTTAGTAAAAATTCAAAACAAGATCTAAAATATTTCCGGATATTAAATTAGACCAAAGAGTGGGTTTACAGATACTTGCCTCGGATCTCATACTTTACGGATCAAGAAAGGATGTCCCGGTGCCCGAATCGGCACCCTTTCTCTCTCCTCCGTGCTTGTTGCCACGCACCCTCTCCTCTCTCGCCGTCCGTTGCCCGTGGAACTAAGGTTTGCCCACATCACACTGCAGCTTCGCACACACCGCCGCCACTCCACGGCCGTCGTCGGTCATCGGCGAACCACCATTGGTCACCTCCGTCGCGCCGCTCAGCCATCCACCTCTCCGAGCGCCATTCTCTCCCTCTCACTACGCGGTTCCTCTCGCCACCGTTGCGCCTGCTCGACGACGACGCCACACCAACCAGCCACCACTATGAACGGCCGTCGTCGGCCTCCCGAGAACCACCCGCCCGACACCGGCGCCCGTTCTGTGACGATACTTCTGCGCGACATTCCATCGCTCCACCACCACGCAACCCACACCGCGCAACCCGATGACCACCGAGGCCACCGCCGCCACCACCGCACCACCGCCCTCGCAGCCAGTCAGCCTCGCCGCCGATCGCCTCCCCTCCTCTTCTTCCTCCTCCGCCGCGAACCCCAAAACCCTAGCTCCCTCTCTCATCCCCTTCTCTCTCTCCCCGATCCACTCTTCCAATCTTATCTCTTTCTATTTTTTTTTTCATTTTTTTTTTCATCGTTATCCATCTTTATTATTATTATATATATATATAATATTATATTATTATATACATATATATTATATATATTATTATATATATTTTTCATTTTAGTTTTCTTTTATTCCAAAATCCAAATCGATATTCAAGTAACAATGCAGGCATACCTCGGGTGCCATCCCGACTGATCCAAATGTCAATTCAAATTTCACAATATCTAATTAATTTTTATCATGCCCAAAATACTCAAAATCACAATTGATATTAAATTGGTCCAAATAAAATCCGGGATATTACATTCTCCCCTCCTTACAAAAATTTCGGCCTCGAAATTTACGCATATCAATCTTAACCTCAAATATCATATAATGAAGATAGTCCTTCAACTTCATCTTCGCTCTTCTTAGACCAATTACTTGATTGAGTGATTCATCTAAAATCTGATCCTTAATAGTAGATCCTTTCTATTCCAAAATTCGAATTGAAACTTTGGCTCAACACAAATTCTCGTCGATGGATGACGATTCCGATCCAAGCACATTCAAATGATCATTCACATATTTCTCATACAAATCACATATGACATATTATGTCCATAAATCAAATTCAGAGATAAGGCCAATATGCAGACCGCCTCTCCGACCTAACGAACACGTGGAAGATTCCGACGAACCTTATGTTCAAATTGCCCGACGACCTCCAACTCAAATTCTTCTCTTCAAGGTGCTTCCATAAACATCCGAATGTCCACATTGAACTTCAAATCGGATCGCAAATCAATCTCCGCTTGAAGCATCAAATCATATCTTGTGGCAAATAGCCAAAAGTCTATACACTTCCGTCGCTACCTCGATTGATTATTTGCCTCCCCTCAAAATCAGAAGCTTCAAAATCAAAATATTTTATAATCTTCTCATCTCGACAATATGCCGACAGCGAATCTTGGGAACGACATCCTGATCGTCAAGAAAAGAGCTGACTCCATCAACTCATCCATCATCCTCCAAATTGCGACCAATCTTCCAGTCATCCGAGGCAGACCTGAAACACAAATCTCAAGGCTTCTTCTTCTGCTCGTCTTCGTCTTTAGGCACAGATATACCTTGCCACACTGGCCACAACCTCACGCTTTTTATTTTTCTTGCAAACCATGACACATGATCAATCTGCCATCAAAATTCTCTCTCCACTCCGCAAGGTGGAAAGTCTTTGCCGTTCCCATCGAACTTTGACAAATCCAAACTCAATCACAATTACAGATGACCACATTTGCTCTTAGCTCCTATTCAATCAGCCTCTGAGCTTTCATCCAATTAACTGAGACTCTAATGAGAGAATTCCCAATAGCATGCTTCCTCTAGAACGTGTAATGGAGAAAACACTTTGTGCAGAATGTTTGTGATTGCCTGATCGATCGCTTCTGACTTTCAGACGGCTCGCCCAAAAAGGAAAATCACCACTGATCTTCATAAGGACTTCTCCCATAAATAGAAGCTCAGTTCGCAATCCAATCCTGACAACAAAGAGAGAAAATCCATCTGGCCCAATCCTCGTGCGGGCATTCTTGCCACGGATTTTTTTTTTTGGTAAGTAAGTATTTTGGATTAATGGGAGAAAAATTATAAAAGCTATATTTTATCTCCAAGTATTTTGACTTGGAAGTAAAACATAAAAAGCTAGGGCATACCAATGAAGTTACAAAAAAGAGAGTATCGTTCAACGGAAGAACAAAAAAGAAAATACAATGAAGTTACAAGATCAGCGTCAGCCAATAACAGTGCAAGAGCAACTATATGTTCAGCCGCTGACACTCTCATGATGTGTACATGTTGTACACACGGATTCCCCAAAGATATCAAAAACGTAACCAGCTGCACCGAGATCATCAACGTGCCCAGATTGAGCATCAGGTAACGGACAACCACCAGTTTGCCCACAGCAGCAAAGGCTCCACCAAGCCTTCAAACATCCCAAAGAAGATTATCGGCTCCCAATTCAAAGAAGACAGATCAAAAGTATGCACACACCACCCGGGTTATAGAGGCCGCCACATGCAAGCAATGTCATGGACCATTACTTATCTCAACATCAGCACAGAGCATCAAAACGACTGTAAAAAAACTAACAATACAGCAACTAACCAGGCCATCAAAGTCATATCACTGAAGGACATAACTTAGCAGCCCAATTTGCAATCTTTGGATAGCAAAGAGAATCGCCCTCGAAAGAATCCAAAGACCCGGAAGAACTGCAATGCCAGCATTACAACACGGTTCAGCATATCCCAAACCAAACGGACAAGGATTAGATCCCCAAAGCAAACTTCACAAATCCGCCAGATCAGAAGCATGAGTGTATCAGTGCACTAATAAGGCCATCAGGGGCAGCAGGCAGCCGATAACAGGACCAATCAGCAACCAGTCAAGACCGGCAGCAAGCACAAACCCAAAAAAAGAAGCAAGCACTGCATCTACTGCATCAGATATCTTTTTGGTAAGGCATCAGATATCATGAATGAGGTCGCCGGGCTTTCTTGGAGGCAGATTTACGCCGTCGACGCCACCGCCACCCATTCCCACCCATTTATAGCTCCCCTAGCAAATTGCTCGTCCCTCATATTGTTGATTTATCAATCATACACATAGTCCACGACACCCGGCAGCAGAATATACATCGGATCGAACATGACCAAAGCACCACCACCATTCCTTGGCAACATCCACCGAGGCTCGGAATTCATCCCAGAGCATCCAAGAATGGGGCCGGACCGGGCATAGTTTGATGATCAAGTTCTGGCTGATCCACAGACCATCAACAGATGGATCCTTCAAAGCGTTTTCGGGAGAAGAAGCAGCCCGGGGGAGTATTTACGGACGATCCGCGCAATAGACTCCGGAGTACAATCATCAAACCCAGGAGTTAGGCAATTCATACAAGCCAAGTCCCTTGCAGGAAGTTCTTCAACCCTAACAGGAGACCTATCTGATTTCAAGGAGCAAGTGTCATTAGAAGCCCCTACATCAGCAGCAAGACCCACTTTGGGTCCCAAAATAGCCGCTGCCCCTTTCACACCAAGCCCATACTGGAGCCCAGGGGCTGGGGCCAAAACAGGCAGGGTGTTATGGGTCAACACCAATTCAGCAGCATCCACCATTCTTGCCACGGCACCTTCATGCAAAATCCTCTAGATTGCGCCGCATCCCCAAACTTTTCCTTGGATAAAGCGCCCAACCATACAGAACCCAAACATATCTAAATCTTTCTCAGAAGCATCACTGAGCGCTACCAATCCTTCTAATCCATCAGGAATCGACAAAATTGACACCGATGATGATCTATTCTTCCATTACTAAAAACTTTCCTCACCAGCATCACTTTATTTGAATACTAATCACTTCTATTCCAAGGGCGCTATGACACTAAAATTTTTGAGAAATATTCAATGAATCTCCCATCATAACCAACTAGATTCCAAGATAGCTCCCCACTCCCAAGACCTTAGCCGGTCTTTTCAAATTCGCAACAGCTCCCATCTTCTTCAGATTATCAAATATCATCCTAAGAAGCATTATGACCCAAAATGACTCGTCTCCAACCATAATTTACACTCCTCAAAATTTTTTAAACAAATTAGAATATCATTAACAAAGTCATCATAACTATTCCAAATACGATCAAAATCAAATCAATAATATCCATAAAAGATTCCAAAACATTTGACAACCCAAAAGCACAATCAAAACTTCACAACGGTCACACAGTGACCTAAAAGCTGTCCTATACACATCCTCTGACTAAATCCTCAATTAAGGATACCTCAAACATAATTCGATCTTAGAGAAAACCCAATTTTTTTTTTCTATGGATCCAACAAATCCTCGATTCATGAAAACTGATACATACCCAGTTCCTAAATAATTCAAGATAAATCCATCGATCCAAATTCCTTCATCTGAAAACACTGAAGCACTCTAGGCCAAAACACTTGGCTAAACAAAACCCTTCTCAACAGATTTTACAATTTGCTGTCCCAATTTCTTCAACTCGAGACAAACTACTCCATACGGAACCCTCGAAATAGATACGGATCCAAGCACATCATCGAAAATAAATTTGATCTCTTAATCCATGAGCAATCCAAATTGAATTCTCCGAAAAACATCTTCAACTCACTTGCAGATGACAAAAATATCTTCAATGATCAGAATAACTCCCAAATGTGACCATATATGTTAGATAATCTCAGCACCCGCCTCTCAATCTGATTCGCTACAGCGCCAAAAATAACCTTTAAGCCTTCTTACGACTCTTCCTTGAACTCGAGGATTCATAACCCAAAATGCAAAATGGGACCGACTTACAGAAACAATCTTCCATAACAAGGGATCCATCTCTAACTTCATGGGCCATAACTGCAAATGCTTGGCGTAGAACCATCCGTCTTCTATCGGGACTTCGAATCCGACGCCAAAAATTTGAACGATCCTTGACAAATGGCCTATCTGGCCGCAATTGAAGCAGACTTCATTTCTGACGAAGTAAACTCGTCTTGCAAACTTCTTCTCGCTGAACTCGTAAGCAAACTTTACAAACTGAAATTTCAATGAAGAAGACTTTATTTCACCTGAGTTTCTTTTAGCATCTTCTAAATGATAACAAATCCATGCTTCAAGTCTTGACTCCAATGCTCTATTTCTTCTGGAAATGCTTCTCTTGAAGCTACTCCTGCTTGATCAACAGGGTATAATCCAGCTCCTCGTCATAAGTTTAGCATCCGAATGACACAAACTACTTCCAGGTTGAATCTTGAAGTACTCAACTAGTATCATGCTTCAACAAATCTTTCAAATTCTTCAACCTCTCCCTGAGCATTGCTTTAGGAGATCAAACCACGAACTCTTTGTCCTTCGATTCTTCAACGATGAAAAATTTGCAGGGACGACTATCCACCCGATCACAGCAATGAGTGAGAATGAACAATCTTCGGTCTTCCTCTTGCTCCAATTGTAACTTCAGACTTCTACACGATCAGCATCATCGTTGCCAACGAAATCAGACTTGCACTTCATTGTCCTGTCTTCAAGCAAGGATAAACGAGTTGATTTGACTTGAACTTCTTCATCTTTGTCTGCGGCATCCAATCTTAAAGAATCTTCATTCATCTTCACTTTTACCGCTAACATTTCTGCCAGCCAAAAATCTCCTTCTACCCCGCGAGATTTCGAGTTGACCAACTTATCACTTATCCCTCTACCAACCAAAATCTCCTTCTACTCCCCGAGAGTTCGGGCCAGCTCCGATTTCAGACCACTGCTCTTTCACAGTTGCAAATTCCAACAAAATATCCGCATTTTGCAGAAACCAAACAAAATTCTAATTCAACTACTATATCAAATCATACATTATGTCGCTTGTGCGACTCATCATTATCAGATGATCATCCTTCCAATTCATACTCAAACCCCTATGACTTGACTTTCTGATTCAAACCCAAATCTCTACAACACAAATTTTGTATTATCAACCAAAGATAATACTTATTATACCCAAATATTCAGAAAATTATTTATCCAAAATACCCCAAAGTACCTCACCTTATAACTTTTCTCTGATGCCACTTCTGTCACGAATCCGAACCAAGCAGGTCAATTTAAATAATTAATTATAATTTCTAAAATCTAAATTTCCAAATAATTTTAAACAATTAATGCTAAGTCTCAAAATTCGGGTATGACAAATCAAAATATACACTCAACAAAATTAAAATCCTCACAGGACCTCATCGAACAACCGTCCGAGCAAAATAAATACGACCTGCTCTACGATCGTCGTAAGGGAGGTAAAAATCCGACCCAAAAATCAACATCAAATATAACATAATATTCAAACTATTTTCGAAATATAACAATAAGCTCATATCCGGCCAATTCCATAATCCAAATACATCAAATATCCATATAAACCATAATAAAACTGAAACTCACCAAAACAGACGAATATCTGACCGATCAAGTCTTTACTCTTGTACTACATCCGAACCTTCTACTCTGAAGGGACAAAACAGAAAAATGAGCCTAATGCCTAGCAAGTATCATATTTAATCAAAATGAGTCCAATAAATCAGATGAGAGGTCAATGGATGAAAATCCAATCAAATTTCAAAATAAATCCAAATCGCCGATAAGACAAATTCAACCAAAATCCAAGATCCAAATTTCAAAATCCAATGGTAGTCTCGTACTCAAATCAAATATCCAAATCCAAACAAATATCCAAATTTCAAAAATAGTCCTCGTCGGGATATATATATATATATAACCAAAACAGATGTGATCCGAACCAATTCTAAAATCGACGTCGATCCGAGTCCAAATCCGAGTCCGAGTCTAAGTTCAAATCCAATGCCTGATCAGCTTGTGATCTGGGGCAAAATCCGATAGCCGGATGATCCCATAGCGTGCGCAGAGACCGAAGCAGCACCGCGACAGATGTTCCAAAGGTTCGGATCAAAACATATAATCAAAATCATTTGTACGAGACATACTAAGCCCAATTATAGGCAAAAATCGGCGAATTTCAAATCCAAGTCCAAAAATCCATATCTAAATCAAAGTCCAATACCAATTAATGCAAAAATACAAATTATGCACCAAATTTGAGTTCTCATTATTTAAAGGCTAGCTTGAGGAAGGGTTACACATAATCCCGGTAACCTTAGGCCAAAATCCATGTCTTGTGTACCCATAGATAAGGTTGCTCACTATGTTTTGCCACCGCCATTTTGGGTGCATTCATCAAGTTTGTCGGATATATTTGGGACGTCCGAATATATTCTAAGGTCAAGTCAAATTGTCCAAATGGGAAGGGTCACTACTCCAAGCCTTTCTCGCTAGCGGAAAGGGATTTCAAATAACAAAATAATCTCCCTGTCGGGAATCGCCGAGAATCCAATAATCCAAATCCAAATGTAGTGACTATTAACCCAACACGTGCATGTGAAAATACACTGACCAACGCCTTAATTTCGTATATTTTAGATTACATCTGATATAAATATACATCGAGTCCAATAAATTTTTCCGGCTTTCAAAATTACAATAAATTCCTAAAATCAAAAACCCATATCTAAAACATCCAATTTAGCTAATAAACTACACATGCATATCCAAATTAAATAAATCGAATGGATAAAATTTTATGCATGTTAGTAAAAAATTCCAAACAAGATCTAAAATATTTTATATTAAATTAGACCAAAGAGTGGGTTTACATGATATCTTGCGGGATCTCCATACTTTGCGATCTGGAAGAAATGATGTCCCGGCGCCCGAACGGCACCCTTTCTCTCTCTCCGTGCGCGCTGCCCGCGCACCCTCTCCTCTCTATCGTCCGTTGCCCGTGAACTGGTTTGCCCTCACACTTTGTGCAGCTTCTGCACACCTGCCGGCCACTCACGGCCATGCCGCGGCCATCGGCGAACCACCATTGGTCACCTCCGTCGCCCATGCTCGGCCATCCGCCTCTCCGAGCGCCATTCTCTCCTCTCACTACGCGGTTCCTCTGCCACTGCTGCTGCTGCCGACGACGACGCCACACCAACCAGCCACCACTATGAACGGCCGTCGTGGCCTCCCAGGAACCACCCAACCGACACCGCGCCAAGTACATGCCCGCTAATACTTCCTGCGCGACATTCTGTCGCTCCACCACCGAGCAACCCACACCGCGCAACCCGATGACCACCAGAGGCCACCGCCGGCCACCACCGGCACTGTGCCGTCCTCGCCACACGTCGCCGTCGCCGACCGCCTCCCTCCTCCTCTCTTCTTCCTCCTCCGTTGCGAACCCCAAAACCCTAGCTCCCTCTCTCATCCCCTTTTCTCTCTCCCCGATCCACACTTCCAATCTTATCTCTTTCTCTTTTTTTTTTCATTTTTTTTCCATCCTTATCCATCTTTAGTTTTTTTTTTTTTGGTAAGTAAGTATTTTGGATTGATAGGAGAAAAAATTACAAATTCGATGTTTTAACTCCAAGTATTTTAACTTGGGAGTAAAACATAACCCCTGGGGCATACCCCCGAGCGATAGGTACATACGGGAGTACATAGCAGACCTTTAGGAGGCCAACATTCTACGAAACCTATAGTAAATGAAACATATTACATCACAAAAAACAGCGGGTCCAAACCACTAAACCCATCAGCAGCAAACACCACTTCAGGTTCAAGAAACCACATAGATCGACTGATACATCAGCCAAGAGTAATTACAGGATACTCTGTACTGCTCCAGCAACAGAAATCCAGCCTCCATCCAAGAAACCAGATCCCGAGACTGGCATCATAAATCCGCCAGCTCCAATCGTCAACCATCCTGCATCAAAAGGCCACACTTCACCACAGCCAGCAGCAGGACAGCATCCAGATGCAGCACCAACCGTCAGGCAAGACTGCACCAGCAAGGAAAACCAGCTGCTAAGCAAGATTCCAGCTGCTGGGTCATCAGGCTGATTCGCCCACTGAGGCAATCAACTTCAACCCAGAACCACATCTTGGTAGCTGTACTACATCAACAGCCCTCCACCAGGCAGGACCGCAAATAGAATAGCAGCAACATGACTGTCGAGGCCTTTCCAACACTACCAGCAACACTGGAAACCAGGTGTAGCATTCAGCCTAAATCCGAAATGTATCCCAAGAGGTAAACCATTAGCACCCAAAAATCCACAAAGCAGGCTCAGCAGCAAACCAGAACCGGCAGTACAGGCTAACTACACAGCCTCATTGCAGCAAGTATGCCAAACCAAAATTCCACAGCACATAGACAACTAACAGTTGCCTAATTCTACCAGCAGACCATACAGCATTAACCACGGGCTTATCAGCAGCTCTCACAGCAGGTAAACCCAGAAAAAAGAGCTACCAAAGGGAGGCAAAACTGCCACCCCAGGTCCCTACACCTAGATTGCCACCACCAACAAGCAACCAGAGGTGCACACCATCAAGGTCTCCAGCAAAATCGGCCAGCACATGATCATCACCTCCCATCTGGCTTAAATGTTGGACAAACTGGCAACTTCCTTCAAGCATCATCAGGATCAGCAGATGACACCATCTGGAGGCAGCAAGCAAACTTCACAAATGGATGCTAGATCAGAGATGGCAGCAGAGACCAACCACTCCGGGCTATCACCAACAGCAGACCAAAAACTGTTCTAACCAGCACCTCAAGGAGGATTCAGCAATCATTCCAGCAGCAGGCCAGCCACCATCAGCAACCATAAGGAGGTTACAAATGGGAGCAGATCCAGATCAGCACCAGGCAGCAGGACATCCATTCCAAGGACAGCAGAATTCCAGCTCGTCCAAACATAGAAACAGCAATACAACCTCATTCAGCATACATCAGAACCACTTCTCATCAGCCATATCATCAGATGCCAAATTTATAGCCATCCTTCGACTGTTGATCAATTGGAGCCCCATCAGTAGGGCAGCTTACCAAACCATCATCCATGTCAATTCACCCATGGCAATCCTCAGCATCCAACTAACCAGCTGGAGCACAAATGGCAGAACAAGCAGAATGGTGCATAGGACAAGCAGAATGGTGCATAGGACAAGAATCAACATCATTCTGGAAGCAGATGAAGATCCCGGAAGCACCAAAAAGGCATATGCATTTTATTCGAGTCACCTATGAGCTATATAGACTCTAACCAAAAAACAGGACCCATGGCATCAAGTCCCAGACAAAAACCCCCGCAGCAAAATCCTAAAAACTAGAGGCACCTCAGGACTTTTTGGAGGAAGCTTTTTTCTTTTTCCTAGACTTAGGAGTCTTCCTTTTTTTTGGGTAATTAAGTGTGTATTTTGGATTAATGGAAAAAAAAATTTACAAAAAATTATGTTATAACTCCAAGTGTTTTGACTTGGAGTTAGAACATAAAACGTTAGGGCATACCCCGAGCAGCTGGTACAACAGAGAGTTCCTCAAAAAATCTAAGAGGAACTATCTAACAGGAGAACGACAAACAAAACTGTCGTTATACAAAAACAAAAGCAAAAAGTTACTCCCGAGAAGACCGAAACAACCACCCGATCATCTCGTAGCAACTAACTACATCAAACCGGATCTGCCGGTAACCACAAAGGTAATGCCACTAATTTCTGAGCAGATACTGCAGTATCTGCAGCATCACAGCATCAGCACATGGCACGTGAGACAGCAGCATGCTTCAGCACCAAGTCTTGCAGCAACCTTTAAAATTTCGGAATTTTCCAGGTAAGCACGAACCACCCGGCCACACAAACCACAAGCATATACCAGTGAATCAGCAAGGCTAACACCAAGAAAATCAGCAAGGACAACAGCACCACCACACCCAGAAAAGTCAGATCAGAAGCGGCAGTTATGGCAAAGCCATAGATGTGCCAGTTTCATCTTCTTTTAGCATCAATTTTGCTGCACTGAACAGCTTCAAAATACTACGGGCCTCATACACTATCAAATCAGAAGCATCCACATCAGAGCACCTTACCAGCGGCATGTCAGCAGCAGCCCAAAAAATTGAACTTCGAATCAAATGGCAGCAAGAAATGGGCCCCAACACATATGCAACAGCACATTGCAACCAGGCCCCGAACAGGGAGCAGCAGAGTATTCAAAACGGTATCTTTATTTGTTTCAGTGCATCACCAGGACCGCATCAACCAAGCAGCATAACTATCACATACTGGGCCAGCAGCAGTTTCGACCCCACAACAGTTAAGCACCAGCGAATCAAATTGCATAAGCAGAAACAAAATCAGTTGCTCCCGAGCAGGATCAGCATCCGCAAGACTGCATCACAACGCTTCCCACTGCATGAATCAAAGACCAAACAGCGCAATACAGCAGAAGAATCAAAGACCACTGCCCATTGCAGCGCAAAACAGCAGCCCAATACAGCAGATGAATCAAAGACCACTTCCAATTAGCCCTTATGTCCCGCAAATCCTCTCCCAAAGAGGAATTTGAGGAATATTTCTTAGATATCCTTTTGATGGAACAAGGGGTAAGCATAAATTCATCTAAGTCACCACTATGGATTTGGGTCTCAGGATCAGGGGACTTAGGGTGCATTTCGACCATTTGCATTCCTTGGAACCCATCCAAACAACTGGATGCTTCCGGTAGGCAATCTTGATGCGCACAATCAAGAAAATTATCTTCATAGCCCTGATTAATAATTCGGGGATCTCCCATATCAGAATGAAATTGTGTTAAGGGTAAGCTTTTTATAGTGACTGGCCCCACCGCACTCGCGGCCCCATAACCCAGAAACCCCTTGCGGGATTTTTTGGGAGGCACAGTACCACTTTGGTGCTTCTGCGGGGGATCGAACCTGGGTGGGGGAGGCACACTTCCGTGTGTTTAACCACCAGGCCAATAATAATAATATATATTATTATTATATATATATAATATAATATTATTATATATACACATTATATATATTTTTCATTTTAGTTTTTTTTATTCCAAAATCCAAATCGATATTCGAGTAACAATGCAGGCGTACCTCGGGTGCCATCCCGACTGATCCAAATGTCAATTCAAATTTCACAATATCTAATTAATTTTTGTCATGCCCAAAATACTCAAAATCACAATTGATATTAAATTGGTCCAAATAAAATCCGGTATATTACATGCCTGGCAAAGGGCCCTTGGACCTTTAGAGGAAAACCCATTTCCCTTAAGAAATGGCATCCAGGTTTGGTCTTGGGTCATGAGTCCTTCAGATCTTCTCCCCTGTGGATTTCCTTGATCAATATACCAATTGAATTATGGACTCCACTTGGGTTAAGCTGGTTGGCTAGTCATATTGGTCGGCCTCTAATGTGTGATGCTAGCACTGCTCGGTTGGATCGAATACATTCTGCCAGAATCTATGTTGAGGTGGGTTCCACGTCCTGAAAAAATTCGATTCTTGTCTGGGATTGCAACATCTGCCAAGGAGGTGGAGATTGATGTTATTTACCAATCTGTATCGGCCCGTAGGAGAACCTCAAATCAAAAAAGTCTGGATCGGGTGTCCATGGATTTACAACCAACAAAGCCTCTGGCCCCGGATCATGGCGGTGCTGGAATTGTTAGCCCTGTTCCTTCACTACACTCTGACCATGTGGAGGCTGTTGTGAACAAGAGGTCCCCAATCTCAGATTCGTTAAGTGTTGCCTCTGTGCCTCAGTTTGATCAGGTGGAGTTAATAGATGATCATAAGTTGGTTGTTGGGGAGGGTAGGGAATTATGCTCTGCCCAGGCCGATTTTTCGGGGGTTATTCCGGTTCTAGAGCGGGCTGTGGTTGAGTCTGGCTCTAAAGAGATCCCTGCTGATGTCGTAGGTGCTCAGAGTTCGTCTGGAAAGGCTGAAGGATTTGAGGCAGGCTCATCAATGATGATGGTGGAAAGCTCTGTTGATGGGAGCATTTCGGCCGATTCTGAACTGGGTGCTGGCCCCCTTGCTGTTGTCAATTCTGGTGCCTCTGGCATATCTAATACTATGTCACCGGATGTTTGTGTGTCCGGGGTTTGCTATGAGGGTCTAATGCCAAGGGTAAAGGATGAGGAGAAAATCTTTCAGAATCCATAGGGCAGAATGCAGAGATGCTGCATGCTGTTGATGCTCCTGCTGAGAGCTGTGAGGTGGATTTTGCAGTGAAGCCCTGTTGTGATACCCTATTTGTTTCTGACGTTCACCCAGTGGTGGCTGTAGATGCTTTGGTGTTGCCCCCTGAGTCCTCGCCTGTTCATGCTCCCGGTCAGTCTGCTGTGATTGATCCCGATATTACTCCTAATTCTATCTCTCGGATTGCTCGGACATATTCCTTGATTCATTTTGATCAAGCTGGTCGGTTCCTTTCTAGCCCAGGTGCAACTTCGGAAGTTACTCTTCCAGATGTGTCATCCGCTGGGAATGTGGCTGCTGGGCAGGGAGTTGCTATCGCTTCTCCCAGCTGCCAGCCGGAGCTTCCTTCCCGTTGGTCTGCTGAAGAGCTTTTGCTCGGCAGGCAATAAATGGGCGATTCCACAAGGCCCGGTGACGTCGTAAAACCCCTCCAAAGAACCCAAAGGGCTCCGTTTCCACCCCTTGTTGACTCTTCTGTGGTTTAGTTCTTTTGTGATGCTGCATTACAATGGAACTTCATCCTTACTGTTTCAGTTTCTGCTGTTCCAACTAGAATTGAAGCTTTTTGGCCTGCTAAGTGAACCGGGACCTGCATTTTGATAAATGCTGGTGCCAAGTTACACAACCTATGCATTAAATCCAAGTATTTTGACTTGGAAATAATGCATAAAACGCTAGGGCATTCTCCGAGCAGTTTGTACATCAAAAAATGACACCCAACAAGGGGTTTTCCATGAGAACAAAGTTCAACAAAACTGACAAAATATAAGATCTGTCTGATGTTACACACAAGCAGACATATGATCAACAATCGGCTGAATCCACATCAGCAGCATTAGAGCTGTTATCAAGCAAAACAAGCCAAGCCAAGGGCAGAACAAAGACTGGATTAACTCACAGCCAAACCCAGCAGTAGAACCATGTCCAGCAAGGCTCTAGCAGCTGAAAGTCGATCAGAATGCATCAAAAAATTACCACCACTCTGCCAAAGCAGCCACTTCCGCGTACCAAAGAGCAGCTCAAGCCACATTAAGTCTCAGCAGGATCAGAAAGCATTCCGGCAAACCTGCAAAAGTAATAAGGCTGGCCACATCAGCAGGAGATCATCCCAAACCAGCACCGAACTACACCGATCTAGCAACGTCAGCAATTGCAGCTAAAAATTCAAACCGGGAGCAAAGAGAGCAGAAACTGGAATGTTCAATTTCCTTGCCAGCACTTCAGAATCCATTCCGGCAAATAAGCCTGTGCATGGAAATCATCCCGGCAAGCATCAGATTACAGAGAGCTCCCTCAGACCTGTAGCTGACCAACAGCCCAGCAGCTACTCGCACAGATCATCAGTCATCAGCAGCTGCACCCAACAACCAATACCAAATTCACTCTAGCATTGGACCTCTCAACATACTACTCAATCAACCAATAGGCGCAGCTTTATATGACACCAACTAAGAGCCTGGAAGAGGAAACTCCCGAACCAACAGCAGCAGGATTTCATGATTGAGGATTCCGGGTTCTCTTGGTGTAGAGTTACGCCGCGGGGCCTTTCGGTGCCACCCATTTATTGCCTGCCAAGCAAAAAGATCATCATCGGATGAACGGGTAGGAGGCCCCTGGTGGCAGTTGGGAGAAGCATTAGGAACGCATAGCTCCAAGCCCTGCTTAACAGCCACATTCCTGGAACATGACCCTTCAGGAATACTGGCAGCCACATTCCTAGAATCAGGACCCACATCACCAGCATCCGGATCCACATTGGACAGAGCATAAACATTTCCATGGCCAAAATCACCGGAGTGCAATGATTCAGCCATTATAATCTCAGATTCCACAGCCGAGCAGCCAGACAAGGGGACCGAGCACAGTATGTCAAGCGGAACCTTATCCATTGGACCATCAACCAATGGATCCTTTAGGCACACTTCGGGAGGAACAACAACCTTGGAGTACTTGCGGGTGATCCGCACGATAGACTCCGGAGTAGAATCATCGACCCCGGGAATTAGGCAATCCTCCTTTGAAGGATTATCTCCTGGAGACCCTACAATTTGATTAAAAAGATTAGTAACCTGGCGACAAGGTTGCTGTTCGGAAGCCAAATCAGCAGACATACTCAGGAGCTCAGGAGCCAAATCAGCCAAACCGGCAACAGCTCCCTCAGCTCAGGAGCAGCAGCACACCCGGAAAGCTTTAAACAGATGTAGGCTACACCCTGCAAGTGAGCACCACAAACTGAACCTTCATCCGAAGAAACCAACAGCCGTATCCCATCCGAAGCCATAGCAAACACCACAGGCCCATTGACTTTTTTTTTTGGTAAGTACCACAGGCCCATTGACATTGTGATATATGGTATCAGAAACTAGGAGGTTCCACAAAGAGCCTGAGACCTTGCTCCTTCAACAGCAAGGAGGAAAAAAATCGATCCAGCTCCTCAATAAAAGGTCAACCCGCAGCTGAGACCACTGCATCAAGACCAGGGAGATGGCTCATGTATAACAACAGCAAGCCATCAAAATCATATCCAGAAACTCTGCAGCACATGCATCAGCATGGCAAGGCCAATTTCCGCCCCCAGCAAAGGCAATAACAAAAAGGGGGTTACATAAAATGAGACATCCCAGATGAAAAATTAGGGATGAGTTCACATCATCCTTTCCACTTGATGGGGCAAATCTCCTCAGCTCTGTAGTTGCTCCTTTTGAAGCCCTTAGGTTATAAGTACTTGCACATCCACACATTGACTCCTTAATTCCGGATGAGAAGCAGATAATTTTTGATTTTCTAAGTTCCTTACTGAACTTGATATCGGTTTCTCAACTTGATCACTTTAGCAATTTGGATGAATTAGTGGCGGGACTCCACAATTTCCATTCAATTAATATGGAAGGGCGATGTGAGTCGGAGGTGCACCACAAACAAGTCCACTCTGTGCATGACAGTAATTGGAGCCAAGCCAAATCAAAGAGGAAGCGGAAAAAAGGCTCTAAGATCTCTTTTTTTTTTTTGGTAAATAAAAAGTACAAAAACGATTTTCTAACTCCAAGTGTTTTGGCGACTTGGACTTAGAACAACGAGCTAGGGTATACCCCGAGCATCATCATGAACAAAATCTTTGACAGATTAACAGCAAATGAAAAAAAAAAACCTCACCTAGGTGAAATTTAGCAAATAGACCGAAAGCAACCCGGCCCAACAACAAAGCATACTTAAAAAAATCAACAAGAAAAGCAAAAAAAAACCACCAGAGAAGCAAAATAATGGGATCTCCAGCCCACTGCTGCATATACGATCTTAGAAGCCCTAGGGTAGCAGCCACCAGCGCCGATATGCCGCCAATTCAGAGCCAGCTTCAATTCAGTGGGCCAGCCACTCCCAGCTCTCACCATCAACATAAGTAGCACAACCTGCATGAGCATCAAACGCAGGCATCCAGCATCAGCAGCAAACTGCCTAGCCCAATATCAGCAGGAAGAATGAAGCTGCAACACCAGCACAGGGAATCAGAACTAGTAATCAACAAAGCATCAACGACATCAGCCCTCAGATCGCCAAAAGTAGAGCCACCACACTGCTGCTACTATAGCAACAAGCATGCCTCTTCCAACTGCTCAGTAAAAAAACCAGGAGCCAGAATCCCAAGTTTCATACGCCCAGGCCAGCAGCAGCTCCAGTAGGCGACAAGCAGCAAGGAGATACAAGCATCAAGATCATATTATCCAAGGAGATACAAGCAGACACCAGCCATGGAAGCAGTATCTGCATCTCCACCGCAGTCCTAAGAACCAAAACAAAATGGAGCGTTCACCCATTCCAACACTTCAACTATTGTAAAACAGCAAGGCAGCTGCCAACACCACAACACACACCCTCCAGAAGCCATACGGCAGATCAGATGCATCGGCAAGAGTACACCAAAGTTCTGCACATACAAATATAACAGAACAACAATCCCACGGATTGCTACAAATTGGCATCAGCAGCAAGACAGATTGAAATCCAAAAGAAACCAAGTTCAGCAGCGGTCCAAAAGAGAGCCTTCCACTTGCTACACTGCAGAACAAAAACAGAAATCAGCAAACCAGAGCTCCAAGAGTTGCGTCCACCAATTCCAGCAGGGACCAAAAATCGGCATCTTTTTTTTTTGGTAAGTAAGTATTTTGGATTTATGGGAGAAAAATTTACAAATTCCATGTTTTAACTTGAGAGTAAAACATAACCCGCTGGGGCATACCCCGAGCGACAAGTATATCCGAAAGTACAGAACAGACCTCTAGGAGACCAAAGTTCTACAGGACCTATAGGACTGGCAGGAAGTACATCCGGAAGTACAAAATCGGCATCACTGGCAGGAAGGAGCAAATTAAGGAAGCTCCCCAGCCAATGCAGCTCTAACCATTCTGCATCACCAAATCATTACATTCGGCAATACAAAACAAGGCAGAAATAAATCCCAAGTCTAGCAACACGACAATAGGAACATAAATGCAGCTCAGCTAATACCAACACCAAATCGGAGGATCAGATACTAGGGGTCTTGAAGGTGCTTGCTCAATCTGTCACAGTTGCTAATAATTTCGGGGTTTTGAAGGTGCTTGCTCCCCTGCCGGTCTTGTCTGGAAGGAATAAGGGGCCTGAGGTAGACTCATCTCTGATGAGGTCTGAATGCTCTGTAGAGGGGAACATTATGACCGTCCCTGAATTTGGTGCTGGCCCCCATTCTGCTGATTCTTCTAGTGATCCTAGCTGTTCTAATGCGGATGATGAGTTACTGAATGTTGTGGTTTGTGTGTCCGGGGACTGTTGTGTGGATCTTGAGGAGCAAATTGACTCAGAATCCATACAGCAGTTTGCTGAGCCTCGGCCTGTTGCTGGTGTCTCTGCTGAAAGCGGTGAGGTGGTTTCGCCTCCTATTTTGTCAGTTGAAATTGATCCTGAGTTTACTCCTGATTCTATCTCTCGGATTGCCCAGAAATATGGATTGAAGCACTCTGATTCAGCTGGACGGGCCTTTCCTCGCCCTTGTGATCCTTTGGATGTTAATCCTTCTGTTGTCTCATCTGCAGGGTTTGTGGCTGCTGGGAAGGGAGACCTGAAGTTGCCGATCACTAATACTTTTCCATACCTTCGGGTTATGGGGAAGGTGTAACATAAAGAATGGAACAGGGCTAGGGCTCGTAGACGCAGATTATAATGATTATACTCGCCATTTGCCTGGTGACAGTGCAGGTGGTGGCGTAGGATGCTGAGGATGAACGCCTCGTTGGTAGTCCATACTGCTTGCTTGGTTATGGCCTGTTGTTTCAATGGGATTGTCCGGTAGATTGTGCAGCCGGGTATTGCTTTCCTGCTGAACTCTGGAAATGTTCATGAGTGCACTTTTCTGCTTGGTGCAGCTGGAGACTTGGATAAAAGGCTTTCAGCCGAAGATGGTGCTAATAGTTTGTTGCTGAAGCAATCTGCTATCACATGATGTGGCCACTGTATGCTGCTGATTTTGGGGTGCCCTTGCATCTGCAAATTGCTGTTGTGATTTTATCTGCTGCAGCCCCCTTTGATAATTTTTGCTGCTTGTATTGCATGTATTCCAGCTTTTTGTTTCGCTAGTTTCGAGATGTTGTCTCAAAGTGCTCGGGGCATGCCCTAGCGGTTATGATTTATCCCTAAGTCGGAAAAACACTTGGAGATAAATCATTTCTTGTAAAATTTTTTCTCCCATTAATCCAAATCACTTACTTACCAAAAAAAAAGATACTGGGGGTCACCTCAACTGCATTACAAAATTTCCAAAGGGCCAAGGTAACCGAGTTGACACCATCAACTCATCTGCACAGCAACCATGCCAAGGGGCCTGATAACTGAGCTAACACCACATATCATCAGAAGGAAGGAACTGATCATTCATACCCGAACACCCACGTTAACTCCAGCCAACAGGCCTATCCAAGGAATAGGCCAACAGACCAACGTCCGAACTTCCAAAGGATCATCATCCAACATGTGACGAAGTGGCAAACGACCAATAGCCAAATTTATTAGTAGCCTTGATAAGAAACAGCGAAGCAGCAACAAGCACACTCCTAGGATCTAGGGGATGCCTTGGATTTTTTGGATTTTTTCTTTTTTCGATATCTGGATGGCTTCCAAGAATCGCTTTCCATAGCCATCGCCTCATTTACATTAAGGAATTTCTCTTTAGAGTAGTCTACGGCCCAGCCCATACAAATTTCACATGCAGGGGCGTACCCCCGTGCTTAGAAGAATCCAAGCCATGTTTTTTTATTATTCTTGAGATAGAACTAGGAGTTGGATCACTGTCGAAATCAGATTCAATGACCATTTCATTTAGTTGCGTATCAGGAGGGCCATCCATGCACCAGGAAGCATCCGATAGGCACACAGAGTGCCCAATGTCAGTAGAGGTATTTGATGGGGCAACATCACACTGGATACAGGGTGAGTGTCCAATTTCAACAGAGGAGGTTGGAGGAATATAATCACTCTGGAGACCACCAAGGACAGAGGCCGAGAGCATTGATGCAGGGGAGCAAACAATAGGGTCCAGAGTGGCCTTGGGCGCCGGACCAGGAAGAGGGGTAATTGGGCTCGGGAGAGCCAGCGACTCAGCAGAAGGGAGAGAGTCAATCACGGCCCCAATAGGCGGTTCAGCACTCGTTGGGGGCTCATTTAGGACAGTAATTGGATGCGGGAGTGAAGCCGGTTGAATCAAGGCTTCTTCAACCACTAAACTGGGTACATTATCATCGATCGTGCGCCCAGGGCATGTCGAGGGGACCTTAGGGGCTCTATCCACAAGAACAGAAGTGGAAGATTTGGAACAGGAGTTACCTGTTTGAGGTTTTAACTTCCTTGGAACGGCAATGAGCTTCATCGTGACCCAACAAAAGGCAACGACTGCATCTGATAGGCTTCCAGCAATACCCCACCTTCACCTCTACGGGAGCCGAATTGTGAGGTTTCGGATTTGTGAACCCGACAATTATGAGGTGATTAGTATGTTAATGATCAATACTAATCTTATGGGATGATTAAGGTTTGGTATCAGAAGAAAAATCGGAAAATTATTCGGGTCCGGCTGCTGGAGCCACGCCAGCAGTCTTCGCGCTTATCGGGCGCGAGCCTCGGCTCGAGCGGAGAAAGCAAACCGACCCGTGGCTGGCCGCCGCCAGCCGCTCGGGCGCTCGAGCGGTGGCCGCCCGTGGCCTGGCCGCTCGATGGCCGCCGAGCGGCCGCAGTATTATTTGCGCCACATTCGCGTTCTCCCTCATTTTCGATCGGCTGAGGGTTTTGAGGAGAGAGAGAGGCGCGACTAGAGAGAGAAGGAAGGAGATCGAGCCGGGAGTCCGATTCCGCCCCAAAGCCAGGTATAAAGGTGAAAGCACGCGTCGAGGCAAGTGTTCTCATACCCACTTCTCTTCTCTTTCGATGTTTTGTGTATTTTCGTTGGGTATTTTGTGTCGATACCCACGGGGAATGTTAGGACATTGAAAACCATTGCCTTGAGGTCCATGAAAATGTAGTTAGTTGTCCGATTCGTGTTCGATTCGCCCGGGTGGGTTTTACCGAAACCCTAACCTACGGGATTTTGGGGGTTTCTCGTTTCCCGGCCTCGTACCATGAAATTGACCTCAAAATTGGAATGCCCACGTCCCAATGATATATCTATGTCGGCCGCGGGTCCGATCTACACGCGTTTGGACCCGTTCGCAAGGTCCGGGCCTCTAAAGGGGCGCTGTTACTGTTCACCTGAGACCGAAGGTGAATTTTGCATGTTGTCACCTTCAGAAATGATGAAATGATCTAGAATATGAATACCCATGTCCCAATTGTATGTATATATCGACCGGATGCCGAATCCCGCAAGATTTGACCCTTCGTGGCATCCGGGAGCCTTGAAAGAATTCCGTAATCGTTAACCCAAAAGTAAATGGGAAGTTGCATACTTCCACCCTCGTGTTAAGATAAATCGAACCCGAATGTGAAATATCGTGTAAGAATTGTACGTACGAATCCACCGGACGTCCGATTTCCATGTATCGAGCCGTGAACGGCGTCCGGGTGTTCAAAGAGAAATCTGATAATGTTCACCCAAAATGAAACGAGAAATGCAAAGTGAAATGTAAACCCTGAATGTGAATCCGTGTGATGGAGGCAAAGGAATGAGTCTCGGAGGTTCCAAAAGGACTTGTGATCACTTGAGGTATGAGATCTAATCTATACTGTGAACTTGAAGTGATTTGTTGTGGATTTAGGGAATTGAGTCCCACCGGTTGTGATTAAGGGAATTGAGTCCCATTGGATATTGAGAATCGTGACGTGAATGGAAGGGAGTCCACATTGTGCTTATGATGATGTAATCCCCTGGATGGAGATGTGATTGATGATGTAATCTCCCGGTTGGAGATGATTGTGATGGGAATGAGATTTCTCGAGATGTGATTATGTGGCAAATGTGGATTTTCCTCTCCAAGTGTCGAACCTAACCTTGAAACTAGGACCCTGAGTCGTCATGCGGGTAGTATTCTTTAGTATACCATGTCCATCGCGGTGTGAACCCGAGGAATACTTGGCCACGTTCCGGCGCTCGCGGGAGCGGGTGATGTCTGTGGTACGCTTTAGGAAACTACCGTGGAAGAACGAGGATTGCCACGGACCCCGGGGTGGGGTGTGTCTGTCGACGCTACATATTGAGATGTAGTCGTCTGTGATGATTGTTGCATGGGTGCAACCGAGGGTCGTGTGCTACCGACCGAAAGTAGTAGCCGTGGCTTTAGAATGTGTAGCGAACACATTCCTGTCCTCGTTCTCTCGCATCGTTGGTTAGTACGATCTACTAGCCGGGGTCCGCAAAGACGATGTAATAATGAAAATGAATAATATCCAATTGATGAACAGTGTGAATCCTGTAGACCAGAATGAGAATCGAATGAATCCAGTGACTTAAGATATGAACCGCAAGAACTGTGTGAAACCAATGATTCAAGATGTATCGTGAGAATCAAGTGATTCTGATTAATGATCGACCAATGTAACCGCGAGAATTGTAGGAATCGAGTGATTCCTGTTGTTCCTGTTCCTTCCCTTATTTCTTGAATATGACTTGGAGAATTATTTATGATTACATTTGCTGAGCTGTTAGCTCACTCTTGCAGTTGATGTTTTTCCTTTCAGATGAGAACACTTAGCCGGCGCCTGATAGTTAGAGCAAGGAGAGGCTTGCTTGATGAGATTGACTGGACGGCGAGCGCAGTAAAGATTTGGACTCAGAGTTGGATCGGATTTTGAGCAGCCACTCAGAGTTGAGCGTGGCTTGTTATAGTTGATGTTTTATGGTTTTATTATGCTTCCGTAGATGTATGATGATTTAGTTATGCTTCCGCGTCTGTATATTTATGTTCGGAGTTTTGTTTCATTAGATGGCATCTCTCTAGATCCAGTATAGTTGATATGAGTACTGTATTGAAGCCTTGGATGATATGGTAGAGTTGTGATCCTGTGTGGCGTGTTGTAGGCTTTGAGTTAAGCCTTTTGATTAGATGTGTGCTTGTATAGAATGATATTTAAGCAGGTTGTATTTCGGTTTTCGTCCAGTTGCAGAGGAAACTCTGTCGGATTTTCTGTAGAGTCCATAGGTTAATTATAGGCTCTAGGGTGTGTTTAGGCGTTGACGGAGGTTATTCAATGGAGAATAATCCGTTCCGTCACAGTTGGTATCAGAGAAAAGGGAGATGCCTTAGGTTTGATCTGAATCGTATGCGGAAGCTTAGGATTGATTAAGATTGATCGTTTTCGCGAATGAAGGCCTGTGAGAACTGAGTTAGTCCGGGTAGTTTTGGTTACCCCAGTCCCAGAACTTAGACTAGAACGCTAAGTTAGAAGTTGTGACTTAGTTCGGATGGCTAGCCTACACGTCCTAGCTTGTGTTCTAAGAGTGGCTTGATCCGAATTGCTTCGGTTTCAAAAAAATATTAGTAGCGGCTCCTGAATGGGGATTACTAGTATTGGGTTGCCGACTGTAGGTCGAGAGAAGGATGGTGTGTTGAGACACCTAAGTAATCGAATTTGACTAGTATCAATTGGGACCATGGACTGATCAGGGTTGATTTGAGGCCTTGGGTAATTAATCTCGGTCTAAGGTTTAAGTTTGATCGGTTCTCGGTTGAAGTCCTTGGATTGGTATTTTGCTTTGAAGGGTTGCCGGGACAACCTAGAGAGTGTGATGAATTGGGTGGAGTTAAGATCGAGCATATGAAGCTCTAAGTTGAAAATTCATGAAGTGTCTGGACTTCTTGACAGTCTAGATCCTTAAGATTGAGATGTGGATTTTGAGGTTGAAGATATCGTTGTGGTGACCCCATGTCTGATAGAAGACACGGTGTGTTGCCCCAGAATGGATAGGAAGTGAAGTCGACCTCGGGTGGTTGACGTGAGAAGGATCTTGGGTCTCGAGGATTAAGAAATATGGTCCCATGCATTATGGAAGCTTCTTGAATTGATTTTGTGTCAATGAGACTCTTGGGAGTGTGTCTCAATAATGGATAGTCAGATCGCGAGATCTCAGGATGCCTTTAGTCACGGACAGGCAGTGAGAAGGGTCAGTGTTTATATCAGGATCCTATGATATAAACCCAAGTGTTAATGTCGCCTTTCGTGGCAGGAGGAGAGCTTCTGGGGTTTAGTATTGTGACCTGATATTGTTTTGAGGATTCCGAATCCATGTTGGGATTGTGGTTGAGATTGTGTAACTGGGAGGATCTAGACTTGGTAGTGATGTCAAGGGCGACTTAGTATTCGGAAGGGCAAAGGAAATATGGCAGCGGCTATTCATGGATGAATCTTGGACAGATGCCTTTCCGAAGAGATTTTGGAAACTCGGATCTAAGTTATAGATAGCACGGGTATTGGATTGAGAATGGTCGTATCCTCTGATCTTGGAATGAGGAGATCCAGCACCGTGGGGTCAGAGTTCGGCGGTGATGGTGCATGCGGAAATTTGTGGATTGCCGAGATTGGAAATGAAATTTCTCAAGCGTGATGTCACAGCACTTGCATCTTGGGGACCCTGAGTATGTTTATGGTTTTGTGATTCCAGAGATTAAGGATCTAAGTTCGATATAAGTGGTATCGAGGTTGTGATATCCTTGGAGCTTGTGAATATGATTGGTTGGGTTAACTTGAATCGTCCTGTGGTGCAAACTTGGCGTGACGTTTAAAGGTTTCGGTCAGTAAGTTATCGGGTCAATCTGAATTGGGTTGGTAAACCTATTGTGCCTTGTGATTGGATTGTGCGATTGTGGGTATAAACTTGAGATAGTTAAAGTGTTAAGCCGTAATCTGATCTTAATAGTAGATCGGTGGACGAACTGCAGTGCTAATATGGTCGGATTGGTAAAAGATAACATCGGACAATCAGGTTGTGGGATTTGAAGCATGAGTTTAAATTGATCGAGGTATCAAGAAGTTGATATCGTCTTTCTTGTAGTTCATTGGATCGAGGATGTTATCAAAAAGGAAGATTTGGCTAATTTACCGTTTGATCGGTAATTCGAGGTCATATCGAATCGACGTTAATCGTTGTGGAATTTAAGCAGGGCCGTAGAAGTATCGGCTTTGGTATCATGGTCAAATAACTCAGAACCTTCGAGGTAAATAGATGGACCGATGAGGTGGTTCACGAATTTCAAAATTGACTAGGAGACTAATGATTGGATGATCAGGCTTTGCAGATGGATGGGCATAGTCCGTGAGCCGTCGTGAAGGCTTGATGAATTCTAAAGATCGATCTGGGTCCGTAATGGGACCGTTATGGATCAATAGGAGTTGTAGCCCCGACGGTATCCGGGTTAAGGATACGGTCACTGTAAGTCCAGAAAACGCCGTTTGGGTCTTGTAGGATCGATGGCGTTTTATGAAGTTTTATGAGACGATCTTTCGACCACGTCTGGGTTGATGTTGAAGTAGCTTCATGTGATAATCAGGGAATTTCAAGGATATCGATGGTGTGTGCAATCGCTTAAGGATTGAGTCATGAATTATGGATGGCTAATAATTCACATGTTCCAATGAGAAAGGAACGCGAATTTGATTGAGAAAATGCCTACCTAAGCTTGTGGCTTTGTAATTGCATGATTTTGAGGACTTGGGATTTTTTAAGTGCGGCTGATTGAGGAGGCCGATTTGTGTTGTGGAAGTGTGCAGTCATCTCGAATCTAATCGGATAGGGTGATTGATGTTCGTGACATTTGGGTTGACCCCTAATGGATCCGATGAGTTCTCGTGGAAAGTAATATCTTTGAGATAAGTGGGGGAGGAGTTCAGGATTAGTGTTGCCCCCACGTGTATGTCGGAAATTGGCCATTGAGGTTTCTTTTGAAAACTCAGGAGTATTGTCTTCGGAGATAGGAATATGATCATATGATCTTGCATGTGGTCAGGTTTGTTTATAATTTGAGATATGAACATCGGTGTTTTCCTTGGGTCAGTAGGCATCAATGTTAGAAATTGATGCTACGAATCTTAGACGTGTATGTCTTGGGAGTTTCATAGGTAATGTGAAAGTTAAATCGTGAGTAAGCCCAAATGACTGGGTATTAGAATGTCGTGATCTTGCTGGAAGTTAGAATCGTATTCGGTTTTGGTCAGTTGGCTCGTTGAAATGCCAACGTGATCTTGAGGTTACCAAGTGATCAAAATTTTGAGATCTGGGCAAGAATGGAAAGTCTTGTCAACTTTTTGGGAGATTGTTTTGATTGTGCCGTAATTTAATGATTTGAGGATTGATCAGAGTGCGCAGAGTAAGCGTTGTGGGCCCGTGGCCTAGAGATTTCTAAATAAGGTTGAGGTCCCGATGACAGATTTCTTTCGAGGCTTGGAATGAATCGAAGGGAAAGTTCATTAGTCCGTTGGAAGTATCGGTTAGAATTCGAATATGTTCGGCACAATGGTTGGTGGCTTTTGGAATATCTAGAAATCGATGTAAGGTCTTCCTTGTATAGATGGTTGAGAGAATCAGTAAGTGTCTGGGTTGGATCATTCTGAGAGGCTGAGGATTTAGTTTGTGATGAGAACTAGGACGATTCCAATGCTTGAGGTTCTAAAATAGGCATTGTCCGAGGAATGATCTCAGTTTTTGAGGAGTTCATCTCATATTTGAGAGTTCGAGGTTCGTTAAATTTCAAGGACGAAATTTTATAAGTGGGGGAGAGTTGTGAGGTTCCGGATTTGTGAACCCGACAATTATGAGGTGATTAGTATGTTTATGATCAATACTAATCTTATGGGATGATTAAGGTTTGGTATCGGAAGAAAAATCGGGAAATTATTCGGGTCCGGGCTGCTGGAGCCCTGCCAGCAGGCTTGCGCCTACTGGGCTGCTGTTCCAATGTACTGTTGGAACTGATGGTGTAGGGGGTTTGGTCCTGCCTTTGCTGCTGCTGGTTCCATGGTTGGTTAGAGGTTGGTATTGGGTATTGCTGGTTCTGCTGGTTTGCGGGCGCCCTGCTGCTGTGGTGCTCCTGAAGTGGTTCTGGAGGTGCAGCAGGTGGAAGTTTGGTAGACCTGGCTGTGGTTTGAGGCCTTGTTATAATGAAATGTTGACCTGCTGTGATTGAGATATTGCTGCACTTGCTTTTGGGCCAGACCTCTGTGGGTTCTCGTGCCATGTTTCATCCGAGTGGCTGGTTCTTTGGGAATGTGTTGCTTTCTAGTCTTATAATCACTAGCTCTAGTTTGATCGGCATTTGGTTTTCGCTTGGCTGTGGAGATGAGATGCTGGTTTTTTTTTTGTAGCTGCTACTGGTTCCTGCAGTGTTTCTTCTGCGCTGCTGCCTCGTTCGATGATTTGCTGAAGTTGAACTTTGATTTATTTTCTTTGTTTTGCTGGCTGGCGCCCTAACTGTCCCAATCCCCTTGATGCTGCTGGTATATCTTTGAGTATTGGCCAGTTGATGTCTTGATGTGCTCAATTGTTGGCCTGGAATCAGCTGTTGTTGCATCTTTCCTTGCTGATGCAATTGTCTTGAACTCCTTGCTGCATCTTTCTTCTCAGATTGCCTCATTGAGCATTGATTTGGGCTGAACTCCACAATCAATTTGCAATGGGTGTGCCCTACCGCTGTTAGTATTAGGCTGATGGTAGAGCTGTTGGTAGTGGTAGTGATGGCATGCATGGGCGCTGGATGCGATGAGGAGTTGTGTTGCTGATGTCTTTGCTAAATGCCCTTGATCCTCGAATTTTGCTGATGAAGGTTGCTGCTGATTTGCTGCTGATGCATGCTGCTGCCTCGGCGTGCAGATGCTGATGATAAGCTGCTGTTTGCTGCTGATAATAAAGTGTGCAGCTGTTGCTTGCTACCTGCTGGATATCTAGGATGCTATGGTTGCAGCAGATCCGGTTTGCTGTAGTTTGTTGTCGCGAGGGATCGGTTGGCTGCTTCCGGGTCCTCTCGGGAGTAACTTTTTTGCTTTTGATTTTGTATAACGACAGTGCTATTTTTCTTTCTTCTGCTAGATAGATCCTTTTAGGTTTTTTTTGAGGATCTCTCTGTTGTACTCACTGCTCGGGGTAGATTCCGATTGCGTTTTATGTTCTAACTCCAAGTCATAAAATTTGGAGTTATAACATAAATTTTTTGTAAACTTTTCTCCCATTAATCCAAAATACACACTTACTAACCAAAAAAAAAAAGGGGGCAGCACCAAAATTGGCAAATCAGCGCCAGAACTTTGTGCCGGCCAGGGGCCGGTCCTGCTCCACTTGGAGAAACAAAGCCGGAGAACCAGCTGCAACATCCAACCAAGCATCACGGTTACCCGCAAACATTGGTTCGGACGGAGCATAAATCCAGCAGCAAGGGGAAGGTCGATCATCCCAACATAACAGCAAAGGGTCCATCACGGGCATCAGGGCAGTATGGACAACATGGAGCAGTCACGGCAGAGGCAACGAAATTGGTCAGTATTCAACCAGCAAACCACCAATTCAACCCCTCAGCAACAGCAAACTGAATTCGGCCACAATATCCATCAGCTGCCACTGTATGGCAGCACCCATCATCAGCAGCATACCCCGAATCAGCAGAGGTAACTCAGTAGAGAAAAGTGGCATCCAAGCCGCATCAGCTTCCTCAGGAACGCAGCACCAAAACCAACATCAACAAGCAGAAATCATAACTACATCAGCAGAGATAACTCAACGAGTTTATTTGGTCTTCAGGGACAGCACCCGGAAGGAACATCTGCATCAACAGCCATCCGAGAAGCATCCACAGGAGCGCAGCTCCATTAACAACCAAGAGCATAAAGCAGATTGCCTAACCAAGCAGCCATCCGTGTATCAGTGAGGCAAGCAGGTACATAAGCATGCAGAGCCTTCAGGGACAGCTCCCAGAAGAGCATCTACATCAGTCTTCAAGCCATCCGAGAATCCGCAGAACAGCATTCCTGCTATTATCATTCCTAATCCAGCAACTGGTCCAACCGTAGGCCAAGCCATAAGGAACCCAGCACATCAATCCATGAAAGCAGTAGGATAACCCATGCAAAGATCCATCAGCAGCTGCCATTTATCAACTGCTATCATCCAACAGCGGTAGATTTTTGCGAAGGAGACGTTCTCCATACGGGCAGTCCGGGGGTCAAGCTGTAGGGGAAAACCAACGGCACTTGCAACCCAGCTGAGGCCGGCATGGGTCCAGTACTCGATCGGCAAGTTGGAGAGTTTGATCCATATGGGGAAGCATTTATGTTCTTCCTTGTTCTGAAACATGCCCGGCGACCAACATTTGAGGAAAATAGCCTTCCCCGCCATGAGCCTTGGACCGGCTTGAAGACATTTTTCCAACATCTCCATCGAAAAGAAACAGAAGAAGAAAAAGCTGGCTTCGTTGCTAGCGGTGTGTGTGAGACCATAGCGGGCCCAAATCTTTTTGGCAATGGCTTTTACAGCAAGATAATGAGGAGGGGAATCAAGGAAGTGGCCTACCAGAGTAAAGCCCCAGAAGGATTTGCCTTGGTCGATGACCTCCGCTAGAGGTGAGATGATGGTCGAGTCCGACCCACAGGCCAAAGGGGGGAAGAATTTCAACTCATGGAGCACCTCATGACTATCCTTACGGACGATGTCAGCCCAAAGGGAGGAACTGTGAGCATGACCATCGGAATCCAAACCAAAACCCTTTGATTTTGAATCGCCCAGGAACTCGCCCTCCGGAGCAGGAGGGAGAGGACCCGAGGATTCCAAAACCATGGGAGAAAGGAGAACAGGAGGGACAGGGGAATCAGAGACAGAAGGAGACGAGACGCTGTTCAGTGGAGAGGAGGATGAGGGAAGGACAGGGGAGGCAGACGTCGGAGGAGGAACAGGGGGTCCTCCAGAAGGCCGGCCATGGCCGACGACAGGCAGAGAATGAGCGCCAGGAACGCAGAAATTTGAATTCGAGAGAGAAGCGAGAGCTTCTCTCTCTAACGAGCTTTTAGATGAGAGGCTTATGCCTATTGCCTCTTGGCCACTGTGGGCGACATTGGAGTGGTTACAGTGGTCCTGTTAGGCTGTGCTTGGCTTGTTATGTTAATCAGATTTTGGCTCTTAGATCTCTAATGGCTCTCCAGGCAAGAGTTGATATGCTCCTCCTGTTGTCCAAGAGTGTCTCGTTGTTTTTTTTGACTGCTGGTTAGTACTGGCAGTTTCTTTTTGGTCCCTGTTGATACTGCTATCTTTTTTTTTTGGTAAGTAAGTATTTTGGATTAAAGGGAGAAAAATATTACAGAATCTATGTTTTTACTTCAAGTATTTTGACTTGGAGTAAAAACATAACCCGCTAGGGCATACCCCGAGCATCTAATACATCAGGAAAATCATAAAAAAAGTACTAAAGAAAAGTCCTCTAGGAGGACATACGATCAACATAATCAACAAAAAATGGGTCCTATCTATACATGGTTCAGCATACTCAACATAAACTCTTCATGCATCAACAATAACACCAATAGGAGACGGCATCGAGACACCAAATCCATCGTGCATCAGAGGGAAGTGGCAGCTAGAATGCCAAAACTCAGCAGTAGCGGATAATGATCTGCTAATGGCGGCCTCCATGTTTCGATAATGAACAACATCAATACCCTAAGTGAGCAGAAAAGATAACACGACCAAAGGAAGTTTCATACAAACCACCCCAGCTCACGCCCGAAAGAATGCCAAAACCAGCATCGAAATCGTGGCACCCACATAGCAATGCTCAGACGGTCAATCGGAATAGCATAAGGAAATGTAAAAACAATGCCAGGTCCAGCCACAACTTGAATGAGGAGTTCAGCCCATATCAACACTCCGGAGGCAACGCAGCAAAACTGAGTTCCAAGAAAACAGCAGCCAAATTAATTGAACTTCAAAGCTAAGGACAGGGAATCGGCCTCAACATTTGCAACATCACGCAAAGAACCAGGCCTCGACCGAGGGTAGCACCGTGAGAGAGCATTCAAAACAACACCATTATTTGCTTTGCCACCATAAGCCGCGCCTACCAAGCAAAGATAATTACCGAATCTAAGGCCAGCAGCAGTTTCAGCCCCAAACCAGATCAAGAATAAAGATCTGCAAAGAAAAAATGGTATCATATTAAGCAACCGAATGAAGCAACATAGAATAGTGGACAACAAGAAATGAGCCAACAAAACCACCTGGCAGAATCCCATCACCATCATACACATGCAACATATCTCCACAGAACCAATCCATGCTTCAACAATAGGAAGGCACAACCAGCCTAACCCTACCAGTCAAAAATCCGAGCAAATAAAGAAGGTGGCAATATCGCAGCAAAACCCAAAGATAACCAAAGACACCCGAGCATCAACAGCAGAATCTTAATGTAATATGAGATAAATCATTAATTCACACCAAACCCAACTCCTTAACCTTGCCAAGAACCTTCCAAGTCGAAATGCCCAGGCGGGAGATCATTAGACAAAATGTAGCACCCATAAAATCAACTACCTCTGCAAAGACAACATCGTATCGAAAACCGGGGCATGCACATGCCCATCCGCTGAACAACCAATCAAGATATCGGATGGATCCGTGCATCCATCGGCACTCGGATTTAACTCAAAGACATTCAACAAACGGCACGACGGCAGCACCCATGAATCAGCATCATACCCCGCGCCACTCCACTGATATCATTCCGCCCTAGCATCACCAGCTCATTCCCCAAACAGCATCAGCAGAAACCAAACTACAGCTACCCCAAAACTCAGTTATCTGTTCACTGACAGCAGCACACTCCAACACACCAAAACTCCACCTTACCATAAAAGAATCAACACTTATCCAATAAAATAAGCACCAAATTCCTGAGGATACTACCACAATGCAAAAACCAAAGATTAACAAAGTCCCAACGGATCCAAAAAGTGCCAAAAACAATGACCCCAATCCACACCCGGGCAGAACATATGCAATATCAACTGCAATGAATTCCACATCTAGAAACCAGCACCACCCCCAACAGCAGCCAACCAACAGCCAATCGTCCCCAACAAAAGGGCCGGACCACCCAAGCTTAAAACACACACTCACACACTTTTTTTTTTTTTGGGAGGGGGAGGGGAGACAGAATTGGGGAAGGGGACATTACAAGATCCGAGCAACTATACCCCCCAATTCAATAACACAATACATATTAATATGATTGGACAAACAAGCCCAGACCGGGAACCAAACCCCCAAAAGGGCCAACCGACCCAAACGAGAAAAATCGCATACACAACTCGATAGGAAGGCAATAACCGCCAATGATCAACCAGTAGGCAAGGGGGGCAGGATCATCTACAATTCATACACAACCCCACTTTTTTTTTTTTTATATACCCCACTGCATCCGAGTCGACCTAGAGACACTCTTGTCAGGCACCACGATGGTCATTAATTTAAGTCTCACAACATTGACCACCGAAGAGAAAATTTGGGAAATGTCCTGGGTGGATATTTTTGGAATATACGGTTATTTCGCTCCCTCCATATAAAATAAACCGTGGCGGCCAGAGATAATCGTTTAGAGACAGCCAGAAGGTTCTTCCCTTTCCAGATAGAAGCAGCCCAAGATATGTTTTGATTCCATTCAGAGTGGGGCCAATGAATACCGCAGTGTCTTCGAACATTATCCCATAAGGTTCTGGAGAATTGGCAAGAAAAGAACAGATAACCAAGATCTTCATTTCCAGAGTTACAGAGTAAGCAGCGGGGAGACAAGTTAGGGATATAATGGAGGCGGTCAATGGTATTCAATCTACCCTTAATGACAAGCCAAAGGGTAAAAGCGTGGGACGGGATATGTGATGGACGCCACACCAAAAGAGCCCAATTAACCTTAGGTTTGGGAGGATGGATGAGATGGTATGCAGATTCTGGCCGAATTTGCCTAGCGACATTCCTAATCCACCTCAATGAGTCTTTTTGATTGCTACAGGTGGATTTTTCTTACATATTCATGGCAAGGTGGGATACCTCGGTGTCAAAAGGGTTAGGCCAAGACCATCCATTATTCCCCGATTATAGCGGCCAACCTTAACATCCCGATGCAAACTCGAAACAAGGTGAGTACGGTCAATACTCACCTCGCTGAGGGGACCAAGGGGGTGCTAGTTGTCGTGCCAGAGGAAGGTATCAGAACCATCCCCAATGTCCTTGACAGAGTAGGCGCGCATGAAAGGCCTTAGTTTCATAATCTTGTGCCAGCTCCCAGGGTCCAGATGCACCGGTCTTTGATTCTGTTCTTATAAATCCAAGAGGACCAGGCCGAATTTGGGTCTTTATTTAAGAGATGCCATAGAAGCTTACAATTGAGAGCCTTATTTTGATCCAATAGGTTCTTGATACCCAGCCCACCTTCCGACTTGGGGGAGCAAATGTCATGCCATGCTACTTTAGCACTAACTTTGCCTTCGGAAGAACCATTCCAACGGAAACGCCGCAAAATGCCATCAATTGTTTTAAGGATGGTTTTGGGCAAAATAAAAAGAGAGGCCCCGTAGAGGTGGATAGACGAGAGGATGGAGGCAATGAGTTGCAGCCGCCCACCAAAGGAGAGCCATCTACTTTTCCATGAAGTGATTCTCTTGGTGATTCTGCACAAAAGAGATTTGTAATTAGAACGAGAGCCCGGAGGTGATCAATGGGACCCCTGTATCTTATTGGAAGTTTGCCCACTTTAAAACCCATAGCAAATGTATGTCCTGGTGAAGAGAAACTTCCTTGGAACAGATGAAGATTTCACTTCTCTTGGATTAGCGAGATAGGCCAGAGGTAGCATGAAATTCATCCAGCATTCCGAGGATCCGGGTTGATTGGGAATCAGCCTGGGAGAAGAGGAGGAGGTCATCAAAGAAAGGCAAGCATAACAATCTATGATTCGGCGCATTTTCAAAGAAATTTAAAATTATTATCCCGCCTTGCCTTGACCTCAATAATGCCATTTAGAACTTCCATCACAAGGACAAATAAATAGGAGAAAGCGGATCCTCAAGCGAGACCTTTACCACCTTTGAAGAAGCCAACAACTTCCCCTGATGTTGAGTGAATACATCGGAGTAGTAATGCACTGATGATCCAATTGACCATTTGTGGGGGAAACTTCATGAGGGCTCTAATATTGATAATAAAATCCCAATAGACATAGTCATAAGCTTTCATAAGATCAACCTTCATAGTACATCTAGGCGAGTCCGATCCAAGATGATACTTATGCAGGAGCTCCCGAGCTAAAAGGATATTATCACTAATCTGCCTCCTCCACAAAGGTCGTTTGGCATCTGTCGACCAGAAGGGAAGAGTGGCCTTGACTCTGTTAGCAAGAATTTTAGATATCACTTTGTAAATGACATTGCAACAGAAATCGGGCGGTAGTCCTAAACCGACCGAGGGACTGACCTTAGGAATAAGGCTGATCAAAGTGGTGTTCAACTGTTTAAGGAGCTTTCCATGATTAAAGAAGTCATGGATTGCTTCAGAAACAGTATGACCCGTAATCTCCCAAGAGTCCTTAAAGAATTTCGATGTAAAACCATCAGGACCAGGGGCTCTATCATTACCAATGGAGAAGATTGCAGAGCGGATTTCCTCCTCACTAACCGCCCTAACAAGGGGTCCAGTTAATGAATCAGGGACAGTATTTAGGATGTAGGGACGGAGCCAATTTGCCTCCGCCGTCCCATGGGATCGACCACATCCCAGTGCTTTTTTGAAATGGCCTTCAATAAGATTATTAAGCTCCTCCGTTCCATTAGTAGGGTTTCCCGACTCATCAAGGAGGGAGATGATCCTATCCGGTTATTGTTCCCACTAACAGTCTTGAAAAAGAATTTTGTGCATTGGTCGCCCTCTTTGATTCATCTGATCTTGGCTTTTTGGCGGAGGAAGTCTGCCTCCTTAGCCATAGCAAAATAATAGGCAGCCTTACAATGACGTTCCATGCCACAATTCCTTGTGTGAGGGATGGTCAAAGATTGGACCTCTTCCAGGTATTTTCGGGTACGAACAACCTCTTCATGAACATCACCGTTTTGAACGTTAAGATTTTTGAGCGCACTCTTCACCTTTTTGAGAGAGGACACCAGCTTAAACATCGCAGTACTAGCACTTTCAGACTCCCAAGCTTCCTTGACCGGGAGGAAGGAAATTTGGGGAATTTGTGAGAAAGTTATTAAACCGAACATGCCACTTGCCATGCGGGGACTACCAGCCAGGGAAGAAGAATGCATGGGGAGTGATCAGATAATCTAGCCGTGGAAAACCGCTAGATCTTCTAAAAGATCAAACCACGGGACTGCGTCACACTCACCACTTCTATCTAATTGCCTAAGATACGAGTAGTGGGGTCGCGACCATCGCTCTGTGTGAAAAATTGGCCTTCATGACCGACATCTTCAAGGTCACAGCCTCTAAAGCATTCATTAATGTCAAAGGCACTTTTATGGTGCCAGATCCTCCTGTGGCCTCGCCGAGCGAATAACATTGAAGTCGCCTAGGATAGCCCAAGGAACATCACTGGAGAGGCCCGAATGGCTCCTAAGGCTTTACCAAAGGAGTTTTCTAGGACCCTCAAAGTTAGCACCATACACGAAGGACAGGAGGCACTGAGCGTTATCTCCAAGGAAAGACACATCGGTATGGATAACTTGGTCATCCTTGGAAATAACTTTAACATCCACCTTCATAGGGTCCCATCCCACCCAGATCCTCCCAACAGAGAAGGTGGAATAGTTCATGGACCACATCCATTGAGGATTAATCCTATCTGAAATAGAGGCCGATTATTCTCTCAGAACTTTAGTTTCAACCAGGCCAATAATGGAACAATCGTGAGTCTTGATGAGATTTCGACTTCATGGGCTTTCACTACCCCATTGAGTCCTCTCACATTCCAAAGATGCTATGTTAATCATTAGAAACCGGCAGAAAGGGGTTTTTGCTTTTAGGCCCTCGACTTTCCTCGCCTTCTTAGAGGATTTATGCCTCCTGCCCTAGGCACAATTTCAAGGCCAATGGAGTCATATCCATCCGGCGGTGGCCTGACTCAATGGATCATGTGGGCTCTCTAAGGGGATTGGCCCAATCATCCACATGGCCATTATTCATCACCGGGCCGCGGGACATGAATGTCACGGCCGGGCCTCAACATTGAGCATTCGGATCCAACTTGTGGCCTTTTCGTATCAGGTGTAGGGATGACCTAGACCGAGGCGCAAACCCATCATGAAGTCTCGCCTCCTCAAGGCCGATAGATGGATGGCCATATGGTATTCCCGGGAGACTGGTAGGGACGAGGACACTATTAGAGTGATCCATGGAAGCCTCAGACCGGGTAACCGGCGGGATGTAGACATCGCACGCCAAGGGGTCTTCAAGGGGAGCCTCCTGGAGCACACTGAAAGGATTATCTGATAGCGCATCCTTCTAATCAGAAGTTCCTAGGTGTATGACATCGGTCTTTCTGGGAGACACCTGAGGATGGGCTTTTGCAAGGACCACCTTCTTAGGGACCCAGGATTTTTTAAAGAGAGGTCCTTTACTCCCATTCTTCATGGGGATCTCCTTACGCGCCGTCTTATCAAGGTAAGCAAACTTAATTTCCCTAAGATGGTCATCCAAATGGTCATCACAACCATTTGTGCGGATCATCACCGATTCCGGACGATGGGCTTCTGCCCCCAATTCGACACATACTCTAGCAAATCCCAAACGCTCTAATTTTTCCGTGACCGGGTCCAGCCGAATGGGTTTCCCAACTGCACTCGCAATCCAGCATAAACCCAGGGGGGTCCAATATTCCACCGGGATCCCAGACATAGTGATCCAAACCGGAAATGATTTATGCTCATCACGAGATAAGACCATCCCCGACTTCCATACCTTAAGGAAAATAGCATGGCCAGCAATAGACCACGGGCCGCCGTTAAGGCGATTTTCAAGCATTGCGTTCGAGGAGAATCGAAAGAAAAAGAAGCCCGATTCGTTCCCAGCTACATGTTGTAGCTCGAACCGCCTCCAAATTTTCCTAGTAATGTTATTAACCGCATTGAAATGCACCGGATTACCGTTAAAATATCCCACGAGAGTGGAGCCCCACAAGTCCTCACTCTGTTGGATTACCGTCTACCTTGGTTGGCTAGAGAGAGAATCTCTCTCCTCTCTCTTCGATTTCAAAATTCGAATTCCTCCCTGCTGCCAGTTCGCTCGGGCTATGCCGCCACGCCCGCCATGGCCGGCCATTTGGGGGCTCCCCATGTCACGTTCTCGGATTCCTCTCTCCCTGGTCTTCCGGTTCCTTCTCCCTCTCTGCTGCCATCGACGGTGGTGTATGGTGCGAGCGACTTTCCGCCACTACCCATTAAATCTTCGGCATCCACAAATGGCCCTGATGCCGGTTTCCTGTCGCAGGTCGTGGGCTTCGAAGCTGATTGCTGTTCCCCACAGAAGTCGGTTCTCCCATCCCACTCCCTTTCTGATGACTCTGGTTCTCTCTGCTATGGCCCATCGAGCACGCCGGCTAAACCTTCCGAAATCAAGGTATCCCCTAAAACTGTTGGCTCGTCTTTAAAAACAGCAAACGTCCATTTTTCCGCAAAATCTTGGGCTCAAGTCGTCGAGGTTAAGGGTATTCGCTCCTTTGGCTCACTAAAATATTTTCCTCCATCTATTGAATCTGATTTTGATAGCCCAATCCCTCCTCCTGCTGAGGTTGTGCAGCAATGCACCGCATTTTGGGGCTACACTCTGCAGGGTTCTTCCCGATAAACCTCCCCATTTTTAACAGAAATGGAATCGCCCAAGAATTTGGGCTAAATATGGGATGCGCCACGTTGCTGTTAACGGTAATGGGATTTATTTTTCAATTTGATTCTGAGCCTCAAATGCTTGAGTAGAGGACCCTGGGCCTTTAAAAAGTCGCCCGTCTTCCTCAAACGATGGTCACCGGGATTGAGTCTGGCTCCTGAATCACTCATGTCGGTCCATGAATGGATTTCGCTGTCTAACGTGCCAGTAGAATTCTGGACTCCAATGGGTTTAAGTTGGATTGCTAGTAGAATTGGTAAGCCAATCCTTTGTGATCCACTTACTGCCTCTATGCATCGGGTGCATGTGGCCCGAGTGTGTGTTGAGTTGCATAAGGATGACCCTCGACCTCTGGTCGAGAGAGAAGTCATGCTCTCCTCGCTCCTCGATTTCAAATTCGAAATCACTTCTGTTGCCCGTTCGGCTCTGGCGGCGTCGCCGCCGGCCATGGTCGGCCACATGGGGGTTCCTCTTATCCCGGTCTCAGTTCTCGATCCCCGGTCCTCTGGTTCACTCTCCACCTTCTCGGCCAGCGTCGGTGCTGTTTGAAGAGCGTGACTTTCCGGCTCTTCCTGTTAAATCTCTAGCCTCCTCTGTTGGCCCGGATGCCGATTTCCTGTCACAGTTTGGGGCTGTGGATATCGGTTCCTGCATCCCATCGGCACCGGTGTCCCCTTCCCTCCACCTTGCTGAAGAATCTGGAGTTCTCTCAAATGCAAAGGATTCTGAGGCCAAGGTATCCTCGAAATCTATTCATATTAATGGCTCGCTTTTAAATCCTGGTTCCGTCCATGCTTCTGCAAAATCATGGGCTCAAGTAGCCGTGGGCAAGGGTCCCCGATCCTTTGCCTCCCTCAAATTTTTTCCTCCCTGTTCTGAGAACGACTTCGACAACCCATCCTCACCTCCTGCTGAGGTTGTGCAGCAATGCTACGAAATATGGGGCTCCACCTTGGCGGCTTACTTCCCTGGAAAACCTCCCCACTATTCGGCGGTCAATGGTATCGCCCGAAGAATTTGGGCTAGGTTTGGATTGAGGCACGTAGCTATCAATGGAATCGGTCTGTTTTTTCTCCAATTTGACTCCGTATCTCTCATGGAGAAATGCTTAGCTCGCGGTCCCTGGGCTTTTAAAAAATCGCCTATCTTCCTTAAAAGATGGTTTCCGGGAATGAGCTTGGATCCAGAATCCCTTATGTCGGTCCCTGAGTGGATTTCGTTGTCCAACGTCCCTATAGAATTCTGGACTCCAATGGGCTTGGGTTGGATTCCTAGTAGGATTGGTAAACCAATCCTGTGCGATCCCCAAACTGCCTCTATGCATCGGGTGAGTGTGGCTAGAGTCTGTGTTGAGTTGAAGAAGGATGATCCTCGACCCGCAAAACTTAAGATTCTGTCGTTTGATGCTGCACCTTCCAGGGTGGCTGAAGTGGATGTTACTTATCACTTAAAGGCGGCTGTTAAAAGCTTCCAAAGTAGGCTGAAGAGGCCTGCAGTCATGCCTAAGGACTCGTTTCCTGATGCTGATGAGGTTAAACCTGCATCTCCTGTTATGGAGTTCCCAGTTGGAAAGCTTGATACCTCTTCTGACCGGGGTATGGAAACTATGGTTCAGCAGAATTGGGGTTCTACTTTGAAGCATAATGATGGCCTGCTCGAATGTAGTCCCCAACAGTGCTGCTCTGTATTGGAGGCAGTGGGTCTGAAGTCTGAGCAACATTCTTCTTCGTTGGCTCTGGATTGTGGCTGTGAACAATCAGTCACAGTTGCTAATAATCTAGGGGTTTTGAAGGAGCTAGCTCCCTTGCGGGTCTTGTCTGGAGGGAGTCAAGGGCCTGAGGGTGACTCATCTCTGATGAGGTCCGATTGCTCTGTTGAGGGGCACATTTTGACCGTCCCTGAATTGGGTGCTGGCCCCCTTTTTGCTAATACTTCTAGTGCTTATGGTGGTTCTATTGTTGAAGAGGAGTTACTGAATGTTGTGGCTTATATGTCTGGGGACTGTTGTGCGGATCTTGAGGAGCATATAGTCTCAGAATCCATACAGCAGATTGCTGTGCCTCTGCCTGTTGCTGGGGTCTCTGATGAAAGCGGTGAGGTGGTTTCGGCTCCTAATTTGTCAGTCGAAATTGATCCTGAGATTACTCCTGATTCTATCTATCGGATTGCCCGGAAATATGGATTAAAGCGTTCTAATTCAGCTGGACGGGCCTCTCCTCGCCTTTATGATCACTTGGATGTAAATCATTCCATTGTGTCATCTAGAGGGTTTGTGGCTGCTGGGAAGGGAGACCTGGTGCTGCCGGCCACAAAAACTTTTCAATCCCATTGGGTTATGGGGGAGGTGCAACATAAAGAGTGGAACAGTGCTGAGGATGAACGTCTCGATGGCAGTCTGGTCTGCTTACTAGGTTATGGCCTGTTGTTCCTTTGATTTTGTCTGGTTGGCTGTGCAGCAGGGTTTTTCTTCCATGCTGAACTCTGGGTGCAGCTGGAGCCTTGTACATAAGGCTTCTTTAATTTTGTTTCTCATCAGTCGCAGAAGGTGCTGCTGGATGTATTGCTGAAGCAATCTGGCTACTGTATGCTGCTGATTTTGTGATTCAGGGGTTGCTGCCCGTGCATCTGAAATATGCCTCTGTGCATGCTAATGTTTTTAGTTGCATGCTTGATCTCCTGAATCCATGCTGATGGAAGCTGATCTGGTAGGAACCCCTGGAGGGAGAGGCCAATGCTGTTGTTTTGCTGGCGACGTAGTGGTGTCTTTTGGAGTTTGCTGCAAATGCTTTGCTGCGAGGTGCGTATGGAGCATGGGCAGTTGGAGGTGTTGAAGCTGCGTCCCGTTTCCTATGGTGGACTATACAAACAAGGCTGTTGCTGTTGTGTAACATTGAGCTGAAGCATTCTTCTGCTGCTTATGAAACAGCATCAGATTGGCAATTTAATGGTTGCCTCCAGATGAAGTTTTGCTGAAATGCCCAGGTGTTGCCTGCGTTGCACCGCAAGATGCTCCTGCACTGCTAATGTGTGTGTGTCTGCTTATGTGTAATTTCAGACTACATTTGATGTTTTTTGTTGAACGCTGTCCTCTCAGAGGCTTTTTGGTATTATTTGTGTACCGTTTGCTCGGGGTATGCCCTAGCTTTTTATGTTTTATTTCCAGCCAAAATACCTGGAGATAAAACATCGATATTGTAATTTTTTCTCCCTATAATCCAAAATACTTACTTACCAAAAAAAAAAAAAAAGGATGACCCTCGACCAGCAAAAATTAGGATTATGTCGATGGTTGATGCTCCTTCCAGGGTGGTTGAGGTTGATATTGCTTATCACTCTAAGCATGAATTCAACAGGTTTCCTAGCAGATTAAAGAGGCCTACAGATATGTCTAAGGCCCCGGTTCCTGTTGCTACTGGGGCTGATGCTCCACCCACCAACCCCCCCTCTGTTCTGGAAGTTGAACCTGCCTTTTCTGCTGCAAGACCAGGGAGTGAGGTTGAATCCTCTTCTGGTTGTGTTTTGGAAGATACGGTTCAGATGACTAGCTGTTCCGGCATTGATGATGGATCTGTCAATGGGCTGGTTTCTCCACTGCCTCACCAATTTTCTGATTCTGCTTCTGCTATGGATGCCTTTGCTGTGTGCTCACCGGCTGGGCCTCGTGAACTTGATCAGACAAACGGGTCTCTAGCCGTGGATATTCCTTTGGGGATTTGTGGTTCGGTTGATCAGATGCAATTGGACCTTACTATTGAGGCTGGTGCTGACACGCCTGCTAATGCTGGTTGTCCTATTGATTTCCAATCGATGGTTGGTGCTGCCACGCTTATGAATGTTGTTGAGACGGTGCTTGAAGCTGGTAACCTTAGGGAGTGTTGTGTTGGTAGCTGTGACTCCCTCCGTGATGCTGATATCCACCAAATGGTGGATGATGTTGATTTAGCTTTGTCCCCTAACTCACTACCTGTTTCAGCCCCTGGGTTCCCGGATGGGTTAGGTGGGAAAGGGGCAGCCGCTATTTTGGGACCCAAAATGGGTCTTGCTGCTGATGTAGGGGATGCATTTGAACCAAATGACTCCTGCTCTTTGAAACCAGATAGGTCTCTTGTTGGGGTTGAAGGACTTCCTGGAGTTAATGATTCTACTCCAGAATCTATTGCGCAGATCGTCCGTAAATACTGGATGATTCTACTCCCGAAATACGCCTTAATGACCCATCTGTTGATGGTTCTGTGGATCCAGCTGTTCTTGATCTTCGAACTATGCCCAGTACGGTCCCTGTTACTGGATGCTCCGATGTGAAATCTGAGCCATTAGTGGCTGTTACCAAGGAATCTGGTGGTAGTGTTGGTCATGTTCAATCCGTTACGTATCCTGTTGCTGGTGTAGTGGACTATGTTTATGATGATCGTCAACGATATGAGGATGAGCAATTTGCTAGGCAGGCTATAAATGGGTGGGAGACGGTGGCAGCTGAGTGCCGACGGCGTAAATCTGCCTCCAAGAAAGCCCGGCGACCCCTCTCACGATATCTGATGCAGTCCTTGCTAAAATGAGATCTGATGCAGTAGGTGCAGTACCTGTTTTTCTGGGTTTGTGCTGGTTGCTGTTTTTGACTGGCTGCTGTATGGTTCTGTTGTTTTGGGGACTTGATCCCTGTCCATATGGCTTGGGGACTTGCTGGACTGTGCTGTAATGCTGGCCTTATGGGTACTGGCTTCTTTCTGATGAAGGATTCTGCTGCCTGCTCACCAGCATTAGAAACTGGGTTGCCAGGTTATGTGAGATGACAGTGGTGGCTGGTTTGGTGCTGTTTGGCTGGTTTTTTTCTGTCGTTTTGCTGCAATGTCCTATGTTGGGATATGCACTGGTCCATGTTATTGCATGTGGCAGCTCTATTACCCGGTTGGTGTGCTGATTGCTACTGTATTGCTGAATTGGGTGCTGATATTGCTGCTGGGTTGTGTGAAGGCCTAGCGGTGCCTAGCGCTGTTTTTTCTTGTTGGGAAATCTGGTTTTTGTCCGTTACCTGTTGCTCAATCTGGGCACGATGCTGATCTTGGTGCAGCTGGTCACTTTCCAGAATGCTGGGCCGTTGCCAATGTGCACAATATGGGACCTGATCCTGGTGGGGTGGCTGCTCTGATTCTGCACTGATTTGGTTCCCTGTTGTGGATTGAGGGAGGTTGCTCCTGGGGTTGGTGGTTGTGCTTCTTGTGTGGATGCAAATCGGCTGAATGCTGGCAGCATCTTATTTGCAGCTTTGTCTTGTCAGGCTTGTGGATTTCTCCTCCTTTTGCTATTGTGGCTAGATCGGCTCTGGATTTCCTTCATGGCCGATTTAATGTCACGATTGGGATGGTCTCCTGCTGTTGTGGCCAGCCTTCTAAATCTGCCGGTTTGCCGGTTGTGGATGGTGCCTCTCTGGCCCTGTTGGTGTGCTGAGTGCATACTCTTCGATCCTGGATGCTGATTTAGATGTTGTTGTTGCTGCTGGAATTTTTTGAGGCATGCTTGCTGTGTTCCAGTTGTCTGGGCAGTTGCCAGTATGCCCTTTGCTGTAGCTGGGGCCAGATCCATGACCCAGATGCACCGCAAGTGGTGCTGAGTACGACTGTTTTTGCTGATTTTGTAACTTCATATTACTTTTTTGGTCTCCTGTTGTTTGAAGACTGGATTGGTCTGCTGGTTCTTCTAGCAGCTGTGAATTGGGCTGCTGTTCAGCTGGGTTTTTCCAATGATGATGTGTGGCAGGCTGCGGTTGTTGCCTTCCGCTCTGATGCACTGCGAGTGAGTTGAGCCATGTGCTGGTGCCTCACAATGCACTGGCCTGATGGTGTACTGATGTGAACTCAGCTGCGGCCTGATGTTGGGAGCTGCAGTTGCTGCTGGGTTATGTGGATGCTTGGTGGAAGCCAATGCTGATGTGCTGGGCTGTTGCCATTTTGTCCTATGCTGTAGATGGGCTAGGTTGCAACGCTAGAATTGGCATGGTGTTGCTGGTGGCTGAACAGCAAGCTGTGCTTGCAATGTTGGCGGTTTTGTGTCTCCTGTTATGTAACTTCATATTACATACTTGAACGTTGAGCTCTTAGTGGCTTTTTTTGGTATTTTCTGATGTACCGGTTGCTCCGGGTATACCCCAACATTTTATGTTTTAAATCCAAGTCAAAATACTTGGAGATAAAACATTATTATTGTAATATTTTTCTCCCATCAATCCAAAATACTTACTTATCAAAAAAAAAAAAACTTCGGGAGGGGGGACAAAATTTGATTAGCCATATCGGAAGGAGAAGGAGGGAAGAATTTAATCGTGGGCTTACCTCCACAAGCCCACTTTTCAACAACCGAAGCCCAAGAGGCGCCAGGGGTGCCGGAGCCCTTTTTATCTGAATGGCCAGAGCCAATGTCTGAATTAGTACCAGGGACCCCTTTACACTGGGAGGGCTCAGCAGGCAGCCTTGGAGAATGGAGAAGCTTTGGATCAGCTGCCATAATGCATCCGTTGCCAGAAGCAGTAGCCAGGGAATCTGGGCTGATCTGAGCCCCTGGAGGAGGGATGGCCGAAGTGGGTTGAGGCTCGCCAGGGCATCTTGAATTTTCAGAGCAGCTCGGAGTCCCTCTGCAAGCATCCAACGGCACCGGGCCTTCAGTGGAAACCCCATCAGCAAGGGAGGAGCCCACCAGGTGCGATTGTGCACAACGGTCGGCCTTCCTTACCGAAGCAAGGAAAGCTTTATCAGGAGCGCATGGGGCAATCGAGGAAGGCAATGGGTGGAGACTGCCCGACTCTACATCGGGCGCGAGAGAATCAGGCCGACTGGAATCCATGGATTGGGATGCAAAGAGGGGTCCAAATCCAGGCAGGGGACGACGCCTCGGAGGGCTCCGACTGCTGACGGGGGAAGGAAGGGGGCAGGAGGATCGGATGAAGAGGATGAGATGTGGGCAGAGGAGGCCGAGGACGATGTTTTAAGAGGCCACGGGGTGGACGGACGATGGAAGGAGGGAGAGGCGGGGGCTGATAGGCTTTGAGGAAGTTCAAGATTTAGAGGAGAGGGCATCGATTCAGGGAGGCGGGGAGGGGGGCTAGCGACCGGCGCCATGGGCGCCGGCGAAGAGGGAAGAGGGCGCGTCCTGTTGATACTGCTATCCATAGCAGTTCTTTGCTGATGCTGGTTTCGCTGGTAGCAATCATCACAGGAAGCTTAATCTCTTTTGGCAGTTGTTTCTGGTTTCGTTTTTGTTGCTGCATCATAGTAAGTTCCTTGCTGAGGAGTAATGGGGTTCTGACCTGGTAGTCTAGCTTTTCCATTGTTGTTCGAATTGATGTGCAAGGAGGATTGCGATTTGATGTGAGATGCTTCAATGAAAGATGCAGGCAACATTTTGCTGTAAAGGATCTTGGTGGCTAGATGATGCTGGAGTTCCCATTAGTGCTTTTCTTGTTGAATCTGTTTTTTAGGTTTGTTTTTGTTGTGGGGCCTGGTAGCATACAGTCGATTTAGATGAAATACACCTAGGTGAGGTTTTTCAATTTTCTTTTAATCGGATCATGATTTTGTTCATGGTGATGCTCGGGGTATGCCCTAACTCGTTGTTCTAAATCTAAGTTGACAAAACACTTAGAGTTAGAATATCGTTTTTGTAATGTTTATTTCATTTAATTCATTTAACTTACTTACCGAAAAAAAAGAAAAAAAAGTTGGGAGTATGTAAAACTATTCTTGTGGATAAATTAGTTGGATGCAATGCTGAACCTGGTTCCTGAAGCATCGCTATCACTGCTGAATATGGTCTCTGAAGCCCTACTGATGCAGTTGTACAACAGCTCCTGATGTTGGAATATTTTGTCTGTTTCTTGTGGATGATCCCCGGAAGCATCCATGGATGTGGAAGGCTGCTGGTACCCTCTCTGATGGGTTGTAAATCTGGAGCTATTAGTTCAATTTTCACCAAGCTGGATTGGGCTTTAAAACCTGCACCGGAGGGGCTGTTGATGATGCCAAAGCTGATGCTACCTCTTGATGTTGCTGGTTGTTTGGAGTCTTCTTCATAACTTTTGATGTTGTTGCTGATGCTGCTCGTGCCATGTATGTGGGGCTGGTTTGTTGGGAATGAATATGTATTCCTGTTGCCCCAGTGGGATTGATCTTGACTGGGGTCGATTTGACCGAAGTTGTACTCATGATACTATATATGTATTTTCGAATGTATTTCTACTTTTCTTGACCTGGTTCATGGTCTCTGATTATGACATGTTCAAGAGGCTTGGGGTACACCCCTATGTCTTTGTTCAAATTCCAAGTCAGAAAAATACTTGGAGTTAGCACAAAGTTTTGTATTTTTCCTTTTATTTTAATGCATTTTTACTTACCAAAAAAAAAAGAACAAGGAAATCGAAATAGGGAACGAATGGAAAGCTTCCTTAGACAACACCATACCAGGAGTCCATCTTTTCAGGAAGATGGGCTTCCTACCAAAGGTCCAAGGACCTTTAGCTAGACAAAGATTCCAGAGATCTTCAGTATCAAAACGAAAGAAAAAGAAACCTTTGTCATTACCGGCTACATGACATAGACCAAATCTAGCCCAAATTTTGTGCGCAATGGACTTCACTGCCTGGAAATGCGGAGCAGAGTCTTGGAAGAAACCCACTAAAGTTGCACCCCATAAGTCCCGGCCCTGCTAGGTAACTTTAGCAGGGGGGAAATGGAGACAACATCCTTTTCCACGAATTGGGGGCAAAGATTTTTTTTTTGGTAAGTAATTAATTGCATTAAAATTTAAATAAAATGTACAGACAAACTATATTCTTTACCAAGTGTTTTGCCGACTTGGAAAAAGAAATATAGTGACAAGGGAGTCCCCTAAATCCATGACAAAAGTCCTTAAGAAATAATGTTACAATATCGAATTAGGCATTTAATACAAAAATCCAAGTCGGAACTTGAAACACGCGTCAAAATCGGCATTTGAAGCGCTTGTCGAGATCGGCAACCTCAAATCCGAATCAGCACTTGATATGCCTAGTCAGCAAAGCCAAAACAGCCTCCTATCAAAATCGGTATTTGACCCGCAATTCCAAAACGGCATTTAGAATTTAAGGGGAGGAATCTGGCATCTCTCGTGGGACACCACTACAGCAGCCCAGGAGACTTTCGGGATGGGGGGAATCTCACCTATGGGTTTGGAACCAAAAACAGGATATGGAGAAGCTCGAGCAGAGACAACAGGAGTGACACCGACATCAGGGCCAGCCCCAACAGGCGAAGCCTTATCACCCAGAACTTCGAAGGCGCAATGCTCCTAAAGGCGACCATGGCAACGACCCCCCGATGATAAGCGCTCCAAGAAATCTGCATCAGGGCCTTGGGCAGGAATCACAGTAGCCCTTTGCAGGGGAGGAAAAGGGTTAGTCGAAGACCCCAACGGAGGAGAAACAACAGCCACACGAGAGGCGGGGGTCCGGGAAGAGTCTGTGGGCAGATCCGAGATGCCCACCCCGGCTGGCGTAGACACAGGAGCACCGGAGGGGATCGTCAGCTGATTCACTAAGACAACAGAGGATTATAGGTGGTAACAGAAAGCACAACGATGCTCCAGGTGGCCGGCGCCAGCGAGCAGATGCCTGAAAACGGCAGCGCAGAGAAGAAAATTGAAAACCCTAGAGAGAAGGGAGAGATTCTCTCTCTAGAGGTAAGGCGATAGAGTATCCCAAAGGGCTGCAGAAATCCTGAGAGGAGTTCTTAAAAAAGATCTATAAAAATAACCAGAGATTGGTAAACTAGTCAGATTCACCAGAAATGGGGACATATGGTAAAGTGAAAAACACCAGTAATGGCCAGCAGCAGTATACCAAGAGACACTCCCTCCTTTTTTTTGAACCATCGGATATAGGATTGGGTTTTTTTTCCTTGGAAGAAAAACCTCTAGCATAGAGAAGACTGCATATCGTGAGGGCTCCCAAAAAGGCCATTCAGCCAGCTCCGCTCCACCAGATAAGGGAGGAAAGATGGATGATGTCCAGAAAGGGGAAAAGGAAGAAAAAGAGAAAGACACAACATCAGACCGAAAAAAGGCACACAACAATTATCTGCTCCAATGGACTCTAGTTTAAAGTCCACCTCGAGAAAACACCAAACTCTACCCCTAAAGAGATAGATTCTAAAACTTTAGGGAGTGATATCACCTAGAGAGAGGCACTCTCCCTTCTCTCTAGATTTCAAAATTTCGAATTTGATTTTGTGTTGAGGTTTCCCTCGTCAGTGCTGGCCAAGGCCGGTCTTCAGGGGGCGGCGCTAAACCCTAATCGGTCTCCCAGTCAACTTCGAAACCTCAATGTTTCCCCAACCATCCTATCTTCTCCCTCCTTCCCCTCCCCTTGCAGAGGTTCCAAACATCCGTCCCCACCGATCATCTCTCCTAGAGGGGCTGAAACCGCCTTCATCTCCCAGCGTTTCATTTTGGGAGCGCAGAATGTTGTTTGAAGTCGGCCGCCTTTATTCGACCTTCAACTGCGAGATCTGTTGCTCTCTGCGCCTCGTCCCGCCGGGCTGGGATGGTTCGAGCAATGGTGTTTCGCCACTCTAAGTTCTTTCCCCCTCGTACTATGTTGGGGATGTCGTCACATCACCCCCGCCGAGGTTCTTGGCCGAGCCCGGATGTTTGGGGTGCTACGCCGGTGGGCTACTTCCTCGAAACCCCCTCCATTTTCAAGTCAGCAGCGCCATTGTCCCAGTAAATCTGGGCCGATTCGGATACGACATGTTGCTGGAATGATAGCGGTTTCTTCTTCTTCTATTTGACTCTGAAGATCATTTGAACCGTTGTTTGGCTTGTGGTCTCTAGACCTTAGGTCGGAAAGCCATCATCCTCAAAAAATGGACGCCTGGTATGGTGCTGGACAAGGAATCTTTTCAATCGTACCCGATTTGGATCACTTTGTCCAAGGTCCCTATTGAATTTTGGACCCCATAGGCTCGCTTCTCTCAAATTTCAAACCTCGGTTTGAATTTTCTGGCCGCGCTCCTGCGGGGCGTTCCTCATCTGGGCAGGGCGCTGCGCGCCAAGGCCGGGTCATCTGGTTGCCCGCCTCGTCCCTTTACCTAATCCTCATCCTTTTCTCTCCCTGGCTTCGAAGAGGCGATTCTCTCTCGTATTTCCATTTCCTAATCCAAAACCCGTCTTCGATTTTGGGCACATCCAAGATTGCTTTCACCTAACCGGACTGATTCCGGGTACTCTATGATTTCATCTTCGGTGAAGCCCTCGATTTCCGCTGTTTCAGCCAAGTCCGCTGAGGTTCTCTCGCGGTCCTCTGTGGGTTTCACGTTGTTCCCGACTCCATTCGGGGGTTCGATGCCACCCTCGCTTCATGCCTTGCCCTCGGGGGCTCAAGCCACCGATGTGCCGCCGGTGGGATTAACCCGACGAACGCCCTCATGCCTGGCTCCGGGAGCCACTCGCTTGGCCGAGCCTTCTGTTGGGTCGGGGTGCCTGGGTTTGCTTTTGGTTGAAACTAGGCCGGAGTGTTCTTTGAATCAGCGTGGGCTTTGTTTGACAATGAAATGCCTTTATCGGGCAGATTTTGAGAATGCGGTTTGCTGCATTTCGCTCGTGGTCCGGTAATCACCGCTCTGCTTGTAGTTGTTGTAATTTGCAATAGCTTTCTTAAGGCTGTAGTTGGTCCTGTCGTTCTTTGTGTGGACGAGCCGAACTCTGCTGTCCTTGTGTTCGCCGCTAATTACGGTGAGATGTGGTGCTTGTCTGGCTTTAATGCCGCCTTCAACCGGTTATCGGGTGCCCGCTCCTGCTGCGGTGTCAGTGGCTTCGCTGGTGTGCTTATGTGCATATCTGGGATGCTGTTCCATCTCATGACTTGGTGCAGCCAATTTTCTTTTGGTGCTGCTCTGCTTCTCCGGCTGTGTATCCCATTATGTCAGTAGTCCTTCGGATCGCTTTTGGCTGGCCTCTTCGCCAGCTTATTGCTATCGCTTGCTTTGCAACAAATGCAATTGCCTGATGTCATTATTCTGCAATGCTACAAATGGAAGGAGGTTAGGTGTTGTATCAAATGCGGGTCTTCAGCTTGCCCTACTATGATCGAGATGGCCCGGGCCCGTCTGCTTTGAAGCAGTTCTGTTAGGGATTGCAAAGGATGCTAATCTTTAATGGCTGATCCTTTTGGCGGGGCGGTGATTGGTGATGCTTTGAGGATGATGACCAGCGCTGTTTAGTTGGTCTGCATTTCTGTCGCTGAGGCTTTTCTCAAGTATGGAGTAAGGCGGCTTGTGCTTGGAGTTGCTGTTGGGTAGGAGATGGGCTGGTTCCCTCTGCTGATTGTGGATGCTGGCTTAGTCCTGGATCCGGTTGGATGATCAGGATGCAGCTCCTATGCTGAATGATGATCCCCACTGCTGTTTGAATGTTGAAGTCTGTCCTCTGCTGCTGTTGAGTATTACAGCGTCCTGCTCTCGGGTTGCAAGGGATTCATGCTGTTTTTTGCTGTTAGTGGGCTGTGCTGATGCCCATTGGTTTGTTGTGAGCTTGAAAGCCTTTGCTGTTCAATCCACGTTGGCAGTTTTGTTTTGCCAACAAAACAAATTTAATGGTATGTAATGGCTGATGCCAAATTTGATGTGGGTAACTACTGATGCAGGAGTTCACGTTGTTTGATGATGCGCTGCTGTCTTGTGTTGGTGCAGATGTTGTGGGACAGTGAGCTGAAGCATGTGCTGGTATTATTGATACCAAGGCTCTGCTCTTCTGGGTTTGTTGCTGCCGCGCTGATAATGGGCAGTGTAGATGTTGCATGATGTTGTTTGCTGGTTATGGTAGTGCAGCAACCGAAGAAGGCTGCTTGCTGGCTATTTCCTGTGGCTGGCCTTTTGGATTTTGCCTGGGAATGGAAGTTTAATTTGTCTAGGAATTGCTTTTGAGTAATTCTCTTGTGTTGTATGATTACCAGCAATTTTGTCCTTTAGTTGGTTTCATAGGTTGTATCTAAATGCTCGGGGCATGCCCTAGCTTTTTTGGTTTATCCCCAAGTCGGAAAAACACTTGGTGATAAATCATTACTTGTAAATTTTTTCTCCCATAAATCCAAATCACTTACTTACCAAAAAAAAAAAAAAAAGAATTTTGGACCCCATTGGGTCTGAGTTGGATTGCCAATGGAGTAGGTAAACCTCTCCTACTAGATCAAAGCACTGCTAAAATGGATAGACTTAATTTTGCACGGGTCTGTGTTTTTTTTTTTTTTTTGGTAAGTAAGTATATTGGATTATAGGGAGAAAAAATTACACAAACTATGCTTTATTTCCAAGTGCACGGGTCTGTGTTGAAGTAACCAGAGGTGCACATCTCCCTTCATTTATCATACTGAAGTCAGGATCTAAAGCTGCAGCCTCTTCGGTTGACATTGAGGTTAGTTACCTCAGGAAGCCAATGCACCCTCTGAAGGGTCGCCTTGCAAACCCGGATAGAAAATTTGCTGGGAATAAAGATGAGTCTCCTAGTCTGGCTGATGATTCCCATTCTTCCTCTGATGGGGATTTTAGTGAGCCAGTTGGGGTAGCTCTATTGACCAAAACCTTGTTACCCTCCTCTCTTTCTCCTGCTGTTGGTGTTGGAATGGAGGGTAGTGATGATCAAGTGCCTCAAGCAGGCCAGGCCCTCCCTGGATGTGATCCAGGAGTTGTGGTTGATGTCTTAACTTGATCAACTGATGCTGGTTTTATTGCCTCTGGTCATGAAACTTTTGATGATGGGGATGTCCGAGAGGCCGACGTGGATAATCAGCCCCCCAGGTTGTTGCCAGCTGATATTGATCCTCTCGTTCTGTGTGAGTCGGATTCTTCTAAGGAGACCAACATTGCTGACCAATCTGGTGAGGTGAGTTCCTCTGACTGCTCAGAGTCAAGTGGGACTGCCCCGCTTGAGGTGCTCCGGCTGTTGGCTCTCTTCCTGGGCCCCTTGCTGTTCTGCCTCATCCTCATGCTTCGGGTCCAATTGTGGTGGTAGATCCTGATTTTACCCCCGAATCTATCTCACCGATTGCTCAGAAATACTCCCTGGATGGGTATTGATCATGATGGGTTAGAATCAAGTAGGCCCGGGAATTCTGTGGGTCGATGGTTGGGATCGGCCTGCTGATCCTGGTGAGGAGCCCTGCATAACTTGTCGCACCTATAGGAGTTACTTGCCATGCATGATGTTGCCTATAAGAGGGAAAGGGCCAGAAGATCGAAAAGCCGTTCCTCAGAGCCAAAAGTCCCCAAGCATGGGTCATGTTGAGGCCCTAAGCCAAGGGATTGCGCTTTGGGTCCACCAGTGCCTTGTGGCATCTTTGGAGGCCGAGTGATTTTTGTTCGCTAAACCGGAGGGCCTTGAGTGACGAATCCGGGAGTTCTTTTTGTACTTACCGCCGGAGTGGCCATCGTGAGACGAGGCCGGAGTGGCTAAGCATCCGGAGTGCCTGTTTCATTATAAGGTCAAGTGGGCCTGAGTAAGATGAATCCGGAGTGCATTTTGTACACTAAAAGGCTGAAGTGGCTTGCGTGTGTTGAGGCCGGAGTGGCATTGTGAAAGATGAAGCCGGAGTGCCTTTGTACTCTAAAAGCTGGAGTGGTGTGCGATGCGGCTTTGTTTGATTCAAAGTGGTGATGATCCAAAGTGGCTTGATGTTGCTGATGTGGCCACGTTCTGAAGTGGCATGGTGATGCCGAAGTGGGGATTAGTTTTTTTGGCTGAATTAGAGGTAGGTGTTTGTTTCTTTGTTCGGTTTGGGGTTGAGGCCGGTTTGGCCTGCTGACATTTTTCTTCTGATGCTTTGTTCCCAAATTTGGAACTTTAGGTTTGGTTTTTTTCATAGTTCGGTCTTTTGAATGGCTGATGCTCGGGGAATGCCCTAACGCGTTGTTCTAGATCTAAGTCAGCAAAACACTTGGAGCTGGAATATCGGTGTGTAATTTCATTTATTTTAAATTTCATTTAATTACTTACCAAAAAAAAAGAGAGATGGATTGTAGTGGTCTTTAATATTCTTGAAGCCTAGATCCCTCTTGGGAATGGATATATTCAGTTTATGATGCACCATATTCGTATTCTGAGTTACAAGTTGGTTCTCATTTTCATTACTTACCAAAAAAAAAAAAAACAAGAGTTGGTTCTCATTTTTCCTGCTAGAGTCGTTGAAAATTCAATTATTTCGATCCAGGCAGATATAGTAAATTGAGGCGGCCAGTGTAAGACGGAAGGAGAGCCCTTTGGGATTCATACCTTTCCATCTACTGGTAGCCTACAAAATGTTCAAATTTAGATTAGAGCAAGGCCACTGCAATTCAGCCTTTTGGCTCATCTTTCTCCAAATTTTACCTGTAAATTCACAAATAAAGAAAAGGTGATCGTGATTTTCACTCTCAACTTGACAAAAAGGGCATCTATTCAAGATAGTGGAGAACCTACTAAGACGATCTAGCATGCTCAGATGATGACGTATACAAAGCCAAAAGATGAAGGCATGGGCCCTAGAAAGCAAAAGTCTAGTTTTCTTGGAGTAGCTTTCTCTAGAACCCCTTCTGTCTTCGATTTCAAATTTTGAAATACAGCGTCTGCTACTGTGACCCCGCTCCTTCCGACTCCCAATTGCCGGCGCCGCCAGCTATGGCTGGCCCTAGTGCGGTGCCATCTTCTTCTTCCACTATCCCATTACCCTCTTGTCTTGACTCTGGTTTCCCCTCAGCCTCCCCCTTCCCTGAAGGTGCGGATACCTCTCCTCAAAATCTCCCTCAACCCCCCAGTCTGCCTCAACCTATCCCAATCGACCCCCCTAGTGGTCCTTTCCCACCCTCATTTCCCTCCTTGCCCAACTCCTCTGAGGTCCTTCCATCCTCTTCTAGCACCCATTCATCCCGAGCCCCAATATCTATCCCCTCCTCTGAATCTCTACTCGGCGTTGCCTAACTTAGGCCACCTGAAGATCATGACTTCCCCTAGTTAGGCGGCCCAAAAGGACATAGGCTTCCACTGCCTAGGAATCTGGAAGGCTATAAGAACGTGAAATCAACTGTCAATGTCCCGAGAGGGATGCAACACCCATCTCCTAATTTGCCACCGAGCTTTGCAGCTGACTCTGTCTCTACATCATCGAAGCAGACCATGGCTCCTAATTTAAGTATGGAGCCAACTGCCAGCCCTCCACTTGCTTCCTGGTCCTCATTGGTAAAATAGAGCTCTGAAAGAGGTAAGTCCTCACTCTGTTACTTCTCGGCCAAAGTTGAGATTGGGGATAATGTGATTTTTACCCCCCCCCTTCCGAAGTAATCAAATAGGGTGAGACATTGTGGGGTGATACTCTGGTTGGTTACTTTGATGGAAATCCACTGCACTTTCATGTTGTCAACCACATAGCTAGGCTGATTTGGTCTCGTTATGAGCTTCAGCATGTGGCTGGCATGGACCAAGGCTTCTTTTTCTTCCGATTCTCTTCATGTAAGGCGCTTGAGAACTATCTTAAGAATGGACCCTGGATCTTTGTAGGGCATCCCCGGTTTCTCAAAAAATGGAAACCGGGCATGCCGTTGTAGAAGGAAGAGCATAAATCCTTCCCAATTTGGATTACATTATTAAACGTACCAGTGGAGTTGTAGACTCCAATGGGATTGAGTTGGTTAGCTCGTATGGTGGGAAAGCCTTTACATTTAGACCAGCTCTCTAAGAAGATGGAAAGAATGAGCTTTGCATGTGTCTATGTGAAAATTAAAGCTGATGTGTCCAAGCCTTCTCAGCTGTGCATGATTCAAGGTCGTGAGCACCTTATATTTCTAAATTACATTTAGATCATAACCACATTTTCTTCTCCTGCCCTTTCTCTAAATCCCTATGGCGCATGATTCAAGGTTGTGCTGGAACTCACTGGCCTTACCCTAAATGGTCCCAAAATATTTGTTGGGCTACAAATAAATGGAAAGGGAAAAATTTCTAGGCCCTCTCTAACCGGCTCTCTCTTGCGGCTACAGTCTATTTTATTTGGAAGGAGCGTAACAACCGCATTTTTCAAAACTTCCCCCCCACAGGACACCTCTCATCTATGTTCTCTTATCATCAATGTCGTTAGGTCCAAAATGATAACCTATATTGATGATACCAAAAGTGTGGACCGAACACACCGAATTCGTTGGAACTTGTAGTGGATCCCAAAAAAAAGAAAATTTCAAGTGTCCCGGGACTTTTCTTGAACCAATTGTTGGGTTTAGATGATGTTGGATCCTAAAAAAAAATCATTCCTTACTGTTGTCGCCCAACCTGGGTTTTTTCTTGGTTCATCTGATGGTTTAGATGTTGTTGGATGCTACAAAAAAAAAAAAAACTGCACCTCCCGGATGCTCTGTTTTGCTATTTTGCCACCCACCCTGTTTCTTTGGTTCAGATGTAAGTTTCTCTTGATGCTGGAAGCTGACCTTTGTGTATGCGACCGTCGGTTCTAGTGTTGGGGATTGATGGAGCTGGTGCATTGGCATTTTGTCTGGCCAATGTACATTGTCCGTGCCATGCCCGGGTTACTGCATTGTCATGATTGGCTGATTTTTTGGTAGGCGAAAACTTGTTTGCTTTCGCCCCCTGATCTGGATGGTGCTGGATTAGACTGTTTTAGAAGCTACTACTTTTCCCCATGAGAGTTTGGTTGTTACTGTGGCGTAGGCTGTGCTCCCTTCCTGTAGCAAGGTTCGAAGGACTGCTGTGCCATCACACTCGAGTTGGAGTGGTTGCTCTGTGCTTTTTATTGTACTGGCTTCTCTTATATACCCCCAAAAAAATCTATATATATATATTTTTTTTTTATATATTTTTTACTTATTTAATTTTCTATCTCCGAGGGGACTGAATCTTGGGGATCAGACTAATGATCGTAGAGTTCATTTGTTTGAGGAGCAAACCATGAGTGAAGAAGTCACGGATGGCTTCACAAACAGATTGACCCACAGTATCCCATGCTTCCTTAAAAAAAAGGGCACTGAACCCATCTGGGCCCGGGGCTCTATAATCACCGATGGAGAATATGGTCTTGCGGATCTCGTCATCACTTACAGGGCCTTCAAGAAGGTCCGTGAGTGATTCAGGCACCGTGTGGAGGATGCGATCCGCGTTAGCCGACCCGTGCGTGCGCCCAGTCCCAAGAGCCTTACTAAAGTGGTCCACAATCAGATTCTAAACATTTTCAATACCATTTATAGGAGTCCCATCATGATCAAGGAGCGAGATGATCCGATTCTTATTGTGGTTACCATTAACAGTCTTGAAAAAGAATTTATTACACTGATCCCCTTCTTTGAGCCACCTTATCTTAGCTTTTTGCTTAGTAAGGTCGGCCTCCTGGCCAGTGCATCATGGTAGGCATCCTTGCATCTGCGTTCTTCAAGATGACAAACAAGGTTAGGGGGTATGACCCTGATCTCCTCAAGCTTTGTCCTCAAAGCGGGCAACCTCCTCATGGACATCACCCTCATGGACATTAAGCTTTTTCAGATCTTTTTCACCAACTTAAGACGAGTCACCAGCCTGAACATCGGATAACCATTAGTGACGGTCCCGACCAAGATCCCAACCTAAAGGGTAAAAATTTGGGGATTTCGTGAGGAAATTATTGAAACGGAACATCCCTCTTTTCCTAGGGGAAAACCCAGAAGTGAAAAGAATACAGGGCGAATGATCAGAGAGTCGAGCAGGGGAAAAAGGGGCCTTAGCTCGTCTGAACTGATGAAACCAGTTTCCATTAGCGACCACACGATCTAGCTTTCTGAATATGCGAAGGGACGACTCGCGTCCATCATTCCAAGTATAGTTTTTTTTTTGGTAAGTAAGTGATTTGGATTGATGGGAGAAAATTTTACAAGCTGTGATTTATCCCCAAGTGTTATTCCGACTTAGGGATAAACCAAAATAGCTAGGCATACCGAGCATTTTAATACAACCGATGAAACCAACTAATAGATAAAATGCCGGATTCATACTACATAAGCAACCACACAAAGGCAGTTCCTAAACAAAGCAAAAGAAGACATAACATGCCATTCTAAGGCCAAAACTCGAAATCAGCACCTTCAGCCGAGCAAATACCGACAGCATCTTCAAAACCATGGGGACAGCAGCAGTCAACCCTGGACAGGCAAGCTGCACCTACTAACAGCAACTACACCTGGTGCAGTAGCCCGATACAGCAGATAATGGCAAGATAGAGCAAAGCACGCAAGCCAGCATGGCTGCAAACTCACGGGATTGGAGCATTCTTGCCAACAATAACTTGCGTTCAACAAACTGTGAGGGACATCCGGATCTGCCAGCAGGCCATACCACACAGCAAAAACCATCTGAGCCAGCCAGCAAAACCAAATCCACACAGCAGCAAACGACAATTGACCCAGCCAGCACCAATCAACTGCTAATGCTTCAGCACAGCAACAAACAGAAAAACAGAACAGCATCCAAGTGCTGCACGGGATTCAGTAGCAGAATTGAGGACACCAATCATCAGGACCAGGCTGTGAATCAACCAACTTGGCATTAGGATGCAAATACAGCTGCCCAGTCAGCAACTAGATCTCCAAAACAGCATAGGTGGCGAAAATGATTTCAGCCAATCCCAACAGAATGCAGAAGGAAAATGCAGAAGACACACAGCAGAACCAATCCACTGAGCACCACAGCCATCAAGCTCAATACTATACCAAATTAGATACAGCAGCTTCTTATTGGCTACAACTAAACATAAATCCATAATGATAATTGCCGCCACGCGTTCGGTCACAGGCAGAAACCGAACCTTCCCCACCGCAGCAGAAAGAATCACCAAACACCAGCACCAAACTGCCATCAGACATCAAAGAACACAACTCACCGCTATTAAGCAGCGAAAATTTAGGGGCACCATCTCAACAAAAAGGAAAATAAGTCACCAAAGGCATCTCATCTAGCTACTCAGTCCACAGCCAACATGACCCAAGCCATAATCTCGGGGGCTCCCAACCCATTCAATAAAGGCACACACGGCAGTCAGAGCACATAGAGGACAATCAGCAACCTCAGTTCCTTTGAGAAGAGACAGCACCCACTGGACAAAGCTCAAAACAGGAAGATCATTCAGCGTCCGAATGGAACCAAGGCACAGCTCAGCCCTCAGCCGGAAGTTTCAAGTCCTTAAGCACATGGGCTCCCCCAACCCAATCCGAAAATGGGAAAAAGCAGCCAGAGCAGTGAGCAACATCAATGGACATTCGGCTGCATCACGATCTTCAAGCCGAGACAACACGCAACATAAGATGAAATTGCAGCAAAGCAACGACATCAACTACTGGCTGAATTTGCCAGACAAGCAGTTCAATGAACTGCAACACCAGGGCACTCCTCAACAAGAAGGAAGAAAGCAACCAATCGGAACCTCACTCAGCTACACATCCCTCAGCCAGAACATCCCACTCCAGAAAACCATGGGCTCCCCAAACCCCAACACAAATGGGTCACACAGCCAGGGACAGGGCAACTTCAGAGGACAATCAGCTCCTAAAATCCTTCGAAATGAGACAGCAACCCGTTGAAAAAAATCTGATGCAGAGCAGCAAAAGTAATAGACGCACCCGAAGGGAGACAAACAACCAGACAGGTCTTCGGCCAAAACTTCAGTACCCCGCCATTCGGAACAGTACAGCAACCCCAAATCGACCACCAGGATCGGGAGCGCCGAAACCTTCGCGAGACACTGAAGCCAACCAAACCGGGAGGGCTAGCCAGGAGATCGCCAGCTATGACTCCAATCAGCCAGAGGCGCGAAGCCCTAAGCAAAACCAAGAGAAAGATGTCCTCGCGTCGGGAGAAAAAGAGGAGGAGGAGAGACGGGAGACGGCCGGGCTAGGCACCAGGAGACCGACCGAGGCCGGCTCTGGCGCCGCCCTGCCAGGTGAGAGTCGACGCTGAAGGCGCGACCAAAACCGAGTTCAAATTTTGAACTCGAGGGATGTCCTCCACTCAATCCTTTTCGTTTGTGTTGGTTGATTGGCTGAGATTCAGTGGGCAATTTGCTGTTGGCATGATGATGTGGATGAGCACGAGATCCCGTTGCACATGGACAAGTTGCAGCCCTTTCGCCGAGGTGTTGTCCCCTTTTCCCTTCGAGACCCATTTTGGCCGAGCTAGTGGTTTGCCCCGTGATTCAGTGGGCCGAGGTGCATTTAGACGGGTTGATGTGCAAATCTACAGCCATGCTCCTTTCTTCCTTTGACTGTTTTGGTTGATGGCCTTTTTTTTGGGGTAAGTAAGTAAATAAAATTTAAAATAATCGTAATTACAATACGCTTTTCTAGTTCCAAGTGTTTTGCCGACTTAGAGGTAGAACAACGAGTTAGGGTATTCCCCGAGCAAACCCAGGTCCAAATCATGAAACCGAGTGGAAAAAGAAATAAAAAGCAACACCAACATCTATTTTTTTTGGTAAGTAAGATGAGATTAAAATAAACAAAATTTACAAAACGATATTCTAGCTCCAAGTGTTTTGCCAACTTAGAGGTAGAACAACACGCTAGGACATACCCCAAGCATTACCATGATCCAAATCATGAAAATGAACAAAACACCAAATAGCAAGACACATCTAGATGAATAGTGCAATTGCCATCAGCGTGGTCACGGCCAAGTCGACATCCATAGCATGGTATTAGCTGCATATTCCACGAACGAGAGCCAAATACGAACCACGAGACAGGGTTCAAAGCGATACCAGACGATATCAGCAGACGCGCGTGAAGCCATCATTGTAAACTGGGGACAAGACTTCAATTGTACTTCAATCACTTTCCATAAGCAAACAATGTTTTCATTAACCATCTCTTAAACCATGGAAACGCCAGATCATGGTAGCATCATTAATCAGTGGCTGGAATGCGCCACTCCAATAGCATAGTATCCATAAAGTATCAACAGCACGTGACCATCATCCATCATTGTGTATATTGGATGGGCAAACTTCAATAGCTTTTTTTTTTTTGGTAAGTGGCAAACTTCAATAGCACTTCAATCAGCTTCATAAGCAAACAATGTCTTCATGAACCATCTCTTAGAACCCGTGGGAACTCCTATTCAAGGTAGCTTCAGTAACCAGTGGCAAGAATGGGCCACTCCCATAGTATCGTGTCCTGCAACACCAACATCTAGATGAGCATTATCTAAAATGCCGTATGAAACCGGCCTAAAAACATTCGCACTATATAAAAAAGCATCTAAAGAACTAGCTCAAACTGAAGGTATGAAAACAGCAGCAAAAGCATCAGAGCTCTATCGCCCAGTGAGAGGAGGAAGGGCCTAGTGAGAGAAGCTCTGCCTTCCCTCTTCGATTTCGAATCCTTTCCTTCGCTCGTCCCCCTTCCCTCTTCGCCGGCGCCTCATGGCGCCCGAACTCATCGCCCCTGCCCCCCTCTCCTTTACTTCTGACTCAGATTCCCCTCTCCTAGCTTCCTCCGCCCCCCTTTCAGTCGTTCACGGTGCCTCCAATGTCTCCCAAACAGCAAACCCTATTCTTGGAGGTTTTCCTTCATCTGGTCCCTCTGGTGTTGAACTCGGCGCCCCCCACGTTCAAGGTTCTCCTCCCCCCTTTCAACCACCCCTGTGGGTAGGGACTCTGGATTTGGTATTTCCAAATGGTTGCCTTGCCCTTTGGTATCTGACGTGGCTTCCCTCCCAGCTGAGGCCCCTTCCTCCTCTGGTGTTACCTTGTCTCCTCCATCTTCTCTGGAGAGGCCAAGTCGGATTGCTGAGGTGAGTTGCCCATCGAAATCGGCTTCGCCCTTGCCTTCGTCGACGTCTATTGTCTCCTCCTCCCCTGTTGCCCTACGGTTTCATTCTGCTCCTTGGCCGAACCAGAATTAGCCTATTCTGGTTGATCGCTCGAAGTCGGCTGTGCAGACCTCGCCGTCGTGGGCTGCTGCTGTCACTAAAGACGTCCCGGAAGAAGGTACCCTACTTAAATTCTTCCCTCGCCCACCCCAAAATGGATCTGGCATTGAGTTGTTCCCCCTGCTGAGGTTATTCAGCAGGGCGAAGTCACATGGAGGGATTCCCTGGTAGGTTACTTCTATGACTCCCCCCTTAGCTCTACGTTGTCAATCACATTGCCCGTAGGATTTGGGCCAAATTTGGAGTTTCCCATGTTGCCGAATTGGACAATGGGTTCTTCCTTTTCCGTTTTGCCAGCGAAGCCAAGAAGCTGGAGTGCCTAAACCATGGTTCATGGACCTTCACAGGTCGACCATTCTTTTTAAAGAATTAGTCTCCAAACCTGGTTCTTTCCAATGGGGACCACGAAATGATTCCCATCTGGATTCACCTTAAGGAGGTCCCGATCCAATTCTGGATCCCCTTGGGCCATAGCTGGATTGCCAGCGCCATTGGGAAGCCCCTCCTGCTGGATCCTGCTACTGCCAAGATGTAACGATTGCGGTTTGCCCGAATTTGTGTTGAAATCTTGGCTTCCTCTCCTCTGCCTGAGCTAATTAGGGTCAATTCTGGAGCTAATTCAGGTGTTTCCTAGGGAGTTGATGTTGTTGTGGAATATCCATGGAAGTCTAGCCAGTGTGAAGCTGACAAAACCTCGGGGTCTTCTAAAATCCATAAGAAGACGCCCCCTAAGTCTAAACCTACTGGTCGGATGATTCCTTCAGTACCTGTTGCCCGTGACTTGGAGCCCAAAGTTAGTAAGGGCAAACCTAGCTATCCTGTGGCCTCTATGAAACTGACTGACTTTGTGTTGGCCTCAAACTCCTTTCCCACGTTGCAAAACCCCGAAGAATCCTCCCCTCCGAATTGCTCTGAGGGTAGTGTTGTCATAGGCACTCAGGGACGTGCTGAGTCTATTTTAGTATCCAGCAAGGATGTTGTGGAGACTAAGTCAGAGAGTCTAGCACCCTCTGATAAAGGTGAGGCTCCCAGGATCGAGTCTGCTCAGGCTTTTCGTCGCCCTGCCCTAGAAGGACATTGTAGCGACCAACTGGTGACTGTTTATGCTCCTATATTGCCTGATGATGACCTCCTGGTAGTCGACCCCCTGGGTCAAGCCCCGTCTGGAGCCTCCAATACTCGGCCTCTGAAGGTGGCTGGGGCCACTCTAGGATCCACCCCATTGCTGCCTGGGGATCCATCCTCTGTCCCTATTAATAAGGCCAGAGAATCATTCCTACCTAAATCGATCATGAAAAAAACCAAGGGGCCTAAAAAGAAAAATTCCCCTTATCCCAAGGTCCATGGTTAGTGTTACATGTTGGAATGTTCGTGGACTTAATGGGGCTCTCAAAACCCATGAAGTCAAACACTTTATCTTATCCACCCGCTGCACTATCGTTGGACTTGTGGAGACTTGAGTTAAAGAGAATAAGGCAGCCCATATTTCTAATATGCTGATGCCGTCCTGGAAGTGGGAGATGAATTACTCTGCCACCCCTTCTGGGTGTGTTTGGATTGGTTGGGATAAAAGCAGTGTTGATTTGAGCATTTTGTCAAAAACTGACCAAATCATCCAGTGCATCATCATTAATAAAATCAATAACCATTCCAGCTTCATTTCTTTCATTTACGCCTGTAATTCTGAGATTGAGAGGAGAATCCTTTGGGATAACTTGCGAGACATCCACCAAATTATCTCTAACAAGCCTTGGGCTACGTTGGGTGACTTTAATGCTATTAGAGCACCTTCTGAGAACCTGGGGGGATGTTGGCATGGTAACAGTGCTAAGGCTCTTGATAACTGTCTCATCGACTGCGAGCTGCAAGATCTGAGCTATGACAGGGCCTTCTTCACTTGGAATGATGGAAGAGATGCTGGCTCTCATGTCTTCCGTAAGCTGGATAGAGTGGTGGTCAATGGTCCCTGGCTTTTAGAACTCCCTTCCATGGCCTCCTTCCCCCCCCCGGCTAGGCTTTCGGACCACTCACCATGCATTCTGTCCCCAATTACTTCGAAGCCACCAAAAGCTAGGTGCTTCCGGTTCAACAATTTCATCACCCACCATCCTCAATTTATCCCCATTGTTCGCCTTTGCTGGGAAAACACTATCCAGGGTGTTACCATGTTCCGGATTGTCTCTAAGATGAGGCTTGTCAAGGAGAGGATGAAGGAGCTAAATCATAGAATGGGCAATGTCTCTGAAGAGGTCTCTCGTACGCGAAAGGCCCTTGAGGACCACCAGAGGTATGACCTTCTTTCTGTCCCTCAGCTCGTGGCTAATGAAGAAAAAAACCTTAAAGATGATTATCGTAGAGCCCTGAGTTTTGAGCTTGAGTTCCTCCAGCAAAAGGCGAAAGTTAGATGGCTCAGGCGCAGTGATCAATGCACTAAATATTTTTTTAGATCAATTGCTAGATCTCATAACAAAAATAGGATCCTCTCTTTAACGAAAGAGGATGGATCTCCTACAAGTAGTTTAGAAGAAGTGCAGCAGCTTTCTATCAATCACTTTTTGCACCTCCTGGGTACTGACTGAGCGAGCATACTGACACCTTTTGGAGAGCCTCCGCCTTTTATCCTCAAACCGTCCCGCATGACCTCTATTCGGGCCTCGTCGCCTACCACTGCTGAGGATATCCGCCTCGGCCCTGTTCTTTTTTTTTTTTTTTTTTGCAAGAATTTTGGATTAATGGGATAAAAATAAGATAAAATAATATGTTTATCTCCAAGTATTTTGACTTCAAGATAAAACAATACGCTAGGCATACCTGCAGCGAACCGTACATCTGAATATACAAAAATGCCTCTAGGAGGACAACGATTACCGAAAACGACAATATTTGACATTTCCATCGTAAAACAAGACTAAACCCAGTCAACACAAAATACTCAAAAGAAATCATGGCTCCAAGGCACCACAAAACCAATGCAATTGCATCCAAATCACCGTGGGCTTCCCAAATGGCAGCAAATCTTCAGCACAAAATCTAGTCACCATCCATCAGCATCCACGTTGTAAATCAGAACCAGACAAACAGGCTGCAATGACAGGCAGCAGCTACTTCCAGACCAGATACAGTTTCATATGGGCAAATTGAAGCATGAAAGCAGACGCAACTGCATACTCCATCTTCATCAGGGCAGCAACTACCACCAAATCATCCTCTGCCAACCAACAGCTGCCATTCACCCTGCTTCTTATTTCAGGGGCAGTAGCAGCCTTCAGGGGCAGCAAAAATGGCAGAACCACCAACTTCAGCCTAGCTGCATACCAGTCTCACCAGAAGCTCTGTCACCACCGGGCAACAGCAGCTTCATCACCACGCACAGCCCAGCAAAGAGAATTCTCAACAACGCCACATGCTCCCACTACCCCAATTGTATACACAATTTCAACAGGCAGCGGTTACAGCAGCAAACTAGCCATTTTCTGGCATCAGGCATTGCATAACAGAAGAACCTCACAACCGGCCCAAAGGGAACAGCCATCGAAGGATCATCTACCCATGCATTCCTAACAGAGCTGATGCAAAAACAGCAACAGCACAAAACTGGTAGCAATTACCAGACAACAGCAATCCAGGGGATTACTACACAACAGGCAACAAGAAGAAGGGCCTCCACCAACACAAAGGTCAGATTTACAGCCACCCAGTAGCAGCCTTCAACGGCCGTTTGCCTTCAGCAGAGACGACTTCAAACTTCAGCACTGCTAACTCCAATCACAGGGCATGGACAGCACCATCACCCCCAAACAGAGGATTCAGAGTCCTCAAAACCAACAAAAGAATCCCCACAGGAGCGAAAAACCTGATCGAAACCAGCTGAAGCTCTGCAACCCGCATTACTTCACCGAGAGCAAAGAAGCCAGATTCGTAGGTATTAGCAGAACAGGTTCTGTTCCTCAGCATCAAAGAACAGGAGACTCCAATACAAATTGTTGCAAATCAACACCTGCAAATACCGGCTGAAGAAGCCAGAACAAAGCAGACCCGAAGGACTACACCAGAAACTCACCAAAGTAAAGCAGCAAGCAGAACAGCACCCTATGGATTGGCAGCACCAATACCTTCAAGCTGAGACAGCATCCCACAGACAATCCGATTCATGGCCCATCATCCACAGAGACGAGTGAATCGAATGGAGCCAAGATCGAGACCATAGCCTACAACCCCATTAGAATGGGGAAACCGAATCGAGGACTCGACCCTAGGCTTGCACCGAGGAAACAAGGAATCGATCTTGTGAGAGAGAAAAGACCTCGAAGGCCTGCACCAAGCCTGAATCGGCAGAAAGGAAACACACAGCAGCGGCCGAAAGTTCAACGAACGCCGACACTTCAGATCTGAGTTCCAGAACACGAAGGGAACTAGAATCAGGAACCATTAATCGACCGGGTTGAGCAACCAGGAGGCCGGCCGAGGCCGGCTCCGGCGCCGCCCGGCCAGAGGAGGATCACCGGAGGGGCCGGCCGAGAGGGCCGAGCGCCAGCAGTGGGCAGTTCAAAATTCGAAAACGAATTTTGAAAATCGCCTTGTCAGAGCGAAAATTGTCAGAGTGAAAAGTGTCTGGCCCTGTTCTCAATTGATGATAATAAAGCCCCGAGCCTAGATGGTTTTTCTACCAAGTTCTTCAAAGCCGCCTGGAGCAAAATTGGCCCGTCCATTGTTGAAGCCATTGAAGATTTTTTCCAACATGGGAAGCTCTTAAAGCAAATCAATGCGACCACATTATGCTTAATTCCGAAGCAAATTAATGCGACCACATTGTTGAAGCAAATCAATTTCTTATATAAGATCATCTCCAAAATCATTGCCACCCGCCTTCAACCTTCGCTCCCCTTCTTGGTCGCCAAAAGTCAAACCGCCTTTGTAACTGGTAGGAACATTGGTGATAATATTCTGCTCGCTCAGGATTTACTTCATAGAGCCAAAGCGGAATTGGCCTGGTGGTTAAATACACGGAAGTGTGCCTCCCCCACCCAGGTTCGATCCCAGCGGAAGCACCCAAGTGGTACCAGCCTCCCAAAAATCCCGCAAGGGTTTCGTTATGGGCCGCATGAGTGCGGTGGGGCCAGTCACTATAAAAAGCTTACCCTTAACACAGTTTATTTACCAAAAAAAGGATTTACTTCATAGATATCACCTTAATTGAGGGGTTCCGCGCTGTGCATTAAAGGTGGACCTGATGAAGGCATATGACTCTATCCATTGGAATTTTATTCTGGCTATCCTTGAGCTGATGAAATTTTCCCCCGGTGATCAGATGGATCAGCCAATGCATTACCACGACCTCGTTCTCAATCAATCTTAATAGAGAATCTGTGAGGTTCTTTTGAGGAACTGAAGGTCTTAGACAAGGGGACCCTCTTTCGCCCTATCTTTTTGTGTTAGAATAGTATTCTGGAAAGAATGACTCGGTCAAATTCGAACTTTCAGTTTCACTGGAAATGTAAAAATACTCGAACAGTGATGCTTAGTTTTGCAGATGATCTCCTTCTTTTCTCCAAAGCTGACTGTAAATCCATCCTGGCTTTACAAGAGAGTCTTAAAATTTTTAGTAACTTGTCTAGTCTTACTCCCAATCCGGATAAGATTAAGGTTTTTTGTTGCTCTGCTATTGAGAATACCATTCAGGCTCTGGGCTTCAAAGGAAAAAAAAAATTCCCCCAGTGGTAGAAAAAAAAAAAGTTAGGAAAAAAAAAAAGTGGCAATTGACTGATTTTTGCTGGAATGTACTTTGAACTGATTTGTGGCTTGATGTTGTGGTTGCGGTTTGAGGGATGGTGCACTGGTGTACTACTGTTCTGCATCGGGCTTGGTTCCTTGGCTTTCAGATGTGTAAGAAGGTGGACATGTCTAGCCCTATCGGCTGTGGCTTTGCTTGCTGCTGAATCACAGTAGTGGGATGCTCAGTCAGGCTCACGGTCCTGAATCTTTTGGAGGTGCCCATGTGGAAATGCAGAGGTGATAGAGCTGTCACCAACCCCCCTTCTGCTGGCCCTGAGATTCTCTGGCTGATATTGCACATTCTGAAGAAAATGGATGCGGGTGTTCTAGGAGCTGGTGCTGTTGTTTGATGCTGTTGCTGTTACACATATCCTCTCTTGCCTATTCTCTGCCTTGCTTGTTTTTTTCCTTGGAACTTTTGTGGTGTTATGCTTGGAAAACCCAATGGGAGCTGCTGATTTTTTTTTGGTCCCCTTTAGTTGGAGTGGTTGTCCTGGAATGTAGCTACTTGTGAATTGGATGCAGGTGAAGACTCCTATGAAGATCCTAGTGGCTATACTCCTGTTACTGCTCGAATTTGGCTGTTGGGGGGGTGATGAACATGCCTCCTGCTGTTTCAATGTACTGTTGGATCTGATGGTGTAGGGCGTTCGGTCCTGCCTCTGCTGCTGTTGGTTCCTCGGTTGGTTAGAGGTTGGTTATGGGTTTTACTGTTTCTGATGGTTTGCGGGCGTCCTGCTAATGTGGTGCTCCTGATGTGGTTCTGGAGGTGCAGAGGGTGGATGCTTGGTAGACCTGGATGCGGTTTGAGGCCCTATTGTTATGAAATGTTCCTGCTGTGATTGAGATAATGCTGCACTTGCTTTGGGCCAGACATCTGTGGGTTCTGGAGCTGATGTTTCATCAGGATGGCTGGTTGCTGAGTATGTGTTCTAACTTTATAATCACTAGTTCTGGGTTGATCGACATTTGGCTCTCGCTTGGCTATGGAGATGAGATGCTGGTTCCTTTTGATTGCGCCTATCTGTCCCTGCTGATGGTATGCTGAGTATTGGCTGGTGGATGCTGATGTGCTCAAATGTTGGCCTGGAATCATCTGCTGTTGCATCTTTCCTTGCTGATGCATATGTGCTGATCTCCTTGCTGCATCTGTCCTTGCTGCTTTGCCTCTTTGAGCATTGATTTGGGATGAACTCCACAATCAACTTGCAATGGAGTGCCCCTGCTGCTGTTTGTATTGGGTGAGGGTAAAGCTATTGGTAGTAGCAGAGTTGGCCTGCTTGGTGCTGGATGCGATGAGGGAGTAGTGTTGTTGACGTTTTGCTAAATGCCTTTGAACCTCGAATCTGATGAAGGTTGCGGCTGGATCTGCTGCTGATGCATGTTGATGCCTCACATGCAGTATGCTGAAGCTGTTCTGTTTTCTGCTGCTGCGCTGCTGAAGCATTAGTAGTTGTTTGGAGAGGAAGGTGTACTCAGTTCCCAACAGTAGGTGTTTGCAGCTGTGAGGCATTGGGTTCTGTTGGTTGGCTCAGATGGTATATGCTGTGTTGTATGGTCTGCGGCAGTGTCATGCTGTCCCATAGCTAGCTGAGTGCTCGTGCCTGTTGGCAGTATGCTCCATGCCCTCTGCTGTGCCAGTTTGATGTGGTGCTGATGATGGAATGGCAGTTGAAGCTGATGTTGGCCCTGTGTTTTTGAAGATGTGCCTGATGTGTTGGGATTTGTTGTCAGCTGGGATGTTAGCTGTAGCTATGGTAGTGAATTGTTATTAACTGCTATCTTGGAGTGCAATAACTGCATATTAAACGAGAGGCTTTTTGAAGTACTTTCCTTTGATGCTGTTGGGTGTGATGTACCCTTCTACCCATGGCGGCAATTTGATGGTGATCCACCTGCGCGAGGGAGGCTGATGGAATATTTGATCATGATGTTGGTGTCCTGCTGATGCTTTTGTGTGGGCAGTAGATTATTGCTGGAGCTCGCCCGTCTAACAGTGGCGTCTGCTGTCGCTGCTAGGGGGATCTTGCAGGAGCTGGATTGGTTTTGGGAGGCAAATGGGTCTTCTGATGGTTGTGGAATCAGCTGATGTTGTAGCATCCTGATATGTGTAGTTCATTGATGTTGCTGTTATGCTGATGGTAGATGATGTCTTCGGGTGAAGCCCATGATGGGGAGGTTAGGAATCCTCGAATGAGCAACTGAGGGCGGGCTACTTTGCGGCGTTGGAGCTGAAGATGGTGCGGCTGGTCTCGTGCTGGAGCACTCTGCCGGCCTTATGGTGCCCTGTGTGAATTATGTCATGTATAATGTGTTTTGTTGTCTATGATGGAATTGTTAATTTTGTCGTTCTCGGATACGGTGTCCTCCTAGAGGCCATTTGTATATTTAGATGTACTGTCCGCTCGGAGGTATGCCCTAGCGTCTCTTGTTTTTCTCCAAGTCAAAATACTTTGGAGATCAAACATAATTTTTGTACTATTTTTTCTCCCATGGAATCCAAAATACTTACTTACCAAAAAAAAAGAGAATACCATTCAGGGTATCCTTCATACCCTTGGGTTCAAGTTACGTAAACTACCTGTCAGATATCTTGGTATCCCTCTCATCACCACGAAGCTCTCTATCTCTGACTATAAACCTCTCCTGGAAAGAGTCCACCATAGAATTTCATCTTGGAAGAATCGATGGCTCTCCTTCGTTGGGAGGCTCCAACTAATCTCCTCCATCCTCTCGACTATCCATAACTTTTTTTTTTTGGTAAGTTAATTGTATTAAAAGAAAAGAAACTTTTACAAACTATGATATAATTCCAAGTGTTTTTCCGACTTGGAATCAAATCATAACCGCGACGGCTGACCCCGAGCAACAAGATAAATACAAAAAGAACAAGTCCTACACCAGAACACCAACATACTCCTCGAGCATTGCTTCAGCAAGAAGAACCGGCGAGCAACGGCTAGTAAAACAAGTAGCTTGCCAACTAATTTTCGTGGCCTGAACATCTTCACTAAGAGGAGCCACCTCGAATATGAGCCACCATCATATCCAATTTAATTTCGGAAGAGCTCATCTCGGACAGAAAATTCATCTCCGCCGGTAACCATGGCCTCTCATACTCAATCAGAGCACCCCGGTAACCATCGTATACACACCGCAGACATTTAGAATCTCAACAATCTTTAGAAATTTGATTCAGCTGCAATCATCTACATCTAGCTGTATTGGTCTGTAGTAGAATATAGCATAACAGGAGCTTTCAATCTGTCAGCAACTAAATTCAGCGCCACAGCAAAGTCTCTCTAGGTTGAGCAGCCCTCAACTTCATTTTCGAACCTGATCATCAGACAAAACCTCGTTGCAATACAGAAGAGCACAGCCCAGTGGCTCATAATGCCAACAAGTAACTCGGTCACAAAACACCCGTCCTTTTAGCAGCATAACCACCAAGCAGCAACAGAAGCTTTTTGCATCAGGAATTTCAGCATCATATGCCCGCAACAGGCAGCAGATGACAATAATTCCACAATCTGGTAAAACACGCCATTCCCCAGCAAGAGACCATGGAGATCACCAGCCAAATCAAGAAAACAGACTACAAAATTAACTCAATAGCATTAATCCAAATCACTTACTTATCAAAAATAAAATAAAATAAAAAATAACTCAATAGCATCCCACCAAAGACCAGCAGATGCGCCCCTTGGAGATCACTGAACCTCTGCAAAGGATCACGGACTATCATGCATATCGATAAGTTAGCATGTATCATGGTCCAAAGCAGAGAAACGTGCCACAGCATCCAGGAAGCCATCTTGGCATCAGGTCAGAATATTACTTACTACTGCATTTTCGGCAGCAGGTGCATAGTTCAAACCCAAGCCAACAGCAATGGTTAATCAATAGCTCACAGCCACAACTAAGCAAAGGAGTAGGGTAGCATTACTGCATGACCCGACCACTACAATCCAAGAACATGGAGATTACCCGGACATGGCAAATTAGCCCAATATCCCATTCATTCCAGCGTAACAACCACAATACACAGAGACACCGGCTCCCCATCTTCTCACACAGTCAGCTTCAACCAGACTGAGCAACCCCCCAGCATTACAGAACAGAGGGGTGCCTCCAGTTGCAACTGGATTTCAGCTAACACACAACAGATTTGACAGCCAAGCAAACTTTATTGGTCCAGAACAATTTAAACCCATGGCCAACTCACAGAACTGGCTAAATTCTGCTCAACATTACAAGCCAAGCACAGCCTAGCAGGACCACTGCAGCCACTTCCAATGGCACCCGCAATGGCCTAGAGGCATTAGGCAAAAACAGCAGAGCCAACATCAGCATCAGAAAGACTTTCCCACTCCACACCCGGGCAAACCAACAGCAGCAGCATCTCACCTCCACTGCATTCCCTCACAGTGTTTCAACAACCAGAGGCAACTTCAGCAAAAACATAGCAACATCACCCATACATTCGGGATACCCTAGAACCAAATCAGCATCACTTCAGCAGCCCCAATGCAAATGCACCACAACAGCTTACCCAGCACCAGGCCACCACAAAACCCGGTCTACTCAACAGCTGGGGACATTCTCAGGGAAACCACAAAAAGCAGCACCAGCTTGCTGAATATCCTATAACAGCAAACCCAAGCGCCAAAAACATTCAGGACAAAGGGCCCAGCCACAACACCACACAGCACCTTAGCTCAATGGATAGAGGGAAAACGCACAAAACTTGAACAGGCTGGAGACAATGAGAATTTTTTTTTTAAGGGGGGAATGGGTACGATTTTTTTTTTTGTGTTAGCCTGAAGAAACAAAGTGGGGACATCAGCAGAACCTGCAAAGCCAGAAGTACAGGACAACAAACAAACAGCGACTGGGTTCAGTTCATAGGAGACAAAAGGCAACCCAGCTTCAGCAGCCAGGAGGCAGAGAGGTTTTTTTTTTTTTTTCCTGGTGGGGGGAAGGAGGACGCTTATTTTGCACCCTTTTTTTTATTTTTTTTTTTTTTTTTGGGTGAAGGAATGAGGAAAACAGAGAGGGGACCGCAAATAACCAGAAGAGGCAGGTAAACAAGACCTGCCCAAACAACCCATTTTTAAATAATAAAAACCAGCCACCTTTTTTTTTTATAGGCACCAACGAATCCGAACCGACGAGAAACGCCTTTATCAGTCTCCATGACAGTCTTGAATTTAAGCCTCACGACATTGACAATCAAAGAGAAGATTTGGGAGATGTCTTGGGGGAGACTTTTGAAAGATACGATTATTACGTTTCTTCCATATGTAGTAGACCGTGGCCGCCAAAGATAGGCGTTTATAGAGGGCCAAACAGCTTTTCCCTTTCTAGATAGATGCAGCCCAAGAAATATTTTGACACCACTCGGAGTGGGGCCAATGGATACCCGCATGTCTTTGGACTTTAACCCACAAGGATCTAAAAAATGGGCAGGAGAAGAAAAGATGCCCATGGTCTTCGTCTCCCGTATTACAAAGAGTGCATCTAGGGGAGAGGTTTGGGACACCATGGAGGCAGTCGAGGGTATTGAGCCTGCCCTTAACAGCTAGCCAAAATGTAAACACATGAGGAGGGATATGGGATGGACCCCACACCAAAGGAGCCCAGTTAACCTTTGGTTTGGGAGGATGGATGAGGAGGTAGCAGACCTAGTCGAGAAGTTTCCATGAGCATTCCCGACCCAACTCAGAGAGTCTTTATGATTGCTGCGAGGGGGTTAGACGGCATGTGCTCGACAAGATGGGAAACCTCCGTGTCGTAAGGGTTAGGCCAGGCCTAGCTATTATTTCTAATGATTACAGAAACCTTAATATCCTAAGACAGGCCCAAGACTAGGCAAGTACGATCAGAGCTAACCTCACTCAGGGGGCAAGAGGGTGCCGGTTATCGTGCCAAAGGAAAGTATATGAACCATCCCTAATAGCTTTAATAGAGTGGGCTCGCATAAAGGGACGAAGCTTCATAATCTTTCGCCAGCTCCATGGGGCGGAGTCCAGAACTTTAAGGGTCCAGATGCATCGGTCTTTGATTCTATTCTTGTAGATCCAAGTAGACCAGGCCAAGTTAGAGTCTTTACAAATGAGATGCCAAAGAAGCTTGCAGTTAAGAACTTTATTCTGATCCATCAGGTTCTTAATACCCAAACCACCTTCAGACTTAGGGTAGCAAATATCGTCCCAAGCCACTTTAGCATTAGCTCTGCCTTCAGAGGAGCCATTCCAAAGAAAACGGCGCAAAAAGCTATCTATTGCTTTAAGGGTGGACTTGGGCAGAATAAAAATAGAGGCCCAATAAAGGTGGATGGACGAAAGAATGGAGGCGACAAGTTGCAACCGCCCACCAAACAAGAGCCATCTATTCTTACAGGAAGTGATTCTCCTAGTAATTCTATCTATGAGGGATTTGCAGTCAGAAATCGAGAGTCTAGTGGTAATCAGGAGGACCCACAAGTATCTAATGGGAAGTTTGCCCTCTTTAAACCCCATGTTACCTGCAATGTCCTGGTGAAGGGAAGTGTCCTTTGAACAAATGAATATTTCACTCTTTTTCGGGTTTGTAGAGAGGCCCAAGGTAACATGGAATTCTTCAAGGCAGTCCTTGAGGATCTGAGTGGAGTGGGTATCGGCATGGGAGAAGAGAAGGAGATCGTCAGCAAAGGTAAGCATCGAAAAATCATCTTGAAAATCCATTCACTCCTTTCTATGGCATGGTTCCTACGAAGGTAGATTTTATGCAAAGGTTGTGTGGAAAGACGTGTGCTCTCCTCAAGAGGAGGGTGGGCTAGGTATTAAAAACTTGATTGCTTCGAATAAAGCTTTGTTGAGTAGACACTTCTGGAGGATCATCTCTAAGGATCCGGAATCCATTTGGGTATCTTGGTGCTTTGATCATAGAATCAAAGACCGTTGCATCTGGACTATCAAAGTTCTGGATTCAGCCCCTTGGAGCTAGAAAAAACTGATGAAGCTTTGCACTGCCCTTCGCCCTAAGATTCGATACCAAATTGGCAATGGAGCTGAAACTTTCCTCTGGCTTGACTATTGGCATCTGCTCGGTCCTCTCTATGATCGGTTCAATGAAAGGATCCGTTGTATAACTGGGTTGCCTTTAGATGCAAAAGTCAAGGACATCATGATAAATGGTGCTTGGAGGTGGCCCAACCCGTTTGATATGGAGGTTACTAGTATTGTGGATAGCATGCCCCCCTTCCCCCCTGATCCTTCCTGCCGTGATGTGGCGCTTTGATGCCACACCATAATGGGGTTTTCATCTAAATCTCGCTTATGGGCTTTTCCATGAGCCAAAAAGATGCGGGCGGGTCTAGCCCTGCTGGGCTATATGTACATTCTGGCTCAGGCATTTATTCTCTGGCTGGCTATTCGCCTTAGGCTCAACACTCTGGATCTGGTTTGTCATTTTCTTCACATTTCTGCATCTTGTGTCCTCTGTTCCAACGGTAGGGAAAGTCATAACCATCTCTTCTTTGATTGCCTGATCTTCTCGACCGTTTGGCGTCTCATGCACCAAAAGGCTGGTTTTTGTTGGCCTCATCTTTTTTTTTTTGGTAAATAAGACAATTGTATTAAAAAGAAAAATTATACAACCAATGATTAAATTTCAAGTGTTTTGCCGACTTGAAATTGAATCATAGACTTGGAACTAAATTCCAAGCATACGCCGACCGGCCAAGAAATTCACAAAATAACAAGTCTTGCTAAAGGACAACAATCATCAAGAGAAAACCAGCATAAACTGTACATTTGGCAGGTTAGCTGTATACAAGACCTAAGGGCTTACTATACTCATATGGAACCCGAGAACGGTTGGTCCATCCTGGGAAAGCCTGCATGCTACACCCTTTCCACAACAGCGTCCAGCTACGTTCCTTCATCTACCATCGTGCACCCAATTAAGGAGGGCAGCAAAGGAAACATGCATTGCCCCGGCTCTCCGTAGCTTGAATTCCAAGGAAACAGCAGTGAGATGGCGCCCGCACATCATTACCCACACCGGCTGGTTTTTTTTTTGGTAATTAAGTGATTTTAGATTAAAGGGAAAAGAATATAATACATACAGTGATTTTACTCCAAGTGTTTTTCCGACTTGGAATGAAATCAAAGTATTTTTTTTTGGTAAGTAAGTAAATTTGGATTAATGGGAGAAAAAAATTTATAAGTTATGATTTATCTCCAAGTGTTTTTCCGAATTGGGAATAAAGCATAAGCGCTGGGGCATACCCCGAGCACAAAGATACATCAAAATATATCAACACAGCAACAAAAAAATGCTGATATACATTCTATGCAATCGGAACGCTCCAACATCAGTAGAGCAGTACTCAAACAAATCGTGCCAATCCAATGGCAGAACCAGTCATCATTTCCAGTTCAATAACGGAGGATCATCATCCTGCATAAGCCATCAGCAGGGATTACCATATTTCTGTCATAATCATTCCCTACCGGCCACTCCTCCCTCAGCCAGGAAATAGCACACCAGCACCAAGGCCGAAACAGGAGCAAACTGCAGGCACATCAGCATACCCGCAGGGCAAATCCACAGAGAGGCAGCCATTTTGCATTAACAGGCACCAGCATTTAACTCACCCCAAGCCAGCTTCTACAGGGTTCAACAAGGCAGCACCAGCAACCTCAGGACATGAACAATACCCTCTTTCAGCACAAAGAGTCAGCAGCCATTAGATTTAGTCGATCCAGCTTTCCATCAAGTCAAGCCTCCAGGAACCAGAATTTGTTTCATTAGTGCAGAATTCAGCATCCTCCCACTAGGCATTAGACATTCAATTCTCCGGACAATGTGACAGCAAAAAGAAAGTCACAACAGTGTCTGGAAAAGTGCTTCAGGGGGAGTTCCAGAGTTGGCTTCAAACGATGATAGTTCATGACTCAGCGAGGGAGGCACCTCCAATGATGCAGCATGCCAAACGTTAAGTTACACAGCCTAGAATCCACAAATGTAGAGTGCCAAAAACCAAGGACCAGAAACGGAAGCTGCCCAGCAGCTCGCAGTATCTGAAACGACCACCCCTCAGTAAAGCAGCTCCACGATAGTCACAACAGCATTATAAAACCAGCATTCAGCATCCGCAAACAGCATCAACTTCAGTAGACCATGCATCACCCAAACCAAGACCACCGGACTTTCCAATCCACAACCAGGCTAACCTATCAGCAACATCGTTTCACCGCCACAGCATTCCTGCATAGTGGATCACCACTCGGTGTCCACTGCAGCAGATCAACGGATAACACTCCTACATCCAGTAGGCCCACTGCATTCCTGCATAGTGGAGCATATCTCAGTGTCAATTGCATCTATACAACGAATAACACCCATACATTCAGCAGGTCCAAGCACCAAATCATCACCAATTCAGCACTCCCGCGATGCACCACCCCAGCTAATAACCCAAAACATCACCCAAGCACCAAGCACAATGGGGACAGAGGATCCATATACAACACCACACAGCCCCTCAGCACATCGGGAAGAGGTCTGAAGCACATGACAAATAAGTCTGCTATAGTATAAAAGAGAATATGAATAGATATTTGTTTTCCATTTTTGGTTTCCTACAACTTCCTTTTATCCTTTTGTTTTCTCACTTCTTTTTTTTTTTTCCTTTTCACTCTATTTTTATCCTTTTTTTTTCCTTTTCTCTCTATTTTTATCCCTTTTTTTTGGGGGGGGTGAAGTGGTATGAAGAAAAAAGTGGGGAGAAAATCTGAGCCTGCATATACAAAAGAGCAAGGCAACAAACAAATAACGACCGAGGACAGATCAAATAAGGCAAACGGCAGCCAAATAAAAGAAACCAGAAGGCAAAGCGGGCGGATTTTTTTTTTTTTTTGAGAAGGAATGAGACCAAGTTTAGGCAGCTAAACATGGCCAACCCACCGAACCAGCCATCATCAAACCCCACTTTTTTTTTTTACAGGCCGAAATCAAAGTCATCGGGGCATACCCCTAACACCTCGTTACAGAGGAAACAAAAAGAGCCTACAAGAGGCCCGGACACTACTTAATGAACTACCAAAATTATACAATGGAAACATGGGACCAAATCATGTACAGATGGGCCACACCTTCGTATTAGGCAATACATTACCACACCTTCGTATACTATAAATATTAATGGAGAAGCAATCAGGTTTTTCAAGGGGGGCAAAGGCCTGTGACAAGGTGATCCTATCTCTCCATATTTATTCGTGCTTGTTATGGAGGTGCTAAATGGTATCATTGAATGGTATCATTGATTACTTACCAAAAAAAAATAAATGGTATCATTGAAGTGAAAGCTAGGAGGAACGATCAATTCAAATTTCATTGGAAATGCAAAGAGACTCAAATAATCATGCTTGCCTTTGCGATGACCTTCTTCTTTTTTTCATGCCGATATTACCTCAATTCGGATCCTGGGATTGTCTTGAGGAGTTCCAATTGTATTCGGGACTCTCTCGCAAATAGGAATAAAAGAGAGGTATTTACTGTGCAAAGGACAATTCTACTCACCAAGACATAATTGGTCTTTTAGGGTTCGAATGGGAAATCTCCCAATTCCGCTATTTGGGGTTCCATTGATTACCATTAGCCTTCTTCCAAGGATTGTACTTCTCTCATCGATCGCATTACCCGTCAGATTCTCCTGGAAGAATAAGTGGCTATCATTTGGGGGTCACATTTAACTTGCCACATCAATTCTATCCTCTATTCATCTCTACATGGGCTCAATCTTCATCTTGCCCAAATCTATTCTCAAATCGATTGAATGTATCATTCGGTTCCTCCCGTCTGGATCTTCCAAGGAAAGTTTCTTTGCAAAGGTTGTATGGGATGAAGTGTGCTACCCTAAGAGTGAGGGTGGGTTGGGACTTAGAAACCCGCGGGATCTAAATAAAGCTCTCATATGTAAGCTCCTATGGCGGCTCATCTCTAAAGATCCCGAGTCGGTCCGGGTCCTGGATTCATAAAAACAGATAAGAGACCACCGCATTTTGGACTATTAAAGTCCGGAGTCAACGTTGTGGGAGTTGGAGGAAGATTATGAAACTTAACCCATTCATGCGCTCTCACCCATCCATACCATTGGTGACGGGTCCATACCTTCTCGTGGCATGACAATTGGCACCCGATGGGGCCACCGGTATGGTAAGTTCCGATCATACCCGTTTGGTTTGTTTTGCAATGGGATGCTAAAGTTCATACGATTATCGAAATAATCAATGGGTATGGCCAAATCTATATGACCACGAAATCTCTTGTCTTGTGGAGAAAATGCCCACTTATCTTCTCAACCTATAGACGGACTCGGTGGAGATGGGATGACAATGCGATGGTAAATTTTCATCTAAATCACCTTACTTTCTTATCCATCCTTACAAGCCGACTTTGACATGGACTTATCTAGTTTGGGGTCACTTTCATATACTTGCTCATGCCTTCACACTCTGGTTGGCCATTAAAGGTAGGCTAAGTACCACTGACCGCATCCATGGGGTTCCCAATCTCTCTTCTAAATGCATTCTTGTGACTCGCTGATGAAAACCACGAACATCTCTTCTTTTCCTATTCATTCTCTAAAGATCTTTGGTCCGGATCAAAAGGGAAAGTGGGCATTCAAAGTGGCCCTACAGCACGACAAAACAAAACATTGATTAGGCGGCCCAAAAATAGAGAGAAGAATTTATGGCCTTGTCTAAAAGGATTACTCTTGCAGCCACAGTTTATTTCATCTGGAAGGAACGTAACAAGCGGATTTTTCAAAAATCTGCCCCACAAGATATTCCACAGATTGTTTCGACGATTATCAATGCAGCTCGAGACAAACTGAAGACAACGTTGGAAAATGACAAAATTACCCCGAGAATGCTTTTGATGCATTGGAATTTGTAAAAAAAAAAAATTCCTTGTGTTCGGGATTGGTTTTTCCCTTTGTTCCAGTCCAAAAAAAAAACAATTCCCTGTGTCGGGATTGGCTATTCTCATTTTGATACTTTCCCGTGTTCTAGTCCTCGAAAAAAAAAAAGTTGCTTTCGGGATTGACTGTTCTCATTTTGATACTTTCCCATATCCCTTAGATATGGTATGTGTGTACTGGGCTAAATCCAGGCTGATTTTGTCTTGTTGCCAGAGGTTTGCATCGTGTACTTGAAAGAAAAAAAAGAGAGAGTGAGAGGAGCTTTCGGGATTGGCTGTTCTCACCTTGTTATTTCCCATTATTCAATCTTGTATGGTCTCGAATTCAAGATCTCTCCAAAAAAAATATATATTTCTTTTTTTCGTTTTTGCAGGACACGTTTTCATGGAAGTGGACAACTTCAGGCGCTGGCAAATGATACTTCCCTACACAAGCGTTCCCATGGGTTCTAAGAGATGTCAAATGAAGACATTGGGTGCTTATGAAGCAGATTGATGCACCATTGAAGATTGCCCATCCATTATACACAATGATGGATGATGGTCAAGTGATGTTGATTCCTTTAGTTCCACATTTGCTAAATATCTCCGGTTCATTTTTTTGTGGATGCAGTTTTCTGATTGACAAGATGAATTTCTTCAACCAAAGAGATCTGCGACGGAGTAATTTTTTCGTAATCTAGATGAGAATTGCTATTCTGTTTTTTTGTACGTTTTCATAAACTAGTCTATGGTCGTGCTCGGGGTATGCCCTAGCATGTTGATCCCCCTCTAAGTTGGCAAAACACTTGGAGGTTGAACATCTTTCTGTAAATTTTATTTAATTTAATCTCATCTTACTTACCAAAAAAAAAAGATGGGCCACAGCAACACAAATTGCAATCTGCAATCCAGCATACAGCCATAGGTTCTGTAGTCTATAACACAGCAACACAGCAGCACAGCATTCAGCATCTCAGCACAGTACAGCATTACTTCAAGCCCTCCACAACATTAGCTAGTTACCAACAAGCCCAATCTCAGCGCAACATGCTGACTCAGGCTGTAGGTGCAGCCACATTAACAAAGCCTTCGCCAGCAACCACCACGTCCCCAGTCAAGCCAGACCGAAATACATCGAAGCCTTAGCAAGGCGAGCAGCACCCATCCCAGCTTGGCAACAAACCGAGATACATTATGCTCCAGGTCAGAAGAACAAATATGAAACACAGCTGTCCCAACTTCTGCAGCAACAGTAAAACACCCAATCCACTAGCTGGCAAACCCAACGCAGCACCGTAAATCTCCATTGCAGACCCTGCAGAGGATCCGACTAGCTACCCCAGTTACTACAGCCGCATAAGAGACTCACCCAAACTCAACACCATACTTAAATCCATAACAATCCACCTGATGTCACATATACCGGCTGGCCAGCGTCAACCCATCCCCTTCATAAACAGCATCAGGCAGAAATACCCAACTCAGCAGGAGGAAATCAACTACATTCAATAATCAATCTTTCGATCACAGAATATGGAACCCGCATCCTACCAGCAGCAGCTCCCTCTTTCAGAGTAAAATCAGGAGCCAAGCTTCTCACCTTATCAGGCAATTACCAACTGCAATCCACACCCAGGCATCGTCCAGTGGTCCAAGCAACCTGCAATGGCAACACGATGAAGTGGCTAGTACCGGCAAGCAACCAAATCCACCAGCTGCTACAGATCAGCACGCTACTTAATAGCCATATAGCATATATATGGGATTGCAACTACAGCAAACATCACACACAAATGATCTACAGCATATCCTTCTACACAAAGCACCAGCACAACTTAGGACTTTTCAACCGGATTGAGTTGTCACTGCCAAATCAGCTTACGGCCCCAACCACTTCAACAGCTATGAAGCGACGGCAGCATGGTCAGCCGCCCGGCATTGCCAAACAAAACAACAAAAAAAACCAGGGAATGCGCCCCGGCTAGTATAGCGCATGAATCCTCAACATCTCACCCTGTCAGCGAAGCAAAGCTCAGCAGATGCATGTCAACAGCGCTGAAAACTGTAAAAATGCATCTCCACACAACCAGCTAGGACGCCATTGCATCAGGACCTGATGCATCTCCACGCTGATCGCATCCATACAGTGGGCACACAGGACCAAGACTCTTGCTCAGCATCAACAATAAATCCCCAGACCAAATAAACATTTGAAAAATCTCATCAGCCTGATTATACACACTCCATAATACAGCTCCTGCAAGATTGATTAACATCAGATCCGAATCTGCTGAAGACACAACGACCTAGTGCAGACCAAGCAATGCAGCTCATGGCTCCCACATCAGTTGACCCAGACCCTACATCTGCTCCCAAAGATTCACTCATTTCCAGCAACCACCTCTTTTAGCACCAGGGGAGAAATCCAGTAAAACCAAACCAGCTAACCGGCGCAAGCTGCAGGAAAACCTTCGCCTGCAGGTTCACAGCCCCGATTATCATGGCAACACCACATGGCATTGGCAACAATTAATGCAAATACCAGAACCCCTCAAATTGGAGACAACACCATTCCAGCAACTGATTCCCTTTGCTACATCCACCCCAGCATTTAACTGCCACTTCCAAGAAAGCAAATAACATGCAGCAGCTTCAACATCTATTCAAACCCTTTTAAACCAAGGAGCCTGCAACAACCCTTCTGTGCCACCGGTACCAACCAGAGCATAACCCAGCATTCCTTCAGTAACAGCTCCAGACCAGCGCACCCTCTCCCCTTCTAGAGCAACACAGCAAAAGAACACCAGAACTGCCCTCCCAACCTAATATTGTTCCCACACAACACAGCCTAGAAACAATATGACGTAGGTCAATCAAATCAGAGCCCAATACAACTAAAGTATCAATGAGCCACATCAAACTCTAGCCCGGCCAATCAGCTATGCATCTCAACTGCCCGACTACTACAAGATCAGAAGACACCCACACATCTCCAGCACTTGAGTGAAGGGGCAATAGCATTAGGGCCCCTTCATCCTTAAAACAGGAACCCGTCCTGGTAAACACACAGCATCCATGCACAACAAGAAGGAGCAGCACCTGAACATCTGAAAACTAGAGAGTCCTGACAAGCACATAGCATCCAGGCACAACAAAAAGGAGCAGCACCTGAGCATCAGAAAACTATAGAGCATTTTTTTTTTTTTTTGGTGAGGGAATGGAGAGGTCAATGAGGGGCAGCAGAAACCTGCAGCACCAGCATTACGGTCCCTCCAACTCACCCTTTTTTTTTTTTGAACCACCGGTCCAGCAAACGGACAAAACCAAAGATGCTACAAAGCCGAACCTGCCGAAGCAAGAGGAGGCCCAAGAACCACCCAACCCTGTACGATAGCAGGAATAGACCACACCGGCTGCCGAAGAGCAGCAGCGGATAACTGAGCCGCAAACCCATAACAGAAACATTTTTTTTTTTAACTTCTTCATCTCTTTATTTTTTATTTATTTATTTTTTATTTTTTTAATTTTTATATTATTTTTTTTATAAGTTCCATCGAATTCGGAGCGAGCTGGTAACACATCTATCAGCCTTCATTGGCGGTCTTTTTTTTTGTAAAATAATTAAACGAAATTTAAAATAAACAAAGATACACACCAAGCTCAAATCAAGATTTTTGCCGACTTAGAGCTGTAACAACGCACTTTAGGCATTCCACGCGAGCATCAACCAACAATGACAGAACTATGAAAAAAAAAAAAAACCAAACCTAAAGTTCCAAAATTGGGAACAAAGCATCAGAAGAAAAATGTAGGCAGGACAAACCGGCCTCAACTCCAAACCGAACACAAGCCACTTCAGATCATCACCACTTCAAATCAAACAAACTTGGCGGTCTTCAATTTAAGCCGCACAACATTGTCGATCTGAAAAATGATCTGGGAGATTTATTGAGGCAGGGATTTTTGAAAGATACGGTTATTGCGTTAAGCCAAATGTAATAGGCGCGCTGCAAAAGAAAAGACGTTTAGAGATAGCCAAAAACTCTTCCCTTTCCAGATTGATGCAGCCCACGTGATATTGTGGTTCCACTTGGAGTGGGGCCACTGAGTACCCACATGTTTTTGGAGTTTGATCCATAAGGCTTTGGTGAAGGGGCAGGAAAAGAAAAGATGCCCATGGTCTTCGCTGCCCATGTTGCAGAGGAAGCATCTAGGGGAGAGATTTGGAACACCATGGAGGCGGTTAATGGTATTGAGTCTACCCCAAATAGCCAGCCAGAGTGTAAACGCTTGGGCACGTATATGGAATGGGCCCCACACCAAAGGAGCCAGTTAACATCTTGTGGGCTGCCAATCGCTGGAAGGGTAAAAATCTCAAAGCCCGCTTTTTCCGCCTCACCCTCGCGGCCTCAGTATACTTTATATGGAAGGAGAGAAATCATCAAGTGTTTAAGAAATTTTTTTTTTTGTAAGCAAGTAAATTTGGATTAATAGGAGAAAAAACTTACATAATCGATGCTTTATCTCTAAGTATTTTGACAGGGAGATAAAGAATAATACGCTGGGACATGCCCCGAACAACTTGGTACAACTGATGACACCAAAAGGATAACACAAAGGAAGGGTCCACCAGGGGAACTCCGCTCCACAAAATCGACCAAACATGAGATCTGTCCTATGCATACCAACAAGTCTTCTAAACAGGATGAATAGGTGCTCCACGAAATCAGCAACCAGGCCACACAGCTAGGAACATCCCGGGATTAGCAGCATATGCTGGCAGCATATCCAGAACCCTGGGTTCGTGGAAGGGCATAGGGCCATTGCAAGCTACCTTTCGCCCAGTAGCAGCTCATGACAGCAACACCAAACCTATACAATGACAGAGGCAGCAACAGCAACAGCTTCAGCATCATGGATAGGAACACAAAAGGCAGCAGCAGCAGTAGCTTCAACATCAACAACAGCCCTCTCGTGCAGTTTTCACAACCCAAACCAACAGGATGAAAAGGGAACAAATAGCTCTAGACATTACTTTCCATCTGAGAGGGCACCAGCAGCCTTCCACAAGGAAAAACTGCCACCATCAGGAGCTACTGTTTAGCAGCAACAGCAAGGCTTCAGAAGTCAAATTCAGCAGCATTGCACGCTTCAAGAGCCAAGATCAGCATTTCATCCAGCTATGTTATCCTAGCAACAGCATCCATCGCCATCCAACTCCCATCACAGAACAAATTATCAGGAGAAGAGCAGACAAGTTAGCCACAAGCCAAAAATAGAAAGCCACACCGGGCAACAAGCACAGCAAGGAATATTAGCATTGAGTAGAGACAGGGCATCAGCTCAATCACCCGAACACCCACTAAGATAGCAACCACATAGCAGTTGTCATACCAAAGCCTCAGAGCAATAAAATGCCCCACAACAACATCACTAATGCACCAGAAACAGCAGAATCAAGTTCCAAAAAAAAGGAGGAGACACTATATCTATAATGCCAAGCATCACTACTCAATACCATCAAATCTACTAAGACTTTTTTTTTTGGTAAGTAAGTAAATTGTATTGAAAAAAAAGAAAAAAAAATACAACCTATGATTTAATTTCAAGTGTTTTTCCGACTTGAAATTTAGTCATAGATGCGATCGCATTTGCCGATCAACCAAAAAAAATGACAAAAGAGTCCTACAAAAGGACAAATATCATCAAAGGAAAGCCAGCACAGTTTTACAAAAGACAGAGAAAAAAATAAACGAGAACAAAGAATTTGCAATCAGCTGCTGCAACTAGTCCCCATTGGGCATGAGAGCCCAGCATGCAACAATATATTCATCACCAGGAACCAGCATCAGATCAGCCCTTTCAATCGGGCGACAGGTGAAGGCGGCAACAAAGAAAACTGAGTATCATCAGCACACTTGCCCTATGCACAGACCCAGCACTCAGCAGATAGAATGCCAAGAAGAAAAATAGCAATTTGTAGGCGCCCACACAGCAGAGCACGTACTTCACCAAGTCCATAATCGAGAAAAACGACTAGTTGAAGACCCCACTGAAGGATCGAGACCAGGGAGGTTTCAGGGGGCAGTTTTGATCAAATTGCAGAGGGACATGGCTACACCTGCATCAGGATACCGCCAGCCTTCAGCAGGGGCATGGCATATGCCATGCAGAAGATACCGCAGCACCAACACAGACAAACCACCACCCAAAACATCCATTACCAAGCTGGACCCCGGGCAAAAACCATACTACAATTTTGCTGCATCACCACACAGCCAGCGACCATGAAGGCAACAAAGAGTCCATGAGCCACACAGTTGTCATCCACAAATTGTTGCTACATGGTCAAAGAGACAGCAGGAAACCAGCTGAAAATCAGCAGCCAATTTCCACACAGCAGCATCATCACATCAGGAAGCAGGGGGTAGTATTGCAGATCTAGATAGCAGGAAGAGAGGCAGCAAATTCAGAAAACAGGCATGCTCAGTATCAGCCTCACATCACTGCTTGAAAATCAGCAATACTAATGAAGATGTTCAGCTACCAAAGTACACATGCACCAAATATAGCTTCAACATAATTGATATACAAAAAACCAGCATCTGTAGCAAAGCCACACAAATATAGGATAGAAAATCCACTTCAGGCTCCCACATCAAGTGGCCCATAGACTGCATCTGCTGCACGGCTACATCAGTTCAGAAAAACAGCAGGCCGGTCTAATTTTAATCTAGCTTGCACAGTACCACCCCCAGTAACTAACAGCAACAGCCAAATTCGGCTTCATATTCCTGCAGTGGATTTCAGATGTCAATGTAACTTCAACACGCCATGAGCCTCGTGATGATATAGCCACAATCCCATCATGGATTCGGCAATCATCAGAACAGGGTCCATCTAAAGTCCAGTGCTCATGACATAAAATTGTACATCAATCCATTTGCACCTAGACAGCATAAACAAACCAGCCAACATCCAGCAACACAGGACCAGTTCCACCATCAGCTACACAAACCACCAGCTCGCGGACAAGATGCCTTCTGCAGCATCGAATGAAGCAGCTACAGCTACTCCAGGAACAGACCAAAAAGGGTTATACTGACAAAGCAGAATATAGACCCAGCCACTTTAATAGCAAAGGAGGATCCGCATTAGGACCGAATAGCCCACTTCAGAAAGAAAAGCACCGAGCCACAACAGAAAAGAGGGGGACAAAACTGTTTTTTTTTTTTTTTTTTTTGGGAGTCAGGACTCCCAGAGGGGGGAAAAAAACCGACAAAAGCCAACGGCGATGATACAAAATACACAACATCTAGCCAAAGCTAGATAAATGAGCCTGAGGAAAAATTATTCCAACGGAAAGATAACTATAACCAAACCACTTTTTTTTTTTCAGGGGAGGGAAAATGAAAGAAACTATGTCGATGATCAGTGCCCAAGGAAAGACTAGATTCCTGCGGGAAAAGGAGCCCCATATAAAGATCCCATGCAAATCTACCGAGACAAACTGCCAAAAGCAATAAAAACAAGAGTTCTTCAGCAGTACAAACCATATTTAGAGTAGCAGAGTGATCACAACAATCATTAGACATCACTCTGCTATCTAGGCCTTCACTCCTTCGAGCCTTTAGGCCAAGCTAGCAAGAAAACATACAAGAGTGTTTAAGAAAACGAGGGCGCTAAATGAAACCCAGTTGGCTTACTAGATTTTTGCAGTGGTTCGGGGTAAGTTGGAGATTCCTCATGTAGTCGAGGCACATAGGGGACAGGTCGGTGTTGATGAGATGGAGCATCCCCCTTAACGTTGAGCGTTGATTGATTTTTTGGGTGGTCTGAAGCGATTGATTCAACAATGGGTATTTGCTGGACTCTTTGAGATGCTGGTTGGCCAGGTTTCATCTCTTTATCCCTAGTTGCTTCCCGACAGTTAGGGCTGACCATTGGGCTTTCTGTTCCATGATCTGTTGGCCTGATGGGTGATTGCGTGAGCTGTTGTTCTGTTGCCGATGTGAGGAGGAAAAAAATATATATATAATAATAGTGGTGGGGTCTGTTTATAAGGCCGTGTTCTTTGTCATTTAGCATTGGAGGCCGATTTTGATGATTATCATGCATAGGGGTTGGTTTTGATAATGCTAGAGGGCGGGTTTGGTTGGCCGATTTAGATTAAAAAAAAAATTGAGGTCTGTTTTTTTAAGGCCAGTTTCATTTTCATTGTGCATAGGGGGGCCGATTTCGTTGTTTATCATGCAAGGGGCCGGTTTTGTTTTCATGCAAGCGGACTGGATTGGTAGGCCGATTTAGAGTCTTGCTTAAGGCCGATTTTGTTTCTCGATTCAGAGTCGGCCAAGATCTTGCCTAAGGCGGTTTCGATGTTTTTTTTTTTTTTTAGTAAGTGTGTATTTTGGATTAATGGGAGAAAACTTTACAAAAAATTATGTTGTAACTCAAAGTTTTTTGACTTGGAGTTAGAAGATAAAACGCTAAGGTATAACCCGAGCAGCTGATACAACAGAGAGTTCCTCAAAAAACCTAAGAGGAACAATCTAACAGAAGAACGAAAAAACAACACTGTCGTTATACAAAATCAAAAGTAAAAGAGTTACTCCCGAGAAGACCAGAACAACCATCCGATCACCTCGCAGCAACTAACAACATCAACCCGGATCTGCCAGCAACCCATAGCATCCCAGTTTTCCAACAGCAAGGAGTACAAGGCAGCAGCACAAACTAGAAATTTCCATCTAATCAGCATCGATCAGCAGACAATTAACTGCAGCATACAGCAGCACAGCAACGTGAGACAGCAGCATGCTTCAGCAACACGTCCAGCAGCAACCTTCTTCGGCAAAATTCCGAGAAGCTAGTGAATTTAGCAAAATCATCTCTTTATGAAGCCTTCTGTCCAGGCTCCAAATGCACCAAGGCAGCTTGCGTCTCAGCCACAATGGACTCTCCCAAGGGGCAGCAAATCAGCTTTAGAGTTACCCGAATTTACCAAGTAAGCAAATACCACCTGGCAACAAAAACAACCAGCATATCCCATTGAATCAGCAGGGCCAAAACCAAGAAAACAGCAGGGACATCTGCACCACCACGCCCAGAAAACGTCAAATCAGAGGTAGCAATTAGGGCAACGCCATAGATGTGCCAGCTTCATCTGCTATTAGCATCAATTCTGCAGCACTGGACAGCTGCAAAAGGCTATGGGCCTCATACACCATCAAATCAGCACTCCACCAGGAGGGGCCAGTAGCAGCGTTTTGCATCAGGAAAGGCACATTTCATAATCACGCATGCTGAGATTCAGCATCAGTTCTTTGTTAATAATCAGCATCTCTGGTGAAGCAAATTCGATCGAACCTAGAAAAGTTACCATGAAGCCAGCGGCAACTAATATGATGCCGTCTGGATGCAAGTTCATCAGATTAAACTCAACATGTATCATCATCCTCAGCCGACAACATGGCACACAATTCTTTGGTCATGTCATCAGCAACAACTATAGCAACCTTGAATTGAGACTTCAAAACTAGCATTTCTAACCCTTCTAACACCAGCAGCCCCCAGACAGCATGGCCAAGAAATAGCCCATTACAGCAAAACCAAGACCTGCCCCCAGATTCCAAAGCCCCCACCAACCAATGGCTCCAGCATCAACAAAAGCCAGAGTGGAAAGCGCCTTGCTTCAGTAAGCAGTAGACAGCAGCCAAAGGATGAGACAACCTGCTCGGCACCAGAAAACCCAACAATTGCAGGACAATACAATCCCAAGCAGAGCAGGAACAAGCAAGCACCAGCCCACCCAGAAAACCCAACATTGAGCAGGTATGAGATCATCAGCAGTATTCTCAAAGTCACATTCAGTCCCATAAACTTTGGGAAGCAGCATTTCACCCCAACATTCCGGAGCAAATCCAGCGGTTTCGATGTTTTAACAAGCAGAGGGGCCGATTTCAATTTCATGCAAGAGCGCCGGTTTGGGAGGCCAATTTAGTTTCTTGTTTATGGCCGATTCAGACTCTTGCCTCAGAGTCCGCCATTTTCATGCTTTTTACCGAGTTAACCTCTTGCTTCAAGGAAGGTCGAAGTTCATGCTTAAGGCCGATTTTGCCCCTTGCTTTAGGGTAGGCCTTTTTTTTTTGGTAAGTAAGTGTGTATTTTGGATTTAAGGGAGAAAATAAATTTACAAAATCTATGTTATAACTCCAAGTTTTTTGACTTAGAGTTAGAACATAAAAAGTTAGGGCATACCCCGAGCAACTAGTACATCATAGGATATTTCAAAACCTCTAAGTGGAAGAATCTAAAAGACCGAAAATGATCGAGTCATTATACATAAGCAAAATAAATGCTCCCCAAGAATTTCAAAGCTGGAATCATCATGCAACACCACGCAAATCGTCTCCCACGCCGGCATTCAACATCAACCCAGCTCCACATCAAAGTTCATTGCACATCAACATCAGCCCACCACCAGGCGGGACTGCGCAGAAGAGCATCAAGATGAATGCTCCATCCAAGAGTCTCCAGGGGCCAACCAAACTCCAGACACGTTGACAATCAATCCAACTAATCCCAAAGAAACATCTTCATGCCCGCCGAGGCCTATCCAAGCTAATATCCATCAGCTGCAGCCAATTCATTATCGCAGATGGCCATTTCTATCTATTGCTTTGGAAGGCACACTGCAGAACAAGAGGAGGCAAAGACAACCAGGCCATAATCCAAATTTTCACCAACAGAGTGGGAACAAATAGCCAGGCAACACAGCACCATCCACTTCGGGGAGCAAAAATCAAAGATCAAAATTGCAACATACGACCTTCCACCAGAGGAACATCAACTCAGCCCATTTGCAAAGTTATCCAGATAGCGCCATTGATGAAGCCCAACTACTGTGACCTCCACCCAGGTGACAGCAGGTACCCACTGTTAAATAGCAAACGGGCACCCACCACCTCAATCCGAGCACTCCTGCTTCAGAAACCAATTTTGTAGAAACCATAGCATACTAGTGGAACAAGGCGGCAAATACGGCATTATCAAAGAATTGTAATGGGTCATGCAGGAGCAGCTCCAGCCACTCACAGCAGCCCACGACAGAATAGCTACATCCAATATCCAGGCAAGAGGAAATGCATCTAGTTTGCATTCCCTTGCTTTAGGGTAGGCCGATTTCGTGATTTTGGCCAATTTATAAATCATATTATCAAGCCAAATTTATTTCAAAGGCCAATTTCAAAATCAAGGTCGGTTTGGCTTTTTCGCTTAAAAAAAAATTTTCTAGGTTGTGCTTGTTTGGCCGGTTTCAATTTCATGTTGCTAAGGGGGTCGGTTCCAATGGTTATCATGCATAGGGGCCGGTTTTGATATCATGCAGGAGGGCTGGTTGCAGGGATGGCCGATTTGGATCCTTGCTGTTGGCTGATTTTGACTGACACTTTTGGGAAGGTCGATTTCTTGCTTAAGACCGATTTTGCCTAATGCTTCAGGATTGGCCGATATCATGCCTATGGCCGATTTTGTCGCATGCTACAGGGAAGGCTGATTTCATGCTTAAGGTCGATTTAATAATCATATTATAAAGTTGATTTCAAAATCCATGGCCGATTACTAAATCAAGGTCGGTTTGGATTTTCTCCTTTCATGGCAGGTTTTGATTCATCTTCACAATGGCCGGTTTGGATTTCACCATTCTATGCCGGTTTGGATCTATCTTCACAATGGCCGGTTTGGATTCCAACACTCAAAGCCGGATTGGTTTGGTTGATGGCCTTTTTTTTTTTTTTTGTTAAGTAAGTAATTTGAATTTAAGGGAGAAAAAAATTACACAATCTATGCTTTATCACCAAGCATTTTGACTTGGAGTAAAAGCATAAAATGTTAGGGCATTCTCCGAGCAGTTGGTACAACAGATGAAACAAAAAGAAAAATACACAAAAAAAGTCCTCCAGGAGGACACCGATCAACAGAATCGACCAAATATGGAATCTGTCCTATGATACACACGGTTAGATGAATGATCGTCTACTTCCAAAAACGGCTAAATCAACTCAACCAATCAACTCAGCCAATTGGTTGATGGCCTTTGCGGATGTAATTCTATTTACTCCGATGTTTTACTTGTTTTTTTAGTTTCGTGACATGTTTCACGGTGCTCGGGGTATGCCTCAGCGTCTTTCTTCTAAATCCAAGTCGGCAAAACACTTGGAGATTGACCATTACTTCTGTATTTTTCTTTCAATTTTCATTTGTAAAATTTACTTACAAAAAAAAAAATTCTCAGCTACGTATTATGATAGGAAGCTCCTCTGAAACTGCCTGATCAAATGTTTATTGATATACAAATCAATTACCAATGGAAGCCCAAAAGTAATCATATGAGTGCTCGAGTTAAGTCGTTTGAAGTTCATCCTAAAACTGCTGCAATATTTTGGCCTACTAGTAAAATCCTGCCAAATGTAATACCCCCCTCCCCTTCACAAGGTAACTAAGAGTAGGCAGTTGTTGGTGCATTTTTGCATGTTTTGTCTTCTGCTTCTCTGGGGTAGTCCCTTGCTGCTTGATCCGGAATTGCTGGTTAGGCACTATGCTTCATTATTGGCAACTGTTTGTTGTTGAATTGCTGATGGAATTTTGGTGATGCATACTTGTTGAACTATGCTGTGTAGTTGGCCAGTACTGCTGTTCGGTAGTTCATCGTGCCGATTGTGCCGAGGTGCTGTTGCTGGCCCTGCGAGATTGATGCTGAGCCTACTATGTGGAATTTTTGGGTGCTACTGGTATATTTCAGTAGCTGGTTGACTCGGGTTGCAGGGGGTTGGCAAGCGACGATTCCCCTCTACGTTGTGTTGTAATATTTTTAACTCTCTATAGGATTTGTAGAACGTTGGCCTCTTTGAGGTTTATCATGTACCTCCGATTGTACTAGTTGCTCGGGGAATGCCCCAGCGGGTTATGTTTTATCCCTAAGTCAAAACACTTGGTGATAAAACATCGATATTGTAATTTATTTTCTCTCATTAATCCAAAATACTTGCTTACCAAAAAAAAAAAAAACTAAGAGTAGGCATAATTATTATTTTTGGTAAATAAGCAAAGTGCATTAAAAATAAGGGAAAGAAAATTACAACACCTATATTCTATTCCAAGTGTTTTGCCGACTTGGAGGTAAAGTATAGTAGCAAGGGCAGCCTCTGAACAACATGACACAAGTCATGAAAACATGAAATCAAACATAAAAAACTGACATATTAGGAAATCAAACAGAAGCTAAACCAACAGTAGCACCTCGGCCATTTGGCAACCACCACACCCATTTGGCATCTCAATTCTTTACCAGCTACTCAACCAAGACACCTCGGCATCAGCAGCATCTTGGAAACAAACATCTTGGATAAAGGCAAATGAAGACCTTGGTCTTCACTGTAGCGCATAGCCTTTTACCTCGGCACTCAGCATATATCTTGGCTAATAGATGGAGAATCTTTCGCTTGCATCTCGGTACTTGCCCGACTTCTCACCTCGACTCATGCTTTTTTTTTTTGATAAGTAATTAATTACATTAAATTTGAATAAAATGTGCAGATCAGCTATGTTCTTTACTAAGTGTTTTGCCGACTTGGATAAAGAAACGTAGTAACAAGGAGTCCCCTAAACCATGACTGAAGTCAATAATAAAAAGCTTACAAAATCGAAATCAGCGTTAGAAATGCAGAACCAACTCGACACTTGAAGTGCACGCCGAAATGGCAATTGAAATGCGATTGAGCGGCAACCTTCGTACATCCAAACCGCAACCCAAATCAAGAACCACCGCAAGCTGTGTCGGGCAAGGCAAACGGGCATACCCGCCCAATCAAAAGCGGCAAGAGGACAGGGTCCATGTCGGCCAATCCGAACCAAAGAAGATGACCCGAGATTTCAGACGGGAAGGGCGCCACGTCAGCAAAGCCACTTCAGCAAAAATCGCAGCAGCAAAGCCACTTGAGAATAAACCGGGATACCTATACACCGGCAAATAACAGGAGATGACAAGCCATGTCAGCAGGCCTACCTGGCATCAAATATGTGCCACATCAAGAAGGCCAACCCGGCCAATTAGCTAATTTGCAACAGCAAAAATGAAACCGGCCATAACTTCAGAAGAGTCCAGGAGTGAAACCGGCCAAGAAAGACACACAACACCCCCACATAAGGAAGAATTTTTTTTTTTTTTGGAAGTCACATCAGCAAGCCCCAAAGGCCAAAGGGCATGGACCCAAAACTGGAAATCGGCCAACAAGTAATTTTTTCTTTTTTTTTTCAAACACAACAGGAGGAACAAAATCGCCAGCAGAGAGAAGCAAAACCGACCAAGACAGCAGGCCATGAAACAAACCGAAAACGGCCTAGCAAGCCACATCAACAAGATCAAGAGACGACCAGCAAAAGGGAAACTTACCAGCCCTAGCCTACCGGCCATGACAGCAGAGCCCGAACGGCCAAGATCCAAGTCATGAAAACCGGCCAACAGAGCACGTAGCTAGCGAAAACCGGCCAAGAGAGGCACACAACTCCTCCACTAATTGAGCCTGTGGCGAATAGCCAGCCAGAGGATAAAAGCATGAGCCGGGACCTCGACTCTTGCTTAGAAGTCAACAAAGGCATTTGCTGAAACTTTATTCCAGCAGGGGCTTTCTTACAGCAGGGCACAACTGCAGAAGAATCAGCACAAAACCAACACAGCAAGAAACATCACCCATTCAAAAGCTACTAAAGTCAATAGAGGAATCCACTCCATCGGCTGAAAGACAGCAAATCACTAGCACACTTGGAGCAAGGAGAAGACTCCAAAACTCGACATATACAACTACTAGAACATCCGGTGCTGCCACAACTCCATCAACTCCAATTTGTGGCAGTATGGACTGCGGATGCCCGTAGAGACAGATCGGTTTTGATCAGATGGAGCATCCCCCTTGCAGTCCTGAACTCGGACTCCGAACCTTGACGGAGTTTTGCCTTGCGGTTTTGCCTTGCGTTCGGGTCTTAAAAAAAAGTCATCATGGAGGCCGGAGTGCTTTATGTTCGCCGTGCAGGTGGAAGTGGCATGCTAGTTGGCTTTGGAGCAGCAGTGTTGCGGCTCTGATATCGGCGGTCTGATGGCTGTTGCCGTGGATGCTATGCTGCATTCATTTTCTGATTCTTCCTGCTGATAATGGGTTGGGCAGTTTGCTGTTGATATTGGATGCCTGCGTATGACACTCATGCAGGTTTCGCTGATGGTGGGAGCTGGGAGTGGCTGGCCCACTATGGTTGGAGCTCCCATTATTTTGCTCTATGGTGGCATTTATGCTGTTCTTAATGATTTTTTTTAACTTTGCTAAATTTCAGCTAGGTGAGGTTTTTTTCTTCTGCTGTAAATCGGTTCATGATTTGTTCATGGTGATGCTCGGGGTATGCCCTAACTCGTTGTTCTAAGTCTAAGTTGGCAAAACACTTGGAGTTAGAACATCGTTTTTGAACTTTTTATTCCATTTATTTCATTAAACTTACCAAAAAAAAACAAAAGCTTTATGTTTGCCGAAAGCCCGGAGTGGCCATGTGCATGATGAATCCAGAGTCCCTTAGGGTCAAGGAACTCGGTGAAGCCTTGGGTTTTTTTGGTTTTTTCTTTTTCCGCCAAAAAAGGGATGAATGCTAGCCGGCGTCCTCGCCTCCTTCGTTCCCGTCCCCTGCGAATTTGAATCCTGCCCTGCCCGCCTCCTTCCGTCCTCGCCGGCGCCCATGGTGCCCGTCGCCACCCCGCCCCCTTGCCTCTCTGAGCCTATCTCCACCCCCTCGAACCTTCTCTTCCTCCTCGGCTCCATCGTCTCCCTCCATTCCCATGCCCAGCCACTCCACGGCCGTCCCGCGCCCCAACCTCGCCCTCCTCCTCCCATACCCACCCATCGGCCGTAGGAGACCGAGTTCCTCCTCTCTATGCCGTCGAGGCCGTGGGCGACCGAGACGCTGCCGTTTTCAGGTCGAGGCCCTCTCTTGCTCCATCTCTCCTTCGCCGCTTGGCTTTGACATTCGGGGTCCTTCCTCACCCCCCCTCTGATCTATTGCGACATTGTTAGGGTTTCGCTCGAATCGCTCCCGGTTCTCGAGGCGCCATGCCCAACTCATCCGATCGTTCCTCTACACGAGGAAGGGTTATCTATTGATCGCCTGTTGAAGAAGTCCGCGGTGGTGGAGTTCGGTCCGCACCTATCCCTTGTTGCCTTGATGGGTCTCCCCGCCAACTTATCGCTCCTCCCATTGGTCCGCCATCTCGCTTACGCTGATATCGCACTTCATGCAGGTGGCTCTGCAATCACTTGGAGTCCTCCTCTTCACTGAGTCCACCTTGCTGTTACGGAGGGCTTGCCGTGCCTCCCAATGAAACTTGGTGTTCATGATTCGCCTTAGAAGCATGCCTTGGCGTGACTTTGCTGGTAGTGGCCCGGTTAAATTTGCTTCATGGGCTTCGGTAGTTGAAAGGAGGACTTTCTTTGGTAAGTCTCCTCTCAAATTTTTTTCCTCCTGTTCTTCTCATGGTGAGAATACCATCTTATCCCCTCCAGTCGTCATCCAACAAGGTGAGGACCTTGGGGTTCCACTCTTATGGGATACTTCGTCGGCAATCCAATTCACTTTAATGCCGTTAATACAATTACCGGGAAAATTTGGAGGCGATTGAACTTCAAAGACATGTAGCGGGAACGAATCGGGCTTCTTTTTCTTCCGTTTTTCATCTAACGCAATGCTTGAAAAATGTTTAAATAGTGGCACAACGTGGTCGGGCTTGCGGCCATCCTATCTTCCTAAGATATGGAGCCAGGAATGGTTGTGTCCGTGAGGAGCACAAATCATTCCTTTTGTTTGGATCACCACGCCCGGGATCCTTGGGAATTTTTAACGTTTGGGTTTATGTTGGATTGCTAGTGCGGTCGGAAAACCCTCGAGATTAGACCCAGTCACCGAAAACTTGAACGTCTGGCTTTGCTAGAGTTTGTGTTTGAATTGGGCGGCAAGACCCCGGCCGGATGTGGTAAAGATCCGCCTAATGGATGTCTTTGGTCTAGGGACGATCACCGAGAGAAATTAATATTGGATACCAACATTCGGCAACAAGTGCTGCCCCAAGAAGAATGGTGGTTCGGGGCCTCCACGCTAAGGCCTCTTGGGTCCCTAAGAAAAGGGTCTCTCCTCGGCCCAAAAGGAAGTTGCCACCCATGAGGTCTCCAGCCGGTTGTCTTTGCCCCACCTGTGCTTCCTCCGCCTGAGAAGGCCTTGTCTTGACAACTCCTTCGCATTCTTCGAGAGGCCTTTCACGATGACCCAATGGAGTCCGATGTTCTCATCCCACCGATTAACCTGACGGCAGGCTCCACTGGATCCCCTCACGATAAACCTAGCCCAATTCATATTATCCCTCTCTCGGATGGATTTGATGAGGGGGTTCTCCGATGGGGCCGAGGTCCCGCTCTTGCCCCCTTGCTCCCGTCTCCCCGACGGGCCCCTTGACTGAGCCGAGAGTTCCATGAACGGTATGGCCCCGTGATCATCCCGGTTCTAGTACGCGAGAGGCTATAGGCCCGGTGGTTGGTCCCGACACATCTAGTGTCATCTCAACCGACTCACCGAGCCTTGTCCCTACTCCTAATATACTGGCTCCAACCGCAATGCTCTTGTGACTAAGAGCAGGGGACGTAAATCTGCAAAGATGAAAAGAAATGCCCGGGGCCTAAGGAGCGGTGCCCCCTTCAGACGGTCTTTAATGATCAACACCGCTTTATTGGAATGTGAGGGTCTCAATGGGGTTGTGAAGGCCCATGAAGTTCGCAACCTCATTAAGTCCACGACTGTTCCATTATTGGCTGGTTGAGACAAAAGTTCTTTGAGAAAACGCGGCCTACATTTGGCGAGGATTAATCCTCATTGGGATTGGGCCATGAACTACTCTACTTCATCTGTGGGTAGGATTTGGGTTGGCTGGGACCCCAAGAAGGTGGCTGTTAATATTATCTCCACGGAGGATCAGGTTGTCCATACCGCTGTGAATGTCCTCACCGATAACTCCCAGTGCCTTCTGTCCTTTGTTTATGGTGCTAACCTTGAGGGCCTTCGAAAGCACCAGTGGCATTGCCTTAGGTGTTATTCGGGTCTCTCGGGGAACATTCCTTGGGCTGTCATGGGTGATTTTAACGCTATTCGATCGGCGAATGAGGCCCTTGGTGGGTCCTGGCACCCTAAAAGCTCCACCGACCTTAATGACTATTTTTGGGACTGTGATCTTGAAGATGTATGCCACGAGGGTCAGTTTTTCACCTGGAATGATGGTCGTGATCCCACCACCCGTATCTTCAGAAAATTGGATAGAGTGGTCGCAAATGGTCAGTGGTTTGATCTTTATAGACGATCTAAAGGTGTCTTTCCACCGGCCGATTATCGACCACTCTCCTTGGGGGATCGATTCCTGCACCCAATGTTTAAGCTAGTGTCCTTCTCAAAGGTTAAGAGTGCGCTCAAAAACCTCAATGCTCAATGTGGAGATGTTCATGAAGAGGTTCTCGCGCACTAAGAAATGCCTTGAGGAAATCCAATCTAAGCCCCCTCCGCACCACCCGGGTCCTGTGATCTTGAGCCCGCTAAGGCGGAGTACTACTCTGCAATGGCTAAGGAGGCGGCTTTCCTCCACCAAAAGCCAAAATCAAATGGCTTAAAGAGGGTGACCAAAGGCACTAACTTTTTCTTTAAGACTATGAGTGGGCAACTATAACCGTAATAGGATTACCTCCCTCCTTGATGAGTCGGGCATTCCTACTAACGGGACAGAGGACCTTCACAAGCAAGCCTTTAAGGGTCACTTCAAAAACGCCGTTGGTTGGGTCGGTCCATGGGTCGGGCGGAGGCTAATCGGATCCGCCCGTTCATTCTCCATTCGGTTCCTAATTCACTTACTGGCCCTCTTGTTAGGCCGGTCAGTGAGGACGAAATTTGCAGTGCAATGTTCTCCATTGGTGACGACAGAGCTCCCGGTCCTGATGGGTTTACCGCGAAATTCTTTAAGGACTCGTGGGAGATCACTGGTCATACTGTTTATGAAGCTATCCATGATTTTTTCAATCATGGAAAGCTCCTTAAATAGGTGAACACCACTATGATCACCTTATTCCTAATTTCCAGCCTCAGCTCGATGAATCGACTATCGCCGATTTCCTGCAACGCGTTATTTACAAAGTGATATCAAAAATTCTTGATAGAATCAAGCCTACTCTTCCTCACTTGGTTGACCGTTGCCAACAAATGCTTTTGTATGCGGGCGTCAAATTAGTGATAACATTCTCTTAGCTCGGGAGCTCACCATAAGTACCATCCGGGCCATGGCCTGCCAAGATGTACTATGAAGATCGACCTTAAGAAAGCCTATGACTCTGTCATTGGGATTTACGTTATCAATATCCTCACCCTAATGGAATTCCCTCCACAAATGGTAAATTGGATCGGCTAGTGCATATTGACTCCGGACTTACTCTCTCAATATCAATGGGGAAGCGGTCGGTTTCTTTAAAGGTGGCAAAGGCTGCGTCAAGGTGATCCGCTTTCCCCTACTTATTTGTCCTAGTTATGGAGGTTCTCAATGGCATTATTGAGGTCAAGGCAAGAAGGGGATAACAATTTCAAATTCCACTGAAATGCGCCAGACTCAAACTGTTATGCTTGCCTTTGTCGACGACCTCCTCCTATTCTCACATGCTATACCAAGTCTACTCGATTCTCAAGGACTCGCCTCAATGAATTCCATACCATTTCTCGGCTACGCTAATCCGAACAAAGTGAAATATTCTTATGTTCTAAGGATTCCACTCTCCGCCAGACATTGCTGCCACTGGGGTTCAAGTTGGGCAATCTCCTTCGTGATACTTAGGGGTCCCCTTGATCACCACTAGGCTCTCGGTGTCGATTGCAAGTCCCTCATAGAAAGAATCACAAAGAGAATCACATCTGGAGGAATAGATGGCTCTCCTTCGGCGGGCGTCAGCAACTCGTTGCCCCTCCACCTTTTTCTTCTATCCACCTTTATTGGGCTTCTATTTCTATCCTTCTCAAATCCTTTTAAGGCAATTGATCGTATCCCCGACATTTCCTTTGGAACGGGTTTTATGATAGAGTCAATGCTAAAGTGGCTTGGCATGACATATGTTGCCCAAAAAGATGAAGGAGGGTTGGGTATCAAGAACTCCGATTGATCGAGAATAAGACCCTTAATCGCAAATTTCTTTGGCGTCTCTTTCTAAGATCCGACTCGCTTGGACTTCATGGATATACAAAACAGAATCAAAGATCGGTGCATCTGGACCATCAAAGTGCGGCCTCGACCCCTTGGAGTTGGCGCAAAATTATGAAGCTCCTCGGCTTTTTATGCGTGCCTACTCGCAAAGACATTGGGGACGCTCATACTTTCCTATGGCACGATAATCGCACCCCCTTGGCCCCGAGTGATGTGAGCTCTAACCGAGACTCGCCTTGTCTCGGTCCGTGCATTGGGATGTGAAGGTTGATGCCATTATCGGGGATACGGATGAACTGGGCCTAACCCGTTTGACACGGAGGTGTCCCACCCAGCTTTGAATATGCCAACAAACCTCCTGCGGCATTCGAAAGACTCTTTGAGAGATGGACCCGGGACTCGCAATGGAAATTTCTCCACTAAGTCCGCATACTCTCCCTTCATCCCCCCAAAACCTAAGGTGTGTTGGGCTCATCTAGTGTGGGGCCCATCCCATATTCCTCACACGCGTTCACCTTTTGGCTCGCGTTAAGGGCAAATTGAAAACCATTGACCGCCTCCATTACATTCCCTAACCTCTCACCCATTTGCACTCTTTTAACACGGGTGACGAAGACCACGCCCATCTGTTCTTCTCTCCCTTTCTCTAGAACCTTATGGAATAATATCCAAAGACATGCCGGGTATTCACTGCCTTACACTGACATCATCAAAATATATCACCGGGCTGCCTCCCGTTGAGGGGAAAAAGTCTCATGGCTGTATCTAAACGCTTTGTCTCCGGCTCGCCACGATTTACGTCATTCTAAGGAGCGCACAATCGGATTTTCCAAAAATCTCCGCCCCTCGACTCCTCTCGCCTCTTCTCTATGGTGGTCGATGTTGTGAGGCTGAAATTAATGACCATTGCGGCTCAAATAGGGTTGATCATAGGCCCACTCGGATTCGGTGGGGATATAAAAAATGAGGCCGCTACTTGACATTTTACCTGCCCTGCATCCTGGATGCCCTCTTCTGGAGGGTTTTGTGTTCATGGCTGTGCTTCCCCCCTTTGTTCTTGATCCGCGGGGGGTGGGTTTGTTTTGGTTGATCCATGCATGCCGATGTTATTATCTTCTTGTATTTTTTTGTTGTTTCCCCCTCCCCCTAAGCCCCGTTTCCCCCCCCAAAAAAAAAAAAAATTGTTGTTTGATTTGGGGCTTTTGCCTCTTCTATGCTGGCGCTTTGCGCGGTTCCTCTCTTTTTGCTGTGCTCGCGGTGGCTTTCGTTTGGGTGGCTCATATTCCATTTTGTTGGGTGATGCTTTGGTTTGGATTTGGGCGGGTGGCTTCCTGTAAATGTAGTTGGATCTGGGGGCGCTCTGGTCTTTAAGCTGGAGCCCTCCTGAAGCTGATGTACATTTGTCTTGCCCAGTTGGGGCTTGGGGTTGTTGGATATGCTCCTTTCACTATTTGTGGTTGTTGTATCCTTTGATTGTCGTGGTGGTTGGCGGTGCATGTGGTGGTGAATTCTCTCGCCACTTGGTATGGTGTTGTGTGGTTTGGATGCGTCTTGATGTGGGGTAATAGCGGTATAGGCTGGTCGGTGATTTACATTCGGTGATGGAGTGGGCTGAAGTTTGATGCTGATGTATTGACCGAGATGTTATTGGTTTAATGGAATGTTGATTTTGAGCCGTTGCCTTGTTCTTGCTCCTTCCACCTGACCACGGGACCCTGCTGTTTTTGTTTTGGGTCCGCTGTCCCTTGTCTACTTCTTTGCCGAGGGTGTGATGGGTTGTGATCAATCCCTTGGTGGATGATCTTTGGTTGGTGCTCGCTCGTGCTCGCCGCTATCACCGGTTACCGTGGAAGATGCTTGTTTGATGTTAGCGTTGGGGATAGATGTCTTTGGTGGCGGGGTTGTTGCTTGATCGGGCATTATGTAGGGGGCATTCTTTGATGCATGGATCTTAGCTCTCTCAATTTGTTCTTTCATGGCTCTGCCATTGTTGAAGCTCTCTAAATCGATTGTTGAATGTGTTGAAACCGTTTCTAATTGAGGTGCCCTTATGTTTGGTTCTCTCGAGATGGATTTGCTCTAAATGTTGGGGTGAAATGCCGCCTCCCGAGTTTATGGGACTCGAATGTGACTTTGAGAATACTCACCGACGATCTCATACCCTTGCTCAATGTTGGGTTTTCCGGGTGGGTTTGGTGCTTGCTCATTCTTGCTTTGCTTGGGATTGTATTGTCCCGCAATTGTTGGGTTTTACTGTGCCGAGCTGGTTGTCTCATCCTTTGGGTCATTGCATCTGGGCGCAAGCAAGGCGCTTTCCACTCGGCTTTTGTTGATGCTTGAGCCATTGGTTGGTGGGGGCTTTGGAATCGGGGGTAGGTCTTGGTTTTGCTGTAATAGGCTATTTCTTGCCATGCTGTCTGGGCCGCTTGGTGTTAGAAGGGTTAGAAATGCTAGTTTTGAAGTCTCAATTCAAGGTTGCTATAGTTGTTCTTGATGACATGACCAAAGAATTGTGTGCCATGTTGTCGGGCTGAGATGATGATACATGTTGAGTTTAATCGATGAACTTGCATCCAGACGGGCATCATATTAGTTACCGCTGGCTTCATGGTGACTTTTCTAGGTTCGATCAATTTGCTTCACCGAGAGATGCTTATTATTAACAAAGAACGATGTTGAATCTCAGCATGCGTGATTATGAAATGTGCCTTTCCGATGCAAAACGTGCTACCGGCCCCTCCCGGTGGAGTGCCGATTTGATGGTGTATGAGGCCCATAGCCTTTGCAAATGTCTTTGCGGAAATTGACTGATGCTAATAGCGATGAAGTCGGCACATCTATGGCGTTGCCCTAATTGCTACCTGATTTGACGTTTTTACGGGCGTGGTGGTGATGTCCCCGCTGTTTTCTTGGTTTGGCCCCGCTGATTCAATGGGATATGCTGGTTGTTTTTGTTGCCAGTGGTATTTGCTTACTTGGTAAATTCGGGTAACTCTAAAGTCGATTTCTTGCCCCTTGGGAGAGTCCATTGTGGCTGAGATGCAAGCTGCCTTGGTGCATTTGGAGCCCGGACAAGGCTTCATAAAGAGATGATTTTTGCTAAATTCACTAGCTTCTCGAATTTTGCCAAGAAGGTTGTCAGCTGATTTGTTCAAGCATGCTCTTTGTCTCACGTTCACGTCTCTTCTTTGTATCTTTGCAGCTTAATTGTCTGATCGATCTTGATTAGATGGAAATTTCTAGTTTGTCTTTGCTGCCTTGTACTCCTTTGTTGGAAAACCGGATGCTATGGGTTGCCGGCAGATCCGTGTTGATGTTGTTAGTTGGCATGAGGTGATCGGATGGTTGTTCGGTCTTCTCGGGAGTAACTCTTTTACTTTGATTTTGTATAACGATGGTTTATTTTTTTTCGTTCTTCCATTAGATTGTTTCTCTTAGGTTTTTGAGAAATTCATTTGTATCAGTGCTCGGGGTATGCCTAGCGTTTATGTTCTAACTCCAAGTCAAAAAACTTTGAGTTACAACATAATTTTTTGTAAAGTTTTCTCCATTAATCCAAAATACACACTTACTTACCAAAAAAAAAAAGAATCCAGAGTCCCTTATGTTCACTTAAATGGTCGGAATGGCTTGAGTTCGCTGAGGCCATAGTAAAACTATGTGTACAAGGTGCTATGGCCGAAGTGACCTTGCCGGAGTGAGTGCAAGGGGTTGGTCCGGAGTGCCCTTGGCCTTTCAAATTCAAAAAAAAAAAATTTGTTTTTGAGGGAGCCTGATTGGCTAGTTCCCTAATTTGGTTCCATCTTGTAGAGGAGCCATGTTGGCCGGTTTCATGTTACGGCTCCTTTCAAAAAAAAAAAAAAGCATATTGGCGGCCGGAGTTCTTTTTGTTTGCTAAAAGGCCAGAGTGGCTTGCGTATGATGAATCCGGAGTTCCCTATGTTCGCTTAAAGGCCGCAGTGGCATGAGTGCGTTGAGGCCGGTTTGCCTTTTGAACACTTATTGGCCGGAATCGCCATGTGTGTGATGAGGCCGGAGTAAAATTTGTGAGTGCAAGGTCTGAGGCCGGAGTGGCCTTGCCGGAGTGAGTGCAAGGTAGAAAGACCGGAGTGCCCTTGTCATTAAAAAAATATATATATATACATATATATATTTGTTTTTGAGGGAGCCTGATTGGCCGGTTCCCTACTTTGGTTCCTTTTTGTAGGGGTGCCATGTTGGCTGGTTTCTTGTTTTGGCTCCTTGCCCCTTGGGCTCTGCCGGAGTGGTTTACAAAAAAAAAAAAAAAATCCTTTGTTGGGGGCCTTGTTGGCCGGCTTCGTGTTTTGGCTCCTTGCCCTTTCGGCTTTACTGACGTGGTCCCCCAAAAGAAAAATTATCTCTTGTGGGGAAATTGTGTGTCTTTCCTGGCTAGTTTCATTTTGAACTCATCTAAAGTCTAAGCTGAGTCGTTTTGCTGCTAAGGATTTGCTGACATGGCCATGTAGGCCTTCCTATCGTGGCATTTATGGGAGGCCAGATGGTCTGCCGAAGTGGCTTGACATCTCCTGTTATCAGCTAGTGTGTTGGTTTTTCAATTTCCTCTGAAGCCTTGACCATCTTCGAATTTGCTGTTGCGATGTTGCTGATGTGCTCAGCACTGTTTTGCATATGCCCGCTCTAGCTTGCGGAGACTACCGGTTTGGTTAGTGGCTGGACGAATTGACTGACGCGCACTCTTTAATTGCTGATTGGCATTGTAGGTTTGGAATGCTGATCTGGATCGATCCTGTTGGAGGGTGGTTTGGTTTTGCTGATTGGCATATCATGTGCCGCTCTTGCCAAGCACTTCATTTCTCGTTTTCGGCATGCTTTTATAACGCGAATTGGTTTTACGTTTCAAATGCTGATTTTTATTTTTTTTAATCTCCTTTTCAATGTCATAGTTTAGAGGTCTCTCTGGTTCTATGTTTCCTTTCCCAAGTCACCAAAACACTTAGTAAAGTACATAGCTGTTTTGTACAATTTTTTTTTAATTTTAATACAATTAATTACTTAACAAAAAAAAATGCTTATGGGCTTTTCCGAGAGCCCAAGGGTAACGTGGAGTGGTTTTGCCTTGTCTGGGGCCCCATGTACATCCCGGCTCATAGCTTTATTCTCTGGCTGGCTATCCGTCATAGGCTTAGCACTCTTGATAGAGTTAGCAACTTTCTTCACATTCCAGCGTCATGCATCCTCTGTTCCAACGGAAGGGAGAGTCATTGCGACCTTTTCTTTGATTGCCCATTCTCCTCAACTTTCTGGCGTCTAATGTGCCAAAGGGCGGGTTTTAGCTGGCCTCATTCAGATTGGCAATCAAACATCTTGTGGGCTGTAAAACGTTGGAAGGGCTTTTTTTATTTGGTAAGTAAAAAAACGTTGGAAGGGCAATTCCCTCAAAGCTTGCTCTTTCCGCCTCACCCTTACTGCTTCAGTATATTTTATCTGGAAAGAGAGGAATCATCGTGTATTTAAGAAAACGAAGGTGCTTAATGAAACCTAGATGGTACTCCAGATCTCTACGGCGGTCCGGGGAAAGCTGGAGGTTTCTCATGTTGCCTGTGCACCACAGGACAGATCGGTGTTGACTAGATGGGGCATTCCGCTAACAAACCTGACTTCGGACGTTTTGAGCTCTGATTGACAGATGGCTGGTCTGTCGTTTCTTTTCTATGCCTCTGGAAGTTTTTTTTTGTTTGGGCTGAAGGGATAAAAAAAGAAGATGTGTGCAACCTTTCTGCCGGTTTGGTTTCCATACTGGTTTGCTGGATTGGAATGTTTGGCTGAATTTGCCAGGATGTGGGCTTTGAGGAGATTTGGCCGATTTGGCCATGCTGACGTGACATGGCCAAAAAAAAATAAAATAAAAAAAAAGAAAAAAGAAAAGAATTGAGCAGTTGATGAAGCTGCCCCTTGCCTACTGGTTGAGCTTTGGTGGTTATTGCCTCTTACTCGTTTTGAGTCGGCACGTAATGACATTTGGATTGGCTGGCTCTCATGTGGTTTGGTTCCCGGTTTTGGTTTGTTTGTATATGAATAATACTTTGTATTGTTTTCTTGTTTGTTTTTTTTTTTTGGTAAGTAAGTGTGTATTTTGGATTAACGGGAGAAAAATTTACAAAAGATTATGTTATAACTCCAAGTTTTTGACTTGGAGTTACAAATAAAAACGCTAGGGCATACCCGAGCAATTGGTACATTAGAGAGTTTCTCAACAAACCTAAGAGGAGCTATCAGCGAAGAACAAAAAGAACACTGTCATTACACATAATCAAAATCAAAAACGCCCGAAGAAGACCGGAAGAACCATCCGGATCTGCTAAGAAACCCGAGCATCCTAGCAATTCTTCCAGACACACCAGGAGTTTCCATCAAATCCGCATCGATCAAAGACAGGTGATGCCTCAGAAATTCAGGCGAGATCGCCCAGTAGACAACCGGGAGGAACCAGCGGCAAAGGCTGGACCGCCCCACGCATGCCCACGCAATAGTAACAAAGAGCTGTTCCAAAAGACATGAGCGGCCATTCCCGGCTTCAGCTACGAGGAGGGGGCGCCAACAGCAACTTCAAAGCCAAAACCAAGAATTGGCAATCAAGCCAACGTTTCACCAACAGCAATATCAAACCAGCCAAGTCCTTTCCATTGCCACCAATTCCAATAGAGGCAAAGAACTAAACCTCCACGGGTGCAGCCCGAGTAACCCTACACCGGGAATTCCATGACTAACGAGGCAAAGCATTTACAAGGCAAAAAACATCTCATGAGCCAATTCAATACAGCAAAGGTCACACCAATCAACAACTAATCACAGCACCTGCAATTACATGAGGAGGCAAGACAACCAATCCTTGAGCGGCAATCCACGATTAATGCGAGAGGGAATAGGTAGCCCGGCAACATAGCACCATCCATTTTGGGGAGCAAAATCATCATCGAGGTTACATCATACGACCTTCCACCAAGGGAACTTGAGACAAAGAAAGACCATCTACTATCATCCGATCCCCGATTCGGCTACATGCCACCTTAGCCTGAGTAAAACCTCCACAAAGAAACCAATAAAGACAAAGAAAATTTGGACCATATCATCTTGAGTGAGCAATCGGGACTCATCATCTATTTCTCGGATCAAATGAAATCATCCGCATCCATCCGTTACACTGGCAGTTCAATACCATCACACCCAAAATAATCACGTTCCAAAGATTTCGGTAGGGGTAGAAAAGAACCCCATTACATACCCGCAGAAGAAAAAAACTTATGAGAAATATCAAGAAAATAGGGAGCATGCAACCCAAAGAAATCGAAAGGTGCACATATAGCACGGAACTCACCAAACAAATGCTTTAATGGTGAAGCAAAGTAATGATCCAACAAAGCGGCATTGCTGCACTCGCTAATAACACACCATATTTCATCTCATGAATCCCCTTCACATCCCACACCGCATCAAAATTGCATACTAACCCCCCGCACAGGATCGCACTTCACCAACAAAGAAAGAATTAACATGACCCAACCATTCCTACTTGGCACCAAAATTACAGACGAAATCTTTAGGCAGCATCGATTGAGAGGTACCAAAGATCATTTCAGCAAGATCGGCCAAGCAATAAACCCGAGGGCACCCGTAGCAACCATCGACACCTCGCTTTACATCGGATATACAAAAGACACCGTAGGGCCATTGCATCACCATCAAATGTGAATGCACCCATCACACCTACACCCCCTCTACATGACAATGGACAGCGAGACCACAAAAACACAAATAGCTAGATCCGGTGATCAGCCGAAGCAACAAGCAAAGGCATCAACACTATGGTACCAGCAGAGCATCTCCTCGGAATCAAGAGTCCAAAGGAACCAAAGACATCTCAATCCAAAACATCAAGATATAGCAAACCGGTCCCTGCTAAGCGGCACTTAGCCCAACCCGGCCTTGACATACAAACCAAATAACGCAAAACCATCGACATAGCTCTTCACCACCACATGTCGACCATTGCCAACCACCACAGTATTCATAAAGGTAATAACTACCACAATTAGTGAAGGGGCTAGAGTTTATCCAACATTTCATAAGCAAATCCCGAGGCACCTCGGTTTTCAGAGAGCATCACCAATGTATACCCAAAATCAAATACCATCGTAGATCAACATAATACCCTTATCTCAATCAAGTAAGATATATGTATTATCAGCTCAGGAGGGCTCGGCCTTGACAAATGAGCCCCCAATTCCACCTTCAAATACGTGATCCCACCCGCCCAAATCCAAGCCACCAGCATCACCCAACAAAGGAAGATGAGCCACCCCAACAGAAACCACCACGAGCACAAAGATAAAGAGCGGATCCGAGTAAGCGCGAGACAAAGAGGAGGAAAAAACCCCAAAATCAACCTTTTTTTTTGGGGTGGGGAAGACAGAGCTCGGGAGGGGGAACAAAAAGAAAACGCAAGCCGTAATGAGAAAGCACCAAGAGTATAACACCGCAGTGTGGATCAACCAAAGAAAATACACCCCGCAGACCAAAATGAGGCATCCGGGGAGGCAACGTAAGAAAAATGTCAAATAACGACCTTTTTATTTTTTTTAAAATCCCATCAATCCGAAGTCGGCCTATAGTCACCCCATTTGAGCCGCGATGGTCATTAATTTGATCCTCACAACATCGACCACCATAGAAAAGGCGAGAGGAGTCAAGGGAGGAGATTTTTGGAAAATCCGATTATTGCACTCCTTCCGATGATTTGGAAACCGTGGCAGCAGAGACAAGCGTTTAGATACACCAGGAGACTTTTTCCTTTCCAACGGAGGCAGCAAGAGATGTTTTGATGCTACTCGGGGTATGGCTGTGAATACGGATGTCTTTGGACATTATTCCATAAGGTTCTAGAGAATGGGCGGAGAAGAACAGTGAGCGTGGTCTTCATCACTGGGCCTTGGAGAGTGCATTTGGGTGAGAGGTTAGGGATGTAATGGAGACGGTCAATGGTATTCAATTTTCCCTTAACGACGAGCCAAAATGTAAACGTGTGAGGGAATATGGAATGGGCCCCACACCGGATGAGCCCAACACCTTAGGTTTGGGGGATGGAGGAGAGAGTATGCGACTTAGTCGAAATTGCCGTTGCGAGCCCCTACCATCTCAAAGAGTCTTTTTGAATGTACGCAGGAGGTTGTTCGGCATATTCAAAGCAAGGTGGGACACCTCGTGTCAAAGGGTTAGGCCGGTTCCATCTTGTCCCCCCATAATGGCATCAACCTTCACATCCCAATGAAGACCGAGACAAGGCGAGTTCGGTTGGAGCCTCACTTCACTCCCGGGGGCTAAGGGGGTGCAGTTATCATGCCAGATGAAAGTATTTTTTTGGTAAGTATGTAATTTGGATTAATGGGAGAAAAATTACAAAGATTTAATGTGAAAACTCCAAGTTTATGACTTGGAATTTGCACCTAAAATGCTAGGGCATTCCCCGGCGATTAGTACAAATAGGGAAACACAAAAATACCTCAAAGAGAAACTATCCTGATTTGAGGAAAGAAAATGATTACAATCATTTCTGAGAAGAAAGAATAAAGACATTTGCTTCAGAGGACAGGATCGGCATCCTAGACGTAGATCACAATGCTTCCCACTGCATGAATCAAAGACCAAATAAACAATATGTTGTGCAATAATGCAGCAGACATGAATCAAAGACCATCGCCCACCGCTCAACACATGCTGAAGTTTTGACATGAAACAAAGCCACCGAATCACGCCCACCTCAGCCCATCAAAATCGCACCATTGCTTCCAAGCACGCTTTCTATCGGCGAGCGATCAAACAGGATCGGACAACAACTTCCCGGGCCACCGCACATATGCGGGATCAAGCAACCACCGAGCATCAAACCGATGATCGCACCCGAGAAAGAGCAGTCAACACAACCCCAACCTTAATCTTAACATTCGAGACCAGACAACAAACACTTTCGGCACCACCATCGGACATTATTCAAGAAATCCAATTAGCAGAGAGACTTGCACTTCATCGGCATCGCACCGCCTTGCCGACAAATCTAATCCTTCCAAATAGCGACCACGAAGCCCACACCAAAGCAACCATCCAAAACCAAGACGACAAGATCGCTTGACATCAAAGCCCTCCTCAAAGAACCAACGCAAACCAGCCAGTCACAAGTACTGCCAAACTGTCTACTTCCCCCGGCCAACTTCGAAACAGCAATGACAAACCACTGCAAACATGAGCCCTCACACATACTCTCATCAATCGCTCAAAGATTCAAATTCATTTGTAATGGTGCTACAAAATCGCCATACCCACATCGAGCAATAACGCATAACAGCCGTGATCCCAACGAACAAAGCCAGCAGTAAAGATAGGCCCAAATGTGGGATGCCCACGACCGGCCCGGCGAGATCCAAAATTTCCGAGGCCCAGCAGACATTATGGCAAACCAGCTGCTCAATAAGGCATGGTCATTTCAAGACTAAAGACACAGAATAAGAAAATTGCACATTCAGACAAAGAATCGCAGCACCACCCGTAGGCCAGCCACTTGAACAAAGAATCGACATACCAAGCCCTGCCATCCACTGACATAGCAGTCCACTAATTCCGATTCCCACCAGCAAAGACAAAAGCAATGTAGCTCGCATAATCGGCACATACCCAACTAAGAAAAGTAATGCATGGACCACCCGTTGCAAAAAAGCCACCGGAATAACTAGCATGTAAACCACCATGAGCAGATCATTCCTTTAAACAGGTGGGACAGCAACCACAAAGGCTTCCACGCCGTAACAAGACCAAGGCCAGCGGCTTCAAGCAGGGCACCGCCCGACTTGGGAATAATGATCTTGGTGGTGCTCCTCGTGAGCTGATGTAGTCATGATTTTGGTACATGTGCTTTCTAGCTTAGTTATGCCTGTTTTTGGCTTTATCCATTGGGTTATTGCTCTTATATTGCCTCGAGCATTATTGCATTGAGTGACTACCAACAATTTTGTTCTCCGTTGGTTTTCATATGATGTAATTTGTGTTCGGGGTATGCCCCGGACTCATGCTCTATTCCCAAGTCGGAAAAACACTTGGGGATCGACCAAAATGTAATTTTTTCTCCCATTAATCCAAATTCACTTACTTACCAAAAAAACACAGCTTTTGCCAATAATCGCAGTAACCAGCAAGCGAGAAAAGAAAATAGAACCACGGGAAAAGGGATGCCTTCAACAAAGCCCATGATACCAAATACAAAAAAAGGCAAGAACACATAGCGACTTCAGCACGGTAAATGGAGCTGTACTACATTAGAAGATCACTGCACTCCACGAAAGCGATCCCAAAGAAAGATCAAGAAAAGGAACCAGCCCATGAGGGAATCATAGTCCAGCTCCACCAAAGAAATCATGCAATCTCGGCATCTCTCCAAGAGCACGAGGCCCGCGAAAGAAAAAAACAACATAGCCACAACCAAAGGCAGGCAAAAAAAACCAAACGAGACCAAGAACTATTCGGGCACCAAGACTTCAATATGTGGACACAGTGAAAGGCTCAAAAGAACAAACCTCGTTACAACTCCAACCCTCTCAACCCACCAAAGAAATATTTACCTCAACCTGAGCACAAAGCAAGAAAGAACGGGATCCAAGCTTCACTCCACATCGGGACATCAAACAATTGCATTTCGCATCCCGGAGACAACCAAGAGGTCCAAGCAAAAATACAAATGCAACCCCATGAAAAGGCAACCGCCAAGGACAACCAATTCCACCATCAACAACATTAACCCATTGGAGCCTAGAACCGAAAGAGCATGCGAATAGGGCTGAAGCACCCCCCATTTAGGCAAGCAAGGGCACTCGGCCAAGCATCCACAAAGTGCAAGGCCTAAAGCAGAAAAAACGAACAAAAAGACCAAAGACAACACCACCAAAGAAAAGAGAAGATCAAAAATTAACAGCATATTAACCAAAAATCCCGCAAGACAAAGAACTATGTAGCTCCACAAAGTGAACAAAACAAGGTCCATAGATCCCACTTCAAGATCGGATTAAGATGAACCAAACAAAGGATCATGAAAGATGGGAGGAGTCAATGCAAATAACCCATTCACCGACAGAGCACACAAAGCCTCACCATTTCTAAATGAATAAAGAACACTCCAGCACTCCGAGACAAATTCAAGGAGCCATGACTAGCACCCACCATCCGACAAACATCACCACGGGGATCACAACAAAACAAGGGAAAAGCGATCACCAACAACAGCACCCTACAACTCGATCCCCGTGATCGCATACATAAATCTTGAACTCATAGAGTTCAACATAAGGGGCAGACTATGCACATTCACACGAGTGGCAGCCTAGAGCACCACAACTATAGCCAAAGAACAACAAGATATCAATCCAACATAG